>CM016726.1:17649856-18056592 GCA_005771605.1 Scutellaria baicalensis
TATCTTTGGCCAGAGAGGTCATGAACTAAGGCGTAAGGATCTTTTACAAATACTCCAAGGATTTTACTGAGATATAAAACCTTGATGTTTAATTTTCCCCTTCCACCCTAAACATGTCTGAACGCCCACTCTGGCTTAAGCGGCAATAAAAACGGGGGAACATTAGGAACTTATAAACATCTCAGTCGTAAAACTCAAACCTGAGTAACTTCAACCTTTCCCTAGTTCATGATTCCCTCTTATAACATTTTTACCATGTTCAAGAATCTACTTTGATCTAACATATTTATATTTATCCTTCCATATTAGAGGTTATCATAAGAACATAAATTAAAATACAGAAAAATAAAATACCTTAAAACTTTAAAGACACCAGAAGAGAAGAAGAAGAAGAAGAAGAAAAGCACTTATGGCTAAGGGTTGTATTACAGAGGATAGAGAGAGAGAGAGGGGGTGAGTTCAACTCAAGCGTAATTCTAAAGAAAATAAAACACCTATTTATAGATGAAAGAGTCGGACATGAAACCCCGGATTTCAAAATCTTTATAAAAGTAAACAGTGTAATTACTGCTTAATTTTGACAAATGTAAAAAAAGACAAAAATTAATTATTCTTGTCTGTCATCTTAGCTGTCTCTTTGAAGAAATATGTAGCTTCATCTTGTCTGTCAAGGTAGTACCTGATTTGGAACTCTTTTGAGAAGCAATCTTCTGCACATGGGTATTTTTCCATACACCTGTAGAATTTTTTGTCATGGTTTTTGATATTTTTCAAGATTTTATTTTCCATCTGATCATGGATTTTAATTCTTCTGATCTTTTCTGTTCTGGAAGGAGAAGAGTGATTATCTCCTAAAAGGATATCCCTTCTTTGTTGATCTCCTTGAGAAGCAATTTTTTCTCTGTTAATACTCCATTGATAGAAACAAAAACAGCGAGAACATTCTTTCTTATGTTCAATGAAATCTTGTTCCATTGATTATTGATTTTTGCATCTCTGGATTATCGAATCCTTTAACATATCAAAAGATAGAATAGATCATTAGATGGAAACATCATCATTAGGGTCCTGAGCATCTGAAGATTCATTGAGCTATTGCTATCAGATTCCATAGATAAATCTGATTTTTCTCCACAAAATTCTGGTTGGCTGAGCAATACTTGCTTCATTTCTTCAATGTATATTCAATCATTTTCTCTTTACAAGAGAGCCAGAATATTCTGAACCATCCTTTTGTAAGGATTGGAGATATATCATCTTTTTTCTCAGTTGTATCTTTTTGAGCTTATTAAGCGTAATAACTTCCTCTAGATGGTTGATAGTTTCTTGAGAGACCAATTTCTCCAGTATCTGGATCAATTCTGGATAATTTATCCCAAAACTTTGAAAGCTAACTCTCCATAAACAAGAAATTCCTTTAGCAGTATAACCGAATTCTGGAACCCATTTCCATATCCATGGAATACTTGATTCCATAAAGAACCAACACAGAGTTTGACCCGTAATTGAGGCCTTCTAGACAATAGGTGTCGAAATAGTCCAATCTTCCATTAGACCTTTGATATTTTCTGGTAGAATGTCTACCGAAGGACCATATTTGTCCCACCATGAAAAGAACCAATTTGGTATGATTTTATGGAAGCAATTTCCACAAATTTTAATAAGCCAAGTATGTTTTTTCTTTTTCTTTTCAAAAAATAAGGCTTTATCAAAGCTCTCCACATAATCCCAGTAATTAAATTTAAAACTGGTTTTTGAAATAGGATTAATTACCTCTTTTTCAGCTAATGGAGAATTCCCCATTCTTCAATGGATATTATCCTTTTGATTATGAATTTAGAATACGCATAATCATTCTGGCTATTTCCAGGATTAGTGTGTTCAATATCCACACTTTTCGTTGTAAAAATGAGGTTTTCATAAAATCCTCTTGGTTTATATGAACCATTTGTATAGAATGTATTTGAGAGATATTTCTCCATAACATTCCAAGGGTTATCAACCCATTGAGTATCTTTTTCTTCAATTAGAAGTATAACTTCTTTATATTCATGTTTAATAAACATGATGTATTCACTCCTTTCTTCATTGACCATTTTAGCATATGATGCTTGTGAATCAGAAGTTTCAGGGATATCATCCCCTTTTCTTTGTTCCAGGAATTTCTGGAAATCCTTGTATAAATGATGAGTTTTATCAGGAACATTACCCTGTGAAATCCCAGAAATATTCTGGTTAACAAGATGTTTTGTATCATGTGATACAATGGGAGGTCTGCCTCCCCTTGAAGGAAATCTTCCTCCTCTGCTACCTCTTCCCCTATAAGAGGAAAAATCACTATGGCCTCCTGGGCCCCTTACAGACATACCTGTAATCATTTAAGAAATTCCCTGGTTAAAAAATCGGGAAGATGATTATCTTCTCCTTTTTTGTAAATAATTTCAAATTCAAAAGGGGCTAGATAAGCTTGCCATCTAGCAAACATTTGTTTAGATGTATCATGTTTGAAATCCTTTCTAAAAATTCCTTTAGCTACTTGACAATCGGTCTTAACAACAAATTTTTGATTATATAAGTCATCTTGGAATTTTATAACACTTTTCACGATGGAAATAATTTCTTTCGCAACAGTAGCATAATTCTTCTGAGCAGGATTCCATTTTCCAGAATAGAATCTAATAATAATTTCTTGTTTGGTTAAAGGATTTATTTGTTTTAAAATTTCTCCAAATCCAATATCTGAAGCATCTGTTTCAACAATTTTTTCCCATTTCGGTTTTGCTAAAGATAAGCAAGGAATATTTTTTACCTTTTCTTTAATCACTTTGACTGTATTAGTGTGCTTATCTGTCCATGGAGATGGATTCTTTTAAGTCTATCATATAAAATAGCTGTAATTTTTGAAATATTTTCAATAAAGTGGGCAATGTAATTTAAGCTGCCTAAAAACCTTTGTAATTGTGTTTTGTCAGTAATAATATCTGGGAATTTATTTCCAAATTCCATACTTCTTTGAATCGGAATAATTTTTCCATTATCAATATTATGACCAAGAAATCTGACATTTGTCTGAAAAAGACTCATTTTTGGTTTTGATATAACAAGACCATTTTGAATAATTAATTTCTTAAAAATCTCTAGATGTTTGAAATGTGTTTCAATATCTTTAGAGAAAACTAATATATCATCAATGTAAACAATTATGAAATTGCTAAAAGGAATGAAAATATCATTCATGATTTATTGAAATTCAGATGGAGCATTTTTTAATCCAAAAGGTAAAACAGTCCATTCATAATGTTCAATATGAACATTAAAAGCAGTTTTATATCTATCAGATTTTCTTACCTCAATTTGTCAATATCCTGATTTTAAATCAAAATTTGAAAATATTAAGGCTCCAAAAAGTCTATCAATAAGATCTTTTTTATTAGGTATATGGTGTCTTATCCATTTTAAAACTTTATTTAAAGGTTTATAATTAATTACATTTCTGGGAACACCCCTTTCTTGTTCAGAATGTTTATTAACATAAAAAGCCGTACAAGACCAAGACGACTGTGAAGGTGTTATTAAACCTTTTTCAAGTAAAGTTTTGATTTCTTGTTTACAAAGTTCTAGATAATCGGAATTTATTTGACATGGTCTAGACTTTGTTGGTATATATTTTTCATTGAAATCTTCCTCATAAGGAAGGGAAATAATATACTTCTTTCTATCCCAAAAAGCATTTGGATGGTCGTTACAAATCTCAAGAGAAAACTTATTATGAATAAGTTTGATTTTTTCCTGTAATTTAGGATTTTTAACTTGTCTCCAATAGTAAGAAAATTAATTTCTTCTTTCAAAGAATTTATGTGAAATAATTTTCTATCCATTTGTTCTTTTATTTCATTAAGAAATTTCTTAACCGGTTTATTAATAAATTCAAAAAACATGGGTTTATTATTAAAAGTTCCAGTTAAACCCTTTTCATCAATCCTTATTAAAGGATATATTTTATAAATAAAGGGTAACCCAAGAATCAATTGGCTTTAGATATCTTTAGCTAAAAGAAAGCTAGTAGGAATACAATTTTCCTTTTTACATATTAATTAAGTATCTAGAAGTTTATAATTAATATCTAGGGATCCTCCTCCAGCATAAGAAAGAGAATGAGAGGTTTTATGAAAATATCTCGAAGGTATTAAACCTTCCTGTATAACATTAAGATCAGAACCACTATCAATCATAGCAATAAAATCTTTTTTATAACTTTTATCAATTAAAAGAGTTATTTTAATATACCATTTTTGTGAAGTAATTATATTCATTACTTATATAAATTCTTCTGGGGTCTTAACTTTGTTTATTAACGATAGGAAAGATTCACTATTTTCATTAGTTTGTTCTGTATTATTTTCAATAATAGATATTCTATTATGCAAATCAATATTACTGTTATGTAAAATTTTTACTTCTTTCTTAAGATTTTCTGTTTCTTTTAGTAAATCACTAATCGTGACAGGATTTTGATTTCCATATTTTTGTTTTAAAAGTTTATTAACTTCCTGCATAGAGTAAGTTCTATTTGGTATGATTATTTCTTCATTTTTATGACTTGCTGAAGGTATATCTTCTATTTGATCTATAATTTTAGATCTTAGATCAGAATCTTCAATATTTTTGAGTAATTCAATAAAAGAATTATTATCCAAAACATTAATTTTCATATCTTGAAATTGAGATAGTAGTTTATAAAACTCATCTCCTTTTTCATCATTATTACTAATATGATTAATACATAAATTTCCTTGTAAGCAATTTTTGCATTCTTCATTTAATGAATCTTTTTCTGAAAATAAATCTTCATTTTCATAGTTGTCTTCTGATGAAGTTTTTTCACTATCAGAATTTTCTGACTCATAATTAAGCATTATTGTTAATAAGGCTTGTTTAATATCATCATTAATGTTTAATTCATTACTTTTCTTTTTGGTCCAACATTCATTTGCATAATGACCTGGTTTATCACATTTATGATAAATTATTTTTCTTTTGTTTCTATTTCCTTTATAAAAGGTTTCTTTGTGTTTTTTCTTTTCTCTATATTGTCGTTTCTTTCTATAGGGTTTTTCTATTTTTTTTTCCATAGAATGAGGTTCCTTTTATAAGGTTTTTCAATTTTTTCCTTTCCCTTATTAGGAGTATCCATACCAAATTGATCACAAAAATATCCTAATTGTTTTCTTTCAATTTGGCTTTGTTTCTTAATTTGTTTATTAAGTTTCAATTCATTACAGAGGGTCAATCCTTCTTGGACACAACTGCTGATTAAATTTCCATTTGTATAATTTTCATAAGGAATATTAAGATTATCTTTTCTAATAATTTTTTTGATTCTTTCAGCAAAAAGATTAGGGAGCCCATCTATAAATTTGGCTTTCCAATGTGTAGCATTACAATCATGTAATTCATAAACTCTGGATAAAAAAAAATCTTTATACCAACGAAAATTTGTTAGTGTTCTGTATCTTAGATTGCTAAGAAGAGTTCTAATATTTTCACTATTATCTGTGAATTTTCCAGCAAAATGTTCAATAATAGTCATTATTAAAGTATAAACAACATTTTCTATTTGGATATTATTTTCAATTTTTACGGAATTAAGAATTCAATTCTTCTGTGTTTGAGATAAATGATTATCCCACCAACCTTTAAGTTGTCCAGTAAAACATGCTATAATCATTTTAGCAATATTACTATCAGTATTTCCTGATGTTGTACAAACAGTACTATACATTAGCATTCTATGTGCTAAATTATAGATATGTTTATCAGCACATCCATCAAGATTCCATTCATAAATACTTTTACCATTATAGCTTTTCTCTGAAAAGAAATCTTGTTCTTCATGAAGAACATTTATAGGAGTAGGTCTACTATAGTAATATTTCTATTGCGTGGGTCTATGTCACGCCCCATTTTCGAATATGGAAATATGACTTATATAGCGGAAGCACAACTTATAAATAGGGCGTCCAGCCAAAAGAATAGATCATCGGAAAACAGATGGTAAACAAAATTCTGAAACGATAATCCTCGTACTTAGACGAGTTCAACATGTACAGCAGAAAAGTATGTTTAGTTCAAACGTGAAAGGATTCTTAATACGGAGTACCAACATAGGGTTCTGGAAATGCCGACAAGGAAAATATACATAATTATACATGCAAAAGTGTCAGGCAATTCAGCTCATCCCTCCTTCATTCATGGTTTTTTGTAAAATAAAAACATATAAGGTGTGAGTGTCAAAAGTACACTCAGTGGGTCGACCTGTACTGTGAAAAGGGGAACACGTTTTATCGTAATCTTATTATATACATATACATAGTACACATTGCGGACTCCCGAGTAGTCCCATGTAAACCTCTGGATAGGTTTCCGAAGAAAAGCCTATCGGAGCCCCAAGCCGACTCCATTGGGTTTTTACACCCTTCATGTGGGGTTTCCGAAGAATACCCGATATACTTGGCGTGAAAACGCATGCGCAGTTACACCTCACATAATGGTTCTCACATAACACATAGTACACGTTAATCACATTCACGTAGGTTCATATAATTCATGACAAGTACCAATATACAAATAAATCTTTTGACCTGTATTGGTTTCTAAAGAAACCCTTCCTGTACGGGTATTATCTCGACTTTTCATCATATGAAATCAATCGCATTTGAATCCCTTGAAAACAGTAATCCTCGAAAATATATATAATTTACTCGAAAATCAGTCATAAAATAATAACGATTAACTTGAAATCGACTTTACTTACTCACTGAAAATAATGCCACATATAACCATAAATGTCACGTAATAAGTGGTACATTATAAATGGAAACATTCATTTGATAAGATTTTACCCCCACCTTGGTTATCAAAAGTTCTGTCGAAGTTCGTCGTTTCCCCCTTACTCCTGTTCCTCGTCTGTATATCCTACAAAGCGTAATAACTTGACTTAGCGTCTAATTTAACTATAGATACGTGGAATAATCAATAGAGTAAACTCTCGAAAAGAAAGATAATCGGTGATCCTAGGGTTAGGGCTTGTTTGAATTCAGAACGGTCGTTTATCATATTTTTCGTATTATTTTGGGTGTCATTCTAGCCTTTTTTACACATAAAATATAAGGTTTTGGGGTCATAATATAATATCCAGTACAGTATTGGGTTCAATTTATAATTGCATCAAGGTTTTGGGGTCATTCTATAACTTAAATAACCTTAGAGGCTGAAAATAAATCCTTAATAAGTGCAGGGGCTGATATGCAATAAGGAAGGAGATTAAGGGCTGAAAGAATAAATAAGCAAAGATAAGAAATTGCAAAAAGGCCCTTAGGATTAATCAAATTTCCAAAAACAGCCCTTCCCCCTTCCTTCTCCCCAGCCCGTCGCTGATTCCCCTCCTGCACAGCCGCCACAGCTGCTGCCGTCCGTCGGCAGCAGCGCTCATACACCGCCACTGCGGCGGTGCCACTCACGCACGTACACACAACCCGATTCACCCCCCTTCTCCGATTCTGCCGCCAGCACCGACCCCCTTTTCACCCCACCGCCCCTGCAGCTGCCGACGGTGAGTGCTGGCGTTTCCCCCTCTCCTTCTCACTCAGCACACGGCGCCGCCCGTCGCGGCGGCGCCTCCCTCCTTCCCCCAGTTTCACAGCTCCAATACATACACCAAAACACACACACACCTCACTCTCGCACAGCACGGCGGCGCCGCTCATGGCGCCGCCCACCCCCTCACGCACCCCTCTGCACGGCGCCGCCGTCGCGGTGCCTCCTACCCTTTACCCTCCTCCTCTTCACAGCACACACACGCATTAAACTACACGCATACACACACACAACACCTACACCCACCCACACACTCAGCACGGCGCCACCACACACGGCGGCGTCCCCAGCCCACTGTACACACGGCGGTGCCTCTCACGGCGCCGCCCTCCCCTTCAACAGTAACCCACTCACCCTCAAACCACATGTACACGACGAGTAGCAACATAACACAAGCAAATACAATTTGTTAATTAAAAAGAAACATTAATTTTTTACCCTGCAGATACACTCACAAACCCCTGTTGCTGCAATCCTTATGGTTGCAAGAGAGAATGTAAGCAAAATGGGGAGGAAGAGTGTTTTTCCCATTCTTAAGTTTGTTCACATTACACGTGTTGGATTGGGGGAGAAAGGAAAGGTGTGACTAAGCCTCTAATTTCCTCACTTTTTTGCAAAACAAATTATAAAAAAAAAAATATCCCTTGATATGCTTATATATATATATATATATATTTTTAACTATGTAAGTTTTTGGGGTGTTATATCCTTCCCTCCTAACAAGAAATTTCGTCATTGAAATTTAAAACGTACCGAGGTATGGTAAACTCGGGTATCTTGCGAGAATCTCTTCTTCCTTTTCCCAAGTTGCTTCCTGGGCGTTGTGCCGACTCCATTGCACTTTTACCAGGACCACATCTCTGTTTCTAAGTTTATGAACCTTTTTATCTGGTATTGCGACGGGAGTTTCTTCGTACGACAAGTCCTTTTCTAGTCCGATGCTTTCTTGGCGAATAACGTGACACGGATCAAATACGTATTTTTGTAGCATAGACACATGAAATACGTTGTGGATGCCAGTGAAATCAGGTGGCAGCGCTAGTCGGTATGCTACTTCGCCGATTCGTTCCAATATCTCATATGGTCCGATGTACCTTGGTTTTAGTTTACCCCTCTTTCCAAATCGGTAAACTCCTTTAGTGGGTGATATCTTCAGAAAAACTTTATCGCCCACTTCAAACTTTAACTCTCTTATTCTCTTATCGGCGTAGGACTTCTGTCGATCTTGAGCTGTTTTTATTCTTACTCGGACTCTTTCTATGACCTCTATCGTTTGGTCTACTAACTCCGTCCCTAAAACTTTCTTTTCACCCACTTCATTCCAATAAATGGGTGATCGGCACTTTCTACCGTACAACGCTTCGTAAGGTGCCATTCCTATGGTGGACTGATAGCTGTTGTTGTAGGCAAATTCCACCAAAAAGAGATGTTCTTCCCAACTCCCATGGAAATCTAGCCCGCAAGCTCTCAACATATCTTCTAGAGTTTGTATCGTTCGTTCAGTTTGTCCATCCGTCTGTGGGTGGAAAGCTGTGCTGAAGGCTAGTTTGGTTCCTAATTCCTTTTGTAAGCTATACCAGAAATGAGACGTAAAACGAGGATCTCTATCAGAAATGATAGAAACCGGCACTCCATGGAGTCGGACTATTTTTTTTAAATAGATTCGTACCAACTTATCTATCTCCAGAGTCATTCTAATCGGTAGAAAGTAAGCAGATTTTGTTAATCTATTTACAATTACCCAAACCGCTTGGTTCCCTTGTCTAGTTTTGGGTAATCCCACTACAAAATCCATGAGGATATGCTCCCATTTCCATTCTGGTATTTCCAAAGGCACTAGCATTCCTCCAGGTCGTTGGTGTTCCGCTTTCACTTGTTGGCCGATATTTCGCCGAAACCGAAACCGAAACCGAAATTCACCGATATTTCGCCGATATTTTGACGAAAAAAAAAAACACCCCGTTTTTATATCGGGACTTCATTCTCGCGATTTTTTCATCCCTGCTCTTAACAAATTGTCCAATGCTGCCTTTCATATTCCGCCACCAAAAAGTCTTCTTCAAATCTTGATACATCTTCGTACCTCCAGGATGAGCCGAGTACGGGGTTGCGTGTGCTTCTTTCAAAATTCTATTTCTCACTTCTTCGTCCTTTGGCACACAGAGTCTTCCCCTAAATGTAAGGGCTCCATCGACTGAATTCGTAAATCCCTCAATTTTTCCTTTCTCCATACGTTCCTTTATCCGTTGCAGGAATCTATCACTTTTCTGAGCTTCGGCGATTTGTTCTCGTAGAGTGGGTCGTACCGTCAAAGCTGTAACCCTAGCTTTGATGTTGTTTGGTGGCACGACTATCTCTAGACTTAACTTAGCCATTTCTTTTGTCAACAATTCTTGATTGGTGAGTGGACAAGTTACTTCTCCAGTCCTCTTCTGGCTAAGCACATCAGCAACGACGTTCGCTTTTCCTGGATGGTAACGAATGGTGCAATCATAATCCTTTTACCAATTCCAACCATCTTCGTTGCCTCATATTGAGCTCTTTTTGTTCAAAGAAGTATTTCAGGCTCTTGTGATCGGTGTAGATCTCACATTTTCCTCAATATAAATAGTGTCGCCAAATCTTGAGGGCGTACACTACGGCGGCTAGTTCCAGGTCATGAGTTGGATAATTTTGCTCATGAGTTCTTAGCTGTCTTGACGCATAGGCTATCACTTTTCCTTCCTGCATCAAAACGCATCCCAAACCTTGCTTGGATGCATCGCTATAAACTACGAATCCCTTTGTTCCATCTGGAAGTGTGAGTACAGGTGCCGCAGTTAATCATTTCTTCAATTCTTGGAAGCTCTCTTCACACCGATCCGTCCATTGAAATTTCGTCTCCTTTCGAGTTAAATGAGTCATGGGTAGAGCAATCTTGGATAATCCTTCTATGAACCTTCGATAATATCCTGCCAACCCCAGGAAACTTCACACCTCGTTTACGTTAGATGGTGCCTTCCAATTGCTAACGGCTTCTACTTTGGCTGGGTCCACCTCTATTCCTTGTGCAGAAACGATATATCCAAGGAACGATACCTTGTCTAACCAGAATTCACATTTCTTGAATTTCACGTATAGCTTTTCTTTTCGTAGGATTTCCAACGCAATCCGTAGATGTTCTTCATGGTGCACTTTACTGTAGGAATATATCAGAACATCATCGATAAATACTATCACGAATCGATCAAGGTATGGGTGGAAGACACGATTCATCATATCCATGAAAACCGCTGGTGCATTGCTTAATCCGAAAGGCATCACTACGAACTCGTAGTGGCCGTACCTTGTTCGGAAAGCTGTCTTGGATATGTCCTCCTTCTTGACCTTCACTTGATGATATCCGGACCTTAAATCGATTTTTGAAAAACACGCTTGCACCCTTTAGCTGGTCAAACAAATCCTCAATTTGAGGTAACGAGTACTTGTTCTTGATGGTTCTCTTGTTTAACTCACGGTAGTCGATGCACATCCTAAAGGTTCCATGTTTTTTATTTACAAATAGCATATGAGCTCCCCATGGAGACACACTGGGCCGAATAAAACCTTTCTCCAACAGCTCCTGTAACTGTACCTTTAGTTCTTGCAATTCTTTCGGTGTCATTCGGTACGGAGCTTTAGATACTGGTGCGGATCCAGACACCAATTCTATTCCGAATTCCACCTCTCTATCTGGTGGTGGACCGGGTAGTTCTTCAGGGAACACTCCTTGAATTCGTTCACTATCGGTACTCTATCAATTGGATCCGTCTCTTGTTTGAGATCCACCAAGTTGACTAACATCGCTTCGCAATCTCCTCCCCGGAGTAATTTTACAGCTTGTAAGGCCGTAATCACTTTAAGATTCAACCCAACTCGAGTTTCGAAGAAAGTAAACCCTTCACCTTCAGGCAGTCTAAAGAGAATCTCTCGTTCGTAGCACTTGATTACCGCATGATTGCTCTTTAGCCAATCCATCCCCAAGATTACGTCAAAATCTTTCATTTCCAATACATGCAGGTCGACATAGAGAGTTTTATTTCCAAAGGTTATGTCTAAGTTCCGACACGCCCGCTGGGTTCTAACTGTCTTTCCTGAAGGTATACTAACCTCTAGGATTCTAGCATCTATTATATTGCTATCCATTCCCAACATTTCATAAAATTTGACGGAGATAAAAGAATGGGTTACCCCAGTACCGAATAAGACAAGCGCAGACAGATTACAAACTGATAACATACCTGCCATTGTCTCTGGGTCCTTCGTAGCTTCATTACGGGTAAGGGCAAAAGCTCGAGCTCTTCCCATATCAGGTCTCTGCTTAAAACCTTGGGTTGTTGCTGGAAACTTCAGACAGTTCATCGCGCTATGGCCCGGTTCTTTACATCGGAAGCAATTTTGTGTACCAAGGAGACATGATCCAGAATGAGGTCTCCTGCATTCGTGACAAAAGGGTTTTGGTCTGAAATCTGGAGCATTGAAACTATTACCTCCCATCGGTCGTTTCATTTGATTAAGATTCCGGTTCTGACTTGGTCCCGGATTAACCCACTTCCTTTTCCCTAATTCCTCGTTGGTTTTCTTCTGAATTACTACTTCTGATCGCATACGAGAACTTACTTCCAAGGCTCTTCTCACCATCTCTTCGTATGGGATCTCTCTTTGCCCTGCCAGGATAGCACCAACTTCTAGGCGTAATCCCCTACAGAAACGTCTGGCCTTTTTAGAGTCCGTATCCACCAGATGGGTGGCATACCTGCTTAATTGATTAAACTTCCTCTCGTATTCGCCCACCGTCAGAAGCCCCTGTCTAAGGTGTAGGAATTCTATTTCTTTTGTGTCCCTATAGGACTGAGGCAGATAATTCTGCATGAAAATCTCTTTGAACTCTGACCAAGTCATTTCGTTCTTCCTTTCCATGGTCAAAGTCCGACTATAGGATTCCCACCAGAAGCTTGTCTCTTCTGTGAACTGAAAGATGGCACATGAGATTCTCTGTGCGCCTCAGTGCAAGTCATGTGAGTGAATAGTCGATCAAGGGCTCTCAGCCATTCCTCAGCATCAGATGATTCTCCTCTTCCATTGAATACCGGGGGGTTAAAGCGTCGAAAAAGTTTGATTACTTTATTCACGTCCTCTTTGGGTTCCACAGGTGCGGTTCTTGTATTTTCATTGCCTAACCGTTCTTCTAAACCCCGTAAAACGGTGAGTAAACTTTCCATGGGCTCCAAAGGTGGCGGCCCTGATGTAGACTGGCTCGGTATATTCCGTCGTGGCTCCAATCCTTCTGGTACAGATTGTCCCGACGTCGAGTTATCCGCTATCTGTTCTGCTGGTTGTGGGTTCTTTCGTGGTCTACCCCTTCGCATGCTTCTGATCAGAAAAGACCAAATCCTATAACTCTCGTGAAGACAGAAAGAAAAGGGATTTTTATAACATAAACAACTATTTCACCGAGAAGGTTAGTCGTCATACATATACACACATAGTCATTATACAAAAATTTCCTAGTGGGCATACTAGGCGATCGGGTGCGAGCGGTCCTCCTCGTATACACATATCAAAATGGTCGAACCGCGCCTGCACCCTACAAAATATTATATACATATACCCATTCTATAACTACGTTGTACGGATATGATTATATATATACATACATATAATATACACAAAATAACAGTCTTCTAAAAACAGTAAGTAGACTAGATCCTACTTGCTAAACCATCTTCTTATGCCATGGTCGCCGGTGGGGACGGGGGTCCTTGAAACCCCGGTGGGGCAACCCCGGGTCCCCTCTCCTCCATGGGCTCATCTGGATCCTCCTCAGGATCCTCTTCATCATTTCCCCCGTCCGAATCCCCATTGGACGGGTCAAAAGGCCCTCTCTCTGGTGGAGGTGGCTGCTCGTGCCTCATCCATAGCTCCATTAAATGTTGAGCCATCCTCCCAAAATCCATACTCGGAGTGCCATCCACTCCCGAGTATACTAACTCATCTCTGAATACTAATCAGGCCCTCACAGTCCACTGACCTGGAAGTGTCTCTATCAGATGGCTCGCTGCATCTAAGTTCCTTATTCTACCCGTGGCTCCTCCTACTTCTCACCAGCAATGAAAAAGTCTGGCTATGTGCTCTCCCACGGATACATCCCCTGCAACACTGCTCTCATAGAAAAGTCGGGTAGCTCTAGCTTCCGGGGTCTCATATCTAGGTACCCTTTTTCTAGCGGTTCTACGAATAGTGGCCATCTGTCATCCATAAACTCTTACATAAGTTCCATAGTTAACCCATAATTAAACCTACCCATATACTATTAACATCGCCATCCTGTTCATATAACAGAGAAAACCCAACAACACATAATAACATTTACATTATAAATTTCAAAAATACCTGGCGGAAAAGGTCGAACAGAATTGCCTGTCTAATTTACATATTAATCATACAATTCGTACTTATTTTTATACACACATGGTTTTATGAGCAAGGCTTCTACGAAAGAAAAGTGTAGAGCCAGGCTCTAATACCAATACTGTCACGCCCCATTTTCGAATATGGAAATATGACTTATATAGCGGAAGCACAACTTATAAACAGGGCGTCCAGCCAAAAGAATAGATCATCGGAAAACAGATGGTAAACAAAATTCTGAAACGATAATCCTCGTACTTAGAAGAGTTCAACATGTACAGCAGAAAAGTATGTTTAGTTCAAACGTGAAAGGATTCTTAATACGGAGTACCAACATAGGGTTCTGGAAATACCGACAAGGAAAATATACATAATTATACATGCAAAAGTGCCAGGCAATTCAGCTCATTCCTCCTTCATTCATGGTTTTCTGTAAAATAAAAACATATAAGGGGTGAGTGTCAAAAGTACACTCAGTGGGTCGACCTGTACTGTGAAAGGGGGAACACGTTTTATCGTAATCTTATTATATACATATACATAGTACACATTGCGGACTCCCGAGTAGTCCCATGTAAACCTCTGGATAGGTTTCCGAAGAAAAGCCTATCAGAGCCCCAAGCCGACTCCATTGGGTTTTTACACCCTTCATGTGGGGTTTTCGAAGAATACCCGATATACTTGGCGTGAAAACGCATGCGCAGTTACACCTCACATAATGGTTCTCGCATAACACATAGTACACGTTAATCACATTCACGTAGGTTCATATAATTCATGACAAGTACCAATATGCAAATAAATCTTTTGACCTGTATTGGTTTCTAAAGAAACCCTTCATGTACGGGTATTATCTCGACTTTTCATCATATGAAATCAATCGCATTTGAATCCCTTGAAAACAGTAATCCTCGAAAATATATATAATTTACTCGAAAATCAATCATAAAATAATAACGATTAACTTGAAATCGACTTTACTTACTCACTGAAAATAATGCCACATATAACCATAAATGTCACGTAATAAGTGGTACATTATAAATGGAAACATTCATTTGATAAGATTTTACCCCCACCTTGGTTATCAAAAGTTCTGTCGAAGTTCGTTGTTTCCCCCTTACTCCTGTTCCTCGTCTGTATATCCTACAAAGCGTAATAACTTGACTTAGCGTCTAATTTAACTATAGATATGTGGAATAATCAATAGAGTAAACTCTCGAAAAGAAAGATAATCGGTGATCCTAGGGTTAGGGCTTGTTTGAATTCAGAACGGTCGTTTAACATATTTTTCGTATTATTTTGGGTGTCATTCTAGCCTTTTTTACACATAAAATATAAGGTTTTGGGGTCATAATATAATATCCAGTACAGTATTGGGTTCAATTTATAATTGCATCAAGGTTCTGGGGTCAGTCTACAACTTAAACTAATCTTAGAGGCTTAAAATAAATCCTTAATAAGTACAGGGGCTGATATGCAATAAGGCAGGAGATTATGGGCTGAAAGAATAAATAAGCAAAAATAAGAAATTGCAAAAAGGCCCTTAGGATTAATCAAATTTCCAAAAACAGCCCTTCCCCCTTCCTTCTCCCCAGCCCGTCGCTGATTCCCCCCTTGCACAGCCGCCACAGCTGCTGCCGTCTGTTGGCAGCAGCGCTCATACACCGCCACTGCATGGCGCCGCCGCACACAGTGACGCCACTCACGCACGCACACACAACACGATTCATCACCCTTCTCCGATTCTGCCACCAGCACCGACCCCCTTTTCACCCCACCGCCCCTGCAGCTGCCGGCGGTGAGGGCCGGCGTTTCCCTCTCTCCTTCTCACTCAGCACACGGCGCCGCCCGTCGCGGCGACGCCTCCCTCCTTCCCCCTGTTTCACAGCTCCAATACATACACCAAAACACACACACACCTTACTCTCGTACAACGCGGTGGCGCCGCTCATGGTGTCGCCCACCCCCTCACGCACCCCTCTGCACCCTCCTCCTCTTCACAGCACACACACGCATTAAACTACACGCATACACACACACAACACCTACACCCACCCGCACACTCAGCACGCCACCACCACACACGGTGGCACCCCCAACCCACTGTACGCACGGCGGCACCTCTCACGGCGCCGCCCTCTCCTTCCACCGTAACCCACTCACCCTCAAACCACATGTACACGACAAGCAACAACATAACACAAGCAAATACAATTTGTTAATTAAAAAGAAACATTAATTCTTTACCCTGCAGATACACTCACAAACCCCTGTTGATGCAATCCTTATGGTTGCAAGAGAGAATGTAAGCAAAATGGGGAAGAAGAGTGTTTTTCCTATTCTTAAGTTTGTTCACACTACACGTGTTGGATTGGGGGAGAAAGGAAAGGTGTGACTAAGCCTCTAATTTCCTCACTTCTTTGCAAAACAAATTATAAAAAAAAAAAATATATCCCTTGATATGCTTATATATATACATATATTTTTAACTATGTAAGTTTTTGGGGTGTTATAGTCTATCTGCCCATTTCATTTTATTAAGTAATTCTTTTTCATTTATTTCTTGATCAGATAATTCATCTTTTAAGTTAGAAATATTATGATTTTTAAATTTTTCTGCAAGATCTGTGATGAGATCTTCAATGTTAGAGGATTTTAATTTAAAATCTTTTATCTCTGGAGGTGGCTGAATAGAAGAAGCTGCTACTGTAATTATATCAGTTTCTGTTTCTTGTTCAATATGAACATTAGGTTTTATTTGTTTAATGGCAGAAATTGTATTTTCTACTTTATTATATAAAGAATTTAATTCTTCTCCAACTATATTTAAATATAAATTTGTATAATTTTGTTTATCCATGAGGATATTTATGTGTTTTAATGTAACCCGTAAAGTTTCATTTTCAATTATTTTTGAAAAAGCTGTAAAATTTATTATTTTATTATTCTTTTCCATTTGAAAAGGAGTACTAGGTGGATACAACGATTTTTGTTCCTGTCCTGTTATCAGTTTATAGGTTCTTTCTAGAAATGTAATATGTTCAATAATATAGGTTTTTATAAATCATGAAACAAAAAAACATTATCATGTCTATGACTAAAATTATTCTTCTATAACACCCAAAATTTGAGACTAAAATTAGTTTCATATTAATATATATTTAAAGAGCTTTCCAATGATATATTAAAAGCTTAAGAAAAAAAAGTTGTACTATTAATTTAATATTTTTATTAAAGTATTGTATTATTAGAAGTTAGAGATAATTTCAATTTTGGTTTTATATGTAAGACAATTTCCATTTTTTTGACAATTAAGTTTTCGTTTTTCAATTTTGGTCCTCTATGTTTTAATTTTTTTTTTTCAATTTTAGTCAATTTTTTTGTCTAAAGTTTTAGAACTGCTGACGTAGCTATCGAAATTGGAGGTAAAATATAATTATCTTTATGTAAGAATCAGTAAGTTTGAATTACCAAAATCAAGAGGAAATAAAATTAAATAACCATGGAGATTTATTTGGAAGACATATAGACTTTGGTTTAAATAATCTATCAAACTAAAATTAAGCATTATAGGTATCTGAACTTTGAAATTTTATAATATCATCACCAACCTTTGCGAATGATACTAATAGGCAACCAAATGTTGTCAACGGTGGAAAATTTACTTGAAGATATTTATTTCGAAGGATATTTTTATCTTTTAAAAGTATTGAATGGAGACTGTAAATTTGAAAAGTTTATAGAACTCACAATATTTCTTATTATACTTTAAATTCTCAAAATCATGTTTTTAATTCAAAAATAAACAAGTGAAATCGAGCCATTTGGTTGCGACTTAGAGGGAATTTGGTTTTCAACTTGAGGGACAGTAATGAAATTTTTCGACGACTATGATGGGGAATATTTGATGGTATTGGTGTGTTTTTTGTCATATTTTTATGAAAAGTTAATGAATTGATGTGTCGTTGAATTTGACTTGAAAACATAGGAATTGAGACGAAAATTAGAGTTTTGAGGGTTTTTCGTTAGTGGTGATGTGACAGTCATCAGCGAGCACCAAATATAATTGAGAAATTAATTAATCAAAAGACAAAAATATATACCCTCAAGAATAAGCATCTTCAGGACAATATTCCACTGTGTCGATCTATAAGTATCATTTGCAAATATTGGCAATGGGAAAGTTCCAAAATTCTAATAATTTTGTGTAAAAGGGTTATAGTTTGGGGTGATTTTTGTTATTTACCTTATTTTTCTGTAATAACAAATTATAAATTCACATGTATGAAAAAAGTTCAAGAAAAATGGTTAGATTTGAAATTTCATTAATTTTTTGCTCGATTCGAAAATTCTTTAAGAATAAAAAAAATTGAGTATTGAAGTAATTAAAAAATTACTAAATAAATTTTACCTTGTATACTAAATTTTTAGTCATACCATTATACGTAAAATAATCTATATATATTTTTATCTTTATTTCTTTCATTTCAAATTGTAATTTCTGTAAACTTTCTATCTTTACAACTATAAATATTATAAAATCATCATTTAACATTTAAAATTATTAAATTACCATTAAAAAGTATAAATATAATTTCAAGTTTTTCTAATTAAATTTTATTTTAATAAACATAAATGTTGAAAGAAATATGAAATCCAAGATTTTAAATTTTGTGGGGCTTACAAAGAGAATTAATTTGTCGTGAATTTTGTATGTTTTGGTTAAAATTTGGTTTTCAACTTGACAAAGATACTTAAATTTTGAAACTTTATAATATTACCACAAAACTTTTTGAATGATACTTATAGGACGTCAAATGCTGCCCGCGGTGGAAAATTCCCCTGTAGATGCTTATTATGAAGGGTATTTTAATCTTTTAAAAGTATTCGGGTGGAGGTTGTGATTTTGCAAAGTTCATAAATAGGGAAACTATCAATTTTCGTCTTGTAAATTAGGATATTTCCAATTTTGGTGCATCAAGTTTACACTTTCCAATTTTAATCCTTTAACTATTGAATTCATCCAATTTGAATCCGATTTTGATCGGAATATTTTTCCGGACTGACGTGGCCATCAGATTTGCGTGCGTGGCTTGAAAACCGAAATTCCCAATTTCTTAGAGGGAAAATCCAGTGATGTGTCTGTCATGTCATTAAAAATATTAATTCAAAATTCAAAAATAATTAAAAAAATTCCAAATCAAATTAAAAGAAGTAATTTGGGGTTTTTTTTTCTTCTTCGATCTTCATCACTGGGTACCAAAAAATTGGGGATCCATTATTTTTCTTCATTCTTTATCATTGACAATCTTTATCTTCTCCACTTTTCCAACAAATTCCCCACTGTCTTCTCTCAAACCTGCTGCCTCTTTCTCACCAAAATTGAAATCTCGGATCAAGCTACCCCATGGAGTAGTTGATCGAAGCTTAACTTCTATTTAATTAGAAAATTGTATTGAAAATTTTGGATTTTCCTGGGGGAATTGATGAAATTATGATTTTTAGAGATGAGAAATGTGGTGGGTCAGTGAACAGGGTAGCTACAATGGTGGTCGACCACGAAAGGGCAAAAGAAATCACGGCTTGTGTTCGGTAGGGAGGAAGAAAACAAATGATGATTTTTTTATTTCTTTTTTTATTTCCATTTATTTTATTTATCTTTTAATAATGTGGCAATGAGGATTATTAATTGGGGTGACACATATACAATTCCGACAACCACATCAGCACTTAAAGATTTCCGATCAAAATCGGAATGCAAGTGGAAAAATCCGATAGCTAGGATTAAAATTGGAAAGCTTAAACTTGATACACAAAAACTGGAATGGTCTAACTTACAAGACTATAATTGATATTTACTCTTATAAAAATTGCAAATAAGTCCTTATTATATTTTGATTTCTCAAAATCATGTCCTTAAATTTGAAAATAAACGAGAGAAATTGAGTCATCATAAGATAATAAAAATAACATAAATTCATAGAAAATTGATGCTCAAATCATGAGAATTAAAAACCCTAAAACAATTTATGAGTTAACATGCATGAAAAAAAGTTTTAACAAAAGGGTTAGATATGAATTTCATCCCCCCCCCCCCCCCCCCCCCGCGCTCGAGTTTAAATTTAATAAGAATTAAAAATTCGAGTTGAGGCTTTTGTTAGGCTTGCACAGAGAATTAATTTGATATAAATTTTGTACATTTTGGTTAAGATTTGGAAGAAATTTGGTTTTCAACTTGAGTGACGGCGATAGGGGTTTTTCGGCGACTATGGTGGTAGTTATTTGATGGTATTGATGTGTTTTTCATCATTTTTTTATGAAAATTTAATGGAAAGATGATGTCCAATTGAATTTGACCCAAAACATAGGGATTGAGACGAATATTGGAGTTTCGAAGGTTATTTGACCCAAAATATAGGGATTGAGAAAAAAATTGAAGTTTTGAAGGTCTTTCATTAGTGACCATGTAGTAGCCATCCGCAGGCTGTGTTGGAAGAGAAAGATCCAGCCAAAAAAAAAATAAAATTAATTAAGTAAAAGACAAAAATATCGTCAAAAATAAGTATTTTCGGGACAACATTCCCACCGTATGTCCGTATCGACCTAAGTATCATTCACAAAGGTTGACTATTTTAAAGTTCTAAAGTTTATATATCTTTGTGCAAAAGGGAGTTTTTTGTGAATTTTGTGCGTTTGGGTAAACATTTAGTTTTCAGCTTCAGGGACGTTAATGGAGTTTTTCGGTAACTATGGTGGCGGTTATTTGATGGTAATGATGTGATTTTCATCAAATTTTTACAAAAATTAATGGAAACATGATGCCCAATTGAATTTGACAAAAACATAGGGATTGAGGTGAAAATTAGAGTTTTGAAGGTTCATATTGTACATTAATTAATTATGCAGAATAATAAAATAAATGAATAATATGGAAAAATTGAATGACATTTTTGTAATAAAAATTTTGAAATGTTTTTTTTAATTTTTTTAATTAAAACATACTTGAAAATTATTTAAGATGTATCTTAAGAGGCCTTTAGATGTTCCTATTTAGTAAAACTATTAGATAAAGGTAAAAGAGTTTGAAAAATTTATAAAATATTTGGACCAATTGTTAAGAAATAGTTCATTTTTATATTTAAATAATGACTTAAAAATATATGAAGTTGTGTGAAGTATAGGTAGAAATATTGAACTAATGAGTCATACAATGATATGTTGGGAAAAAAAAACACAAAAGATTTAGATAAGTTACTCTATTTATTTGATAATTGATAAAACAAAAAATATTAATTAAAATAAACTTTAATTTGTACTAAATTTTCTGTCATACGTACCCTTATACGTGAAATAAGCTAGATCTTTTTATCTTTATTCCTTTCATTTCGAATTATAATTTCTATCAACTTTCTATCTTAATTTACAACTTTGGACATTTATATCTATATCTATATCTATATATATATATATATCATATTATATTATATAAGTATGAATGTTTCGTCCATTTTTTGTAATGCCAAATTTAACCCTCATGATTAAATTTAACTGATGTGAAATCGAGTCCGAATTAAATAAAACTTTTTATTAAGAATAATAATGTAATTTAATGTTTATTTATTTTCCTAGAGTCATTTACTTTTACAACTCTTCTAGAATTTTTTTTACATGAATTGATTAATTTTCTTCTATAACATTTTAAATTTGAGAGTAAAATTAGTTTATTAATACATATTTAAAGAGCTTCTCAATCATATATTAAAAGCTTATGAAAAAAAAATTATACTATAAATTTAATATTTTGACTAAAGTATTGTACTATTAGAAATTCACATTTGAATTACCATATTAATAATAAAAAGCATATAAATATTTGAAAATAGAAATTAAGATTTAGAATTTTAATTTTTTAAAATAATTCAAATTCTCATTTTTTATGTTGAACTATCAAGATATAAATTTTATTTAACCAACAAGTATTTTGTTGATTTGAAGATGATTTAAATTGTAAATATTATCAGTTACTTAAGAAATAAAATAGAAATAATTTCCTTTAATTTTATGACAAATATAGAAATAAGATGTTTCTAAAATGTAAGTAAACAATTTTATTGACAATTTTTAACTAATTATTGATTGAACTTTAAATAAAATATGTTAATTAATGAAATTCTTATATTATAAAAACAAGTATGTAATGTTTTAGAAAAATAAGTATTTAATAATAAATTATGTAATTATAATATCTCACGTGCAGCGCACGTGTTGTTATACTAGTATATATATATATATATTCATGATGACAAAGTCTTGCTGATCTTACAAACTTCATTTTGTGAGAGGAGTTGCATAATTATTAAAAAAACATGTAATACATTTGACTGTATTAAATAATATTTTTCTATATTTTAGGTAATATTTTGTATTGGCATTTAGTCGGGTTTGACAATGAATGAGAATATTCCGAAAAATTATTGATATTTTCATTTTCTTCACATGTCAGATAAAAAACGGCCTGTTACAATATTTCCCTAGTATTTTCCTTTTTTTGACTTTTTTTTAATGAATTAGAGGTATTGGAAGGGAGAGAATAAAAAATAGAAAATTTGTCTAATCCAAGTTCGAACCTTCTTTTTTCACATAGCAATAGCAATAAGAAATTGTCAAAACATCCATAAAAATATCAATAAATATCGATATCGATTATGATATTGGTGGCTTCATGGTACAAATTGTTGGAAAAATTCTGACAAAAATTGAAATATAAAATAATTAGCATTAAAAATACATTCCTTATTATATGATTATCCTATTTGTTTTGGGATAATTGTTTTTGCATTATTTAATCATAATCATTTCTTTTCTAATATTATTAAGAAATAGATGGATGAATAATTAATTCAATATTTTTCTAAGAAAATGGATGAATGAATAATACACTTTCCTCAAACTAATGCCTATGTATTCTTTGATCGTCCTCAGCTTTTACAAATTTCTAATTGTCTACGTTTAGATCGACAATCATTTGAATGAAATTCAACATTAAGTAAAAATTTAATAATTATAAAATTTATTACTATTTAGAGAGATTCTATTAGTAATTTATTAAATGTGTTCAAACACCTGTATAGTGTTGTCCCAATATGATAAAATGAAAATGTGCTAATTATAGTACTTCAAAAAGAAGAAAACATTCAAAATGTTCAACAACAATAATAATAGTAATAATAAACGAAGATGATCACTTCTCTCAAATATCGAATATTGACTTCTTGCCATAATCAATTAATTCCAAGCGAATTATATGAGTTGCTAGTTTTTAAAACAAACAAGACATCTAAACTCAAGCATAGAACTAAAAACTTTACTATCACCTCATTGTGGGCCAAAATAGATTTAGAGCTTGCATCGCCAATCAATAATATTTGTTTCGAACATTAATTGGTTGATTTGAAATAAAGATTATATTTTGAATTACAAAAATTAAATTTGAAATTGAAAGCATAGGGATCTAATGTCAACATGCCCATAAACAAATCAGCAAAATAATTGTGCTCACAGTTTCTTCAGCACAATGAAGAATATTTGTGACAATAATTCATTATATTTGATATTTGATCTAGAGATCATGAATCATTATATTCATATTTGATCTAGCTAATTAAAAGAAAATGACATTATTAATATGGCTCGATCCATTTCAAGAAAAGGTTGTAAATGAGAGTTGTGATTTAATTATCTTCAAATAAAAGAAAAATGATATAAATTAATATACTAGAGACGACATTATTTTGATATAGATAAACAATTTCATGGTTGTGTAGTTTATGTGACGTTTCCATGATGAATTTAAACACCAAATAATAAATTCGAATTGCAAAATAAAGTATGTGACTTTTTTTTGCTAATTTTCGAAAGGTTGAGATTAAATTGCAACTTTAGGAAAGGTGATGATTTTATTTTGCAATTTGATTTCTAAATCTTTTTTTGGTTGGAAATGACGCGACATCCAATGTGGCATGTGATGTGACATGTTTGCTGGACAAGTGGACTCCGGTTGCTGGAAAATTCAAAATTGGTTTAAATTGCAACAGTGAACAAAGGTTGTGATTTTTTTTGAAATTATTGGAAAATGAGGATAAATTTGCAATTCTTTAAAAAGTGGTGATTCTTTTTGCAATTACGCCATTAGATAATCCATATTTTGTAAGAAAAAATCATACTTTCATATAGGTAATAATAATAGATGTATTGACACATATTCAATTTCCAGGCGAATTATAAGAGTTGCTTAATTGATTCTAAATCAAACAAGACATCTAAACTCAACCATAGAACTAAACCTACACTATCAAGAGCTTGCATCGCCGATCAAGAATATTGGTCCTGAAGATCAGTCGATTTTATGAATATTCACTACGAAGAATTCAACAACATTTCGAGTGTACTTTTGTTCGTTGTTGAAAAGATTCAGCTCATACAAAAGTTGATCATACATGCATGCCTCATTTCAATAATCCATCTCTTTAATTTCCTTCTATAAATCATAAAATACAGCATTTTAAGACATGATAGATTGTAGTATTCTACTTTGGCCATGACTGGAGATTAGGTAAAAGACAACATCCATCTCATTAGACAATACAGAAAATAAAATATTAAAGTTTCAACATCGGTGTTAAAAATCTTCAATTACCTCAGATAGTTATCAAAGGGTAAACCATCAACAGCAACTGAATTGTATCCAATACTCTTCAATGCTAACCTACAAAACAAGAGTGAAATTTATCTTTATGTGTTGAAAGTATATGTGTTTATGCTTTAGCAATAAAATCGTAATACTGAACTACTAACCTTGTAATCCAAGTTTCCGGTCACAAGTCCCATGAAGACTTGATCAAAAAATGATTTGGAAATTTAGGCGATTTTTCCATATCCATAGCCGCATGTAACACCTCTTGTATTTGCTTTATAGCTTGAGGATTGCTGTCAACTATTTCAATATTTGAAACTGTTTCATCATCACCTCTCAAATAGAAATGTTTCAGTTTGTAGCAATGTTCTATGCTTAGCTTTTGAAGAGATTTAAAGCTTTCCTTTGCCCCCTTCAATTCCTCTAGATCAATATCTTCAAGTAGAAGACTATTAAGCCTTGGAAATTCGTCTGCTTCTATTTCCCATTTCGGGCCTTGAAAGGCATTACATCGTAATTTGAGCACTTGCAGGTTTGGTAGCGAAGAAATCTTTTTCATTTCAGTCCAAGGATAGCCCAACCCATTCAAATACAATTTTTTCAAACTTAATGGGAACATTGGAAGTGGAACAAGTGATGCAACGACCTCAAACTTGCTTACAGGATTCACAATGACACATTTAAGTGATTCCAATTTGCTAAGATTGGAGATATTATCAAAGAAACTCAAAGTCTCAATCACGTCTGGCATCAACTCAATTCGAATTCCTAGCTTTTTTACATTGGGGATCTTGTTAATAACATCCTTAGTGCAACTACCTAGGGTCACATCTAATAGTGTATGAAGGTTTCGGAAAACAGTACATTTACCCAGATGAGGTATATCTCTTCCCATGACATGAAGATGCTTCAATTTCTTCAAATTCCATATCCTCATAGGCAAATAAGATATAGCTTCAAAGGAATATCTGATGCTTAAATGTTGATGCACAATCAAGTATCGAAGACTTTCAAGTTTGGAAATGGAAGAAGGGAGATTTTTGTTGCATGTAAGAGCAAGGTATCTTAACTTAACTAGTTTCAGTACTTCTAAAGGGAACTCATAAAAACGGATTTGAAGAGCATCCAGTTTCGTGAGTAACTTTAAACTAAAGCATATTGGTACCTCATATTGGTGATATGAACCAAAACATAGGAGGGTGTGGGCAGTAGACGCACAATTTTCCTCGATTGATTTGCACACATCTTTGATGCCAAACAATACATTATTGTGGACGGTTAGTCTGCTCTGGTTTCTTATATTTTTTCTTGAAGCATCTCTGTAACTATCTATGACATGAAAGAAGTTAATCTTCCTAGCTTCTTTATAGCAGAAGTGCCACCAAGAAGCATGAAGGCCACAAGTTTTTACTCTTTCAGTGGGATTGAATAGGGTGCTTCTCTGGTAGACCATGATAAGACTACGCAAAGCAAAGTATTGCAAGCATTCTACACCAGAAAGTTCTAAAGTTTGGAAAGAACCTTTCTTAATGATTTTCTCAACAATCCACAGATTAATGAGTTTGGACTTTGGCATTTGATAGTTTTGTGGGAAGACTCCAATATAGAGAAAACACAATTTTAAATCATCACTTAAATCCTCAAAGCTTGGATATAGTACCTTTGATATTTCGTCATAGGCATCCATGAAAAGTTGGTGTCTCTTTTGTGCAACAACCTCATTCCAGAAAGATTCCGTCTTCTCGGCCTTTGACAGAAGATCGGCAACTGTGATGATTGTTAGCGGAAGACCATCACACTTTTCTGCAATCTTTTTTCCAACTTTTTCAAGTTCAGAAGGACAATTGTCTTCACCAAAGACTTTTGCACACAAGAGATGCCAACTTTCATCTTTATTTAGAAGGCGCAAGTGATGATAAGAAAATGGGTCGTCATCAGATTCATGTTTGATCCTTGTCGTAAGCAAGATCCGACTTCCATTTCCATTGTTTGGAAATAAGAATTTCAAGTAATCTTGGGCCAACTCTATATCCCACACATCATCGAATATGATGAGGTAACGTTTATCCTCCAAACTCTCTTTCAAGCACTCAACCATTTCCTGGAATCCTTCGGTGGGCGTTTCATGGGCATGAAGATCCACTTGAGCCAAAATGGTTCGAATGATTTCTTCTGGTCGATAGTTTCTGCCTACAGTCACCCAAGCACAACAGTCGAACCATTCCAAGATATCAAGATCTTTATAAATTTTCTTAGCAAGAGCCGTCTTGCCAATGCCCGCCATCCCAACAAGGGAGATAAAGTAAAAGGGCAATTGAGCCCATTTGGCTACAAGGTTTAGTTTGAGTTTTCTGAACTCATCGGATAATCCAACCATCTCAGGCCTTGATAAAATAGGAAACCCCTCCTCGTCATCTACCAGCTTCTTCAATCTCTCCAAGAATGAATGAGTATGTTGTTTAATATTCTCCATCTCAGTAAATACAGCCTCATATTCTTCCAAGAGCTCTGGGATCTGTTGAAGTGAAGCTTTCATCTTCATCCTCCTCCTCACATCCATTCTTTCTATTGACTCTTCTATCCAACTCAACTCTTTGATTAATAATTCTACAATTTCCAGATAGAGGGGACCAATCATCATACCAAAATAAGTTTTCATACCCACCATCTGATCCTTGAATTCAGCCACAGCAGCATAAGCAGCCATCTCTAAATTTAATTTTTTTCTCTTCACAAATAACAGTTTTGATCTGGAATTACAAACATTAATCAAGAGGAAAAACATTGTGCCTTCACCTACCCACTAAATAAGAGGTAGTAGGTAGCTGTCCCCAATAATCAATATTACTGAATTAACCCTCGATGAGCATCTTCACCTACCCACTAAAATACAACGCTTTTATTATTAATTATCATATGTATAATATTAAGAGGCAATTGTCGCCAACTATGGAATATTAAACTGATCGTTATTAAGTATAGTATTATTTAATTATTGTGAGCATCTTCAATCCCCCACATTATTGGTCAACATGAGGCGCAACCACTACATTATTACTTAATTAAATATTGTAGTAAAAAAAGTTGATAAAAATATTTTGAGACAACATTTTCTCATTAAATTATCATCATAAAAGCGGTCTTTTTGTTAAATAATTTTTTTGACAATATTGTTGTTCAATGACTTCAATGACAACTGTAACACCCCGTTTAAAATACTGTTTTGGCACCACTTACATTAGAAATTGACTATTTCAATAAGGGAAAAAATCAAAATTGGTCTTGCCCCAGAGCTGTCGTACGATTTTCGTCCTGTTAAAATCGTATTTTCAATTTTTGTCCTCTTATCTCAAAATTTGTCCAATTTAGGTCCTTTTTCGCCGGAATTTTCCATTTCCCGATTGAATTCCGGTGAGTGTTACACACTCGCCCCCAATTCCAACAATGCGACTGAATTTTGCTGACTTGGCCAAAAATTACAGATGTGGCAATTATTTGTTGATTTTTACAAATGCCATGTCATAAACTAAAAAAAGAAAAAGAAAAACCAAATTAAAAAATGGATAGAATTTTGCATATAAAATGGAGAGAAACTTAAAATGGGGGAAATTAAAAAACAAATTGAAGAACACCCAAAATCCCCAATCCTCCACAAACCCTAATCTTATAAGCCATGAACGCATCCACACAAGCATACTTCACTTGCTCCTCCGTCAGTTGCCATGAACACATCCACACAAGCATACTTCACTTGCTCCTCCGTCAGCTGTTGTGATGTAATTGTTTGTATATGATGTAATTGTTTGTATATGAGTTTTGTTGGCCAGAACATATATGGTGTTTATGTAATACCACAAAAACATACACATAATACCTCAAAGATATTTATGTATTACTTGAAAGAGACTTATGTAATACTTGAAAAGTAAGTATCAAATACCTTAATGTAAGTATAAATATGTAATATTGTTAGGAATCAATGTATATATTTTGATGAGGACAAAACATGTGATAGATGGGGCCTATAATTCTTTGTAATTAGTTTGATTTGTAAAAGCTTAGAATAGACCAGGATGCTTGAAGATGAAGGATCAAAGCTTGAAGAATGAAGAAGATCTTGCTGCTCTCAAAGTGAAAAATTGACTAAGTATAGGTCACTGCAGCAAGCGACTAATAGGATACTGAAAGGATACTCTAGAGGTCGCTGCTCGAATTCACTCTAAAAAATGGCTAAGTATGGAAGAGAACAACAACCCAAGGAAGGACGCTGGAAATCAAGAAGCTAGCCGAATACGAAAAGAGATGCAGTAACCAACTTTAGAATCAATTACCTCGGATCAAGCACTCTGAGTTTCCGTTAGGAACATTCAGTACGAAGCCAATCAGAGGATGCCGCCTAGAAGAATCAAAATGACAAAAGGATGAATTTCAGAAAGAAATGTGGCTGCAGTAGTAGTGGTATACAACCATAACAGAAATCATGTACGATCCAATGAGATGAAGACACCGCACCAAAAGCTCACTGCAGAGAAGGACGCTCTCTTCAACGGGCAGAATTCCCCACGCCTATAAATAGAAGAATACTTGGACTGAAGACCAACCTGAAACTCTCGCACATTCAAAGCAATCAAGCACTCAAGCTCATCCTTTGAATTTTCTAAGTTTCAGTCCAGTGTATCGCAGCAAGCAACCTTAGTTTCAGAAGCTACCTGCTTAAGCTTGTTGCACTGTGTTTTCAGAGTCTCCATCTCTTTCTTCAAAACAGCCACAGCAGCATAAGCAGCCATCTCAACTCTCTAAATTCAATTTTTCTCCTCACAAATTATAATATCGATCTGTTTGCTAATGAAACTATGAAAAAATAATGAGTTTCAAGAAATGCAATATTAGTTAATTAAGAGTAATTAGTTAGCTGTCCCCAACAATGGACTAAATTAAATTAATCAATATGATTGAATTAATCCTCGATGAGCATCTTCACCTACCCACTTAACATTATAATACAACACCTTTATTAATTATGATATGATATTAAATTCACTACTCTTCTACCCACGCATTTACATATAATATTAAGAGGCAATTGTTCGCCAACTATGGAATATTAAATTCAATTTTGTTTTAAGAAAATAGAAGAATGAATAATACACATCTTTGATTGTCCTTAGCTTTGAATCAAATTCAGCATTAGGTCAAATTTAATAACTATCAAGTTTATTATCATTTAGAGAGATTCTATTATTAACTTATGATATATGTTCATATACTTGTATGAGGATATCTGAATATGAGAAAAAGAAAAAGGAAATGTGGTATTTATAGTACTTAAAAAATAAGAAAACATTCAAAAATGTTCAAAGCCCAACACCAAAAAATAATAATAATACTAATAAATGAAGATCATCATTCATCACTTCTCTCAAATATCTATAGTATGCTAATAACAAATTCAATTTTATCATTTTCATATGTATATATGTACTAGTACGGAGCACGTGCGTCGCACATAGATTTTTTTTGTTGTTATTGTTTAAAAAATAAAAATAAAAATTGATACATTAATAGGCTAAAATTTCGGGTTCATCAATTCCTAACAAATCAAGTTCGAAATTCTGAAACGGTTGTTAATAAAACTTAACTACTTCTAGTTATATCTTTTCTTTTTCTTTTCTTTTTTGATCTTCTTTTGTGTAATTTATACTCATCTATATTTTTTCGAGGATTGTATAATAAAGTTTTAAGTGTATTCTACTCCTCTTTTTTAGAGATGTGAATATATTCTTCATTTTTCTTATTAATTAAAATGTGGAAATGAATATTATTACATTACATTAAAAATATTGGGTTCTTATCAACACCACATATATTGTCCAACCCAACTATGATGAAACTCTTCTATTTCCTTCATTTACGTGATATATGATCATTAACAAACTATATGTTGTTTGATATTCAGATCTATATAACTTCTTGATCTTGTATTTGGTATCTCAATTCACATTTCAAAATCTATTTTTTAGGGTAAATCATTATCTACAGCCTCAGTAATAATTAGTGATATTCGGAAAATCACATGAACTCATGTCTTTTTCATGTTGTTTTAGAAAAACACTAAAACTCATGTGCGACTGTATCGCTTGCAACGGTTTTGCAAAATATATAGTTGTGGTAGAAAAGGACATACTTATAGTTGTAAGACATATTCATTTTATACCTATAAAAACATATTTATAAAATACATACTCATAACTGAAAAACACATACTTATAAAATGCATATTTGAATCCTGTCGCACATGAGACAGTCTCACAAAAGACCAACTCTTAGAAAAATCGTGATTTTCAAAGTTTTCGAAACTTCTAAAGTGTCAGGTTCTCTTTTGAAATTTTCAAAAAATACTTCAAAGAATGTATTCCAAGAAACATTGACATTATATGTGCACAATACATCAAAATTATTGCAAACAATTATTCAATGTATGACCTCATTTGAAAAACGACAACTTCACTCAAATATTTTGTAATACTTTGATCAATTTACAACAAAACCTCTTTTCTGAAAAGTTTCTTTGAAGCTATAGTACATTATCCACCATTCGTCATTAAGAAATATTCAAAAAATGTTGGTCATTTAATGATTCATGAGTAATTGAGATAATATGTTTCTCATTCTATTAAATTTACAATTAATACTTGTACGTTCAAGTGGTACATTTTCAATCATTCATCATCAACAAATATTCAAAAGATGTTGGTCATATTTAACATGATTCATGAGTAATTGTGATAATGTGTTTCTCATTAATTTACTGGATTTATTGTACTTATATGTCCAATCACAAATCTTTCTTTCTTTTCTTACAACATATTCTTTGTTTATCCTATGTGTAACACTTAGGAAATTATGTGTAAAGATATTTGTGCGCCTCTTCACTTATATGACACATTGTGGAATACGAAGTGAATATTGTTTTGGTAACATAGTCCCATGTCAAAATATTTTTCAAATTTTGATTTGCCCTATAAGTTTGGTTTTATTGGTTGGGTAGCTATAGTTGCAAGTTGATAAATGGGAGAGATATTTCATATAAATTGAATTTAAAAGTTCACCACAGTAATTGCTTCTTAAGTAGAGATCTGTCAAACATCTTCGAATTTTTAGCTTCATTAATTAGATCCTTATCATCTTTTTGATCATATTAACTTTCACTTGATCATGATCCTTGTAAATATATTTATACTAATACTTCACAACAGACAGTCTAAAATATGTTGAAATAAAGATAACTATATGCATTGAGTCATCGTGATAAAGAGATTTGATTTTTCAAATCTATGTGCTAATACTAATGTATTAAGGTATCTTTATCTCATATTTCACCAATAAATGTTGATGGAAGAATAATGTTTATTCAAATTTCACCACTTCTGCTGATATCATGATCCCTTCTTTAAGGACATTCTCCATGATTCTTTGATATAACTCAGTTCCCATATTGGTTTGTGGCATCGAAAATAATCTAATTTATTGTCTCCAATTTTATATAACTATCTACTGGATATTACTGCAATAGTTCACACGTAAAAGTGTTGATTGTTTTGTGTTAGTCCCAAGTGGTAGAAGGTTTATAGGGGGTGAATAAACCTTCTCAAAATTTTAAATTTTTTACTCCAAAGAATATAAGTTCTTGTAGGGAGCAGTAAGCTACAGAGCTTGTTGCTTCTGATCAAAGGTTACTGCTTGAGCAGTAGGCAGAGAAACTTCAAAGAGTTTTATGTGCAGCGGAAAATATTTAGAAATATGATGTTTTCTGAATACACAAGTGTGCAGTATGCCAGATATATGATATACAGAAAGCTATAAATAAACACATAAACAGGCAACACAATATATAGTGGTTCGAAGGTGGAGTAATCCCTCTACGTCCACTCTACTCCTTTCAAACAGGAGGAACTTTGTTAAAGTTCGATTGATTTACAAAGACTAAACTAATACAATCACACTCTAACAAGATTAGCAGCCTCCCACACATGTTACTGCTAAACCAATACAACAGCTCACACATGACTTCTAATATTCGAATAAGTGTGAACACACTTAGCAGGAACTATCATCTGCTAAGAAACTCCTAAAACAATCTATGAAGAATAAAAGATGAGTCTTCTTCAACTCGGGGTGCAGCAAGCTTCTGGTATGATAGCTTAGGTAGCTGGATTGTTTGTTGCTGATAGATTGAGGGACTGAAACTTTTAAGGATTTGAATGCTTGAGAACTTAGGAAATTTGTTTGAGAGTTCGTGAGTTTCAGTTGTTGTTTCAAGTGCACACTTCATTTATTATAAGCTTCAGGAAATTCCACCCGTTGAATAAGGTAGCTTCCTGATCAGTGAGGTGTCCAGCAGTGATTGACTCGTAAAGATTCTATGCGCATTCCGGTACATCGTTACACGCTACCCTTAATTCTGTTGAATTGTCCTTTTTGTCTCCCGAATCCTTCATAGGTTATTCTCTAATTGACTCCTTTTTAATCATTCCTTTGGGTGAATCGGGGTGCTGATTCAGAAATAACGATCCTTTAAGACGATCAAACCTTATTTGTCGTTTACTGGAACTTAGCTTGTTGTATGTAGTGTGCTTGATTAGCCTCCTGCAGTGTCCAGTAAGGTCAGCTAGCTTCCTGTACTGATCAGCATGCTTAGGCTAGCTTCCTGTACTGATCAGCATGCTTAGGCTAGCTTTCTATATAGATTAGTAAGATCAGCATGCTTCAGCTAGTTTCCTATAAGTTTTTCCTTAGTCCACTGTGTTTTGATTAGTGAGCTTTAGCTTCATTCAGTGAGCTTCTGATCTTCAGGCAGTATCCTTGACTTAACAAAAACTTTTACATTGAAAATTCTAAGTACAAGGTTACTACTTCCTATCTGTTACATGTTTTGTATTCATCAAAATCTATACAGAGGTTTCTAACACTTTGGATTTCTAATTTAAGTTAGCGACAATAATATTCTCTAAGTAAGCCTTTTTCTTTCACTTTCTTTCTCACAGCTGACAAATTTAAACAGCTCAATTAGTTCTTAAAATTCTTAGCAGTTGTATTTAAACAAATATATTCATTTAAATATTCATACATTATCTTTCTTGAAAATGATGTCTCCTATTGAAGATAATGTGGTATTGAGGTATAGTTAATACTTGGAATTTTAATTGAAATCAAATAAAATATTTTAAAATAAATAAAAATGTTCAAAACCTTATATGTTTGTAAGAGAGAATAAGAATAAAAAGAAAACAATCAAATATGAAAACTTGTAATAATAGGAAGATCTACCTTATTATTATTCTTGTTGAATTACAGGATTATAAAGAAAGAAAAAATAAAGAACATGTAAGAAACAGGAGAAAAAAGTAACTAAATTATTATATAATATATATATATATAATTAGTTCCTCATCTATTACAATTATATAAACAAATTCATGACCTACATTAATATAAATTATTAAATAATAAAATATTAAATTATAAAGTAAAAATAAAATAATAAACATATATTAGAAATTCTAATATATATTATTCAAATTAAAAATGTTAAATTACTATTAAGACCTTAAATAATAATGTTTGATAAGGATGTATAATTTATATTAAATTAGAGTTCTACTTATAATATAATTCTATATGATTCTAGATTAGAATTCTAATATAAAATAGATGAAAATCATAAATTACTAATAACTTTAAATAATAATATTTAATAAGGATATATTAGGCAATCCATATTTTGTAAGAAACAATCATAATTAATGTTTGATAAGGATGTATAATTTATATTAAATTAGAGTCTTACTCATAACAGAATTCTATATGATTCTAGATTAGAATTCTAATATAAAATAGATGAAAATCATAAATTACAATTATAACCTTAAATAATAGTATTTAATAAGGATATATTAGGCAATCCATATTTTGTAAGAAACATTCATACTTTTATATAAGTAATAGATGTATTGACAAATAATCAATTTCCATGCGAATTGTAAGAGTTGCTTGATTGCTTCTAAATCAAAGAAGACATCTAAACTCAACCATAGAACTCAAACCTTTACTATCAACAGAGCTTGCATCGCCGATCAAGAATATTGGTTCTGAAGACGATTTTATGAATATTTACCTACAAATAATTTTTTCGGTGGCAAGTTTCAGTAGCTCTTCCCATGAGGTAATTTTTTCTCTGGGCTTGTTTTTCAGATTACCTAACCTTCTTTCTTCGATGTCAATTTTCTCCCACGCATTAAAAGGGACGACTCTCGTGTTTCTACTCTCCAATAACTGCATGAGTCCTCCTCTTCCGGGCTTTGGTGAGTTACATGTTAATACTCCTTTACTAATGTCCTCTGTGATGCATGCAACCTGTAAATGTTTTGATAAAATTAAGTTGAAAAGCACTGCAGCCGAATGAATCTTCTAACATGACCCTCGACTTAACTCACTGATATTACTTATGAAAGCTATGTGAAACAATGTACATTTTGGCATATGTACTTGATTTGTAAGAATTAAATTTTGAAATTGAAAGTTTAGGGACCTAATGTCAATTTTTAACATGCCTATAAACATTTCAGCAAAATAAGTGTACTCACTGTTTCTTCAGCACAATAAAGATTTGTGCCAATAATTCCAGTTGGTCCTCTCTTCAACCACCCACATACGTATAATCCCATCTCGTATTGCATACAATCTTGTGATGCATCAGCTAAAACACGCCCCTCAAAATTCGGAACAATTCCTAGAAAAAGAACATAGCAAAAAAACAACTATAACAACTATTCACACATGAAACGGGAATCTTGAAGACATAGCAAAAAAACATGAAAAGAATGACCAGCTGAAAATGCAAGAGTTGAGGGAATCATAATATACAGCGTTTTAAGACGTCATAGAATGTATTATTCTAGTTTGGCAATGAATGGAGATTAGGTCAAAGGCAACATCCATCTCATAAGAAGAGACAGAAGAAAAAATTAAAGTTTCAACATCAGTGTTGAAAATCTTCAATTACCTCGGTAGTTATCGAAGGGTAAACCATCAACAGCTACTGATTTGTATCCAATACTCTTCAATGCTAACCTACAAAACAAGAGTGAAATTTATCAACTCTGATTTGCTAGAAATCATGCCTTGTTATTATGGAAAGGAGAAAAGCTTAAGCATTCAAGTTTTTGGCAATTATTAAATGATCCAAGTAACTAATCATCAGTAGACTCTCCATCAGTAATCTTTTACATATTTATCCATTTAATTTCTATTTCATTTCCCAGTAAATGGATCATTGCTAGAAATACAACAACCATGTTAACCCTCAGTCCCTAACCAGCATACCAAAGAATTCATGCAGATGTTTTCATTTTGATCAAATACTCAAAGTTAGTCCTTAAAGTTAGGAGTTAATTTCCTATTTTACAGATATTAGAAAATCAGGAAATTTAATTAGTTTTATTCTGTTTTAAATATTTTATAGGATGTGTATTCCTTATTTAGTTTTGTAGAAGTGTAGATATATATATATATATGTATATGTATACATATCATGTACCATTTATGATTTATACAAGAACATAAGTTCCTTCAAACTCTTCACTAACTAAATGACATAATTGAAGCATTGCATACAGAAACGAAAACCTCAAAACCCTATTGTGTTTGAGAGAACTTGCCCGCATGAAATGTCTTCATACACTCCTGTACCCACAGCGACCTGCTTCTCCAATAAACCATCTCCTGCAAAAGCAGGTAATATTTAGACATTATACAAAGTTAATATGTGAACTCTTAATCGACTTCAATTTAGATCATTAGACAAGATAGGAAGCAATATGGTCTTTTTTCCCAGAAATACGTGTCAAATTTTATCTGCCATAGTCTTCAACACCTTAATGGATAGCTCAACCCATCCATTGTAAATGCATATTATAACAATGAGACATATACATTCTTCTCCCACCTCTATTTGGGAAGATAATATTTGGGGTGAACAAATCATAACATTTTTGCTTTGTCAAGAAATGAAAATTATCATTGTCCCATGAGCTTAATGACCATTACGTAAATAAACAAAACAATGATAGTAAATCCACAATTAATGAAACTAAAGAATATCAATTTCATAAAAAACTCGTTCTGTTGCATATCTTTGTGGAGCATTATCACCTTGAAGTATGGTCTTCTCAAGCCGAATACCACCAAGATGACCACTTCTATTATTTGACTGTAGAAACCTGTCTGGCTTGCGGAAGAAGACAAAACGGAGTTCACGTTGACCAGGAATTGGAGTGTGCCTTGGTGTGACCGCCTTAGAGAGCAATTCATGCACCCGTCTCCTTATCCTGCTATTCTTCATTTCTATCTTTGCCCAAGCAATGTGATTTAAATTAAGAAAAAGAAATTAGTTCCATGGATGCTTTGATTACGGTCTGCAAGGACACCCACAATGAATGGAAATAACTGATTCATAACATGATAAATTATACCTCATCGGCTGGCGTTGTAACTAGATCAGCTTGTTGGATATGAATAGCTGAATCCTTAATTCCTGCAACAATAGTATATTTAATAATTTAATGAAATGTGCTTAATGATCGAGGGCACAGAGACCAACACATACTGAGGAAAGCTGAACAATAGCAGATTCTCAAAAAAAATACTCAGAGATAAAAGAAAGGATGAGGTATCAGAAAAAATTTAAGGAAAAATAGTACTAGCAATTTATAGAACCATATAAATCAGAAGATTTTAATTCAGAAGTATATAGACGGACATAAATCCTATCGATGGCAAGGATCCTCCTTTTATTTTTAACATATCCTCCATTCAGGAGTTCCTATAGAGATTCATGTGTAAACTGTAAAAGCATACTACTCTATTTCCCATGTCAGTCACACTCTCATAGTCTTCTTCGAACATCGAAAAACCAGGTCGCATTTGCTCACAATTATCAGCCAAAACAACCCTCTAAATAAAAATAACATGAGACACCAAATGATCATAGTCCAAGACACAACTTACACTTCATCAACTGGTATTTCCAGGCTCCTTGTTGGATCAAATTATAAGAACTTGATGAGATGGAATAAAATTGTTAAGTCAAACCAATTATTTGATATCTAATAGCATAATGTCATAGAGTGTCTCTGAAACATCTTTATATCCGCTTGATATAAAGCAAAAGTTTCATATAACACATACGTGCATTCTCAATCATAACTTCCTAGAATTATTTATTTAACCAATTCTACTTGTCCCTCATGTTTGAAGTGTCATGTTCATGATGTCTGGATCAATTTGATGATAAGCATGAGCAAACTGTAAGGAAAAATATACCTGACCAAGAATAACAGCAGTATCGGTGGTTTTCAAATCTGGAGAAAGAGTTCTGCAGTCTGGATGCCCATTATACCACCAGACGAACTCTCTGGCAGCATATATACCAGCCAACTCCTGCATCAAAATATACAAGAATACCAATTAAAGTTTTTGAAAATTGCCATCATCAAGGAGACAACATCTTAATCCATAATTGAAACTCAGTAGATGCATTCTAAAATAATTACACAAACCTCTCCAGGAATGCCAAGTGATCTGTCACTTTCAGCACCATAGGCAAGAACCACCTGACACAGTATAATTTGCCATATAAACATGGAACTTAGTAAACAAAAGGCAACAGAATCACTATCTTGCTCGACAACCACTACAGAGCCAGAATGGCAGAAACTTACCGCATTATACATATCACGTAGCTCAGGCAAAGTTATGGAAGATCCAAGGCATATATTCCCCAAGAAAGAACAACGCTCATTTTGTGCAACCCGGGTGAACTGATTGATCACAATCTGTGGAAAATTTTCTGAACAATTAAGTCCATAAGAGAATTGTAGGAAAGTCCAAATGGCATCAATAAGCAACAAAAGCATATATAGCCATCTTTCTTAGTTGCCTCAAACACCAGTAGGAAAACTCCAAATCACAGAAATACCCATCAACTGAAATCAATAATCAGTAAACATAAAACTGCATCTACTCTAGATACTAAATTTCCAGCATATCCCACTGGATTTAATCCACAACAAGCCCGTCTCACGACATCACTTGCCTACTATACTATACTATACATGCAATCAAAACTACTTTAAAGCACATAATCCTAATACCATAATAGCACCTAACCTCATACTGTGCAAGAACAAGATTCCACAGTTTTTTCTTAAACAGATTAACAGATCCACAACCTTGGTCTCAGGATGATCAGGCGCAACGCCGGAGCGCACTAATCCAAACGGTGTAGGGAGACGATCAATGATATCAACTTCCACTCCTTCATGAGCCTTCAAAAGCTATCAAAATACAACAAAACAAACAGCATTTAGGTGGTCTTCAAATAAAAAAAATCAGTTATATCATTGATTCGTGGTGAATCAAGAGTTTAATTGAAAAGAAACAGAAGGCGAAGTAGAGAAATTCAACAACTTCCGATTACCTTCTCAGCTGTATAAAACCCCGCAGGCCCACTGCCAACAACACAAATGCGCAAAGGAGATGATGGGGCTGCTGTAAAGCTTCTCAATATGAATCTGATTTTTCCCAAAAACACCATTTCTTTGGATTAACGACTCACAGAGACAAATCTGTCTTCGTCTTTCTGAGGGTTCATCAAAGTTCAATAGCATAGCTTATTCAGAGAGAGAGAGAAAGAATGCAAAGTTGAAACCCCAATTCTTTGGCGAGTAGGTATTATGTGATCTTCTTGTATCAGACTGGTCAATCCATAACTCACACTTAACAATTCATATTAAAATTTGTGAAAATAGATTCAGCACATAGGTAATAAGAATCCATCTTACAGAAACTATCCTTGAGACCGTCACAACATGAGACAGTCTCACATCAGTTTTTGTGTTCTTTGGCATGGTCAAGAACGATAGAAGTTTATTATATATATCTCAAAAGTATATATTTCAAAATGTATACGAAAGTATAAAATAAATTTGATTATATTATAAATATGGATTTAAAAGTATAATTCACAAGTGAATTTTGTTTCACTTTTTGAAAAGAAACAATAAAATTGTTTAGTATGTTCATAATTATAGTATTAAAATAGAAAATAAATTTTTTATTATATGAGTAATTTAAATTTGATGCATAAATTTATTGTATAGGACAAATGCAGCTATTGATTTTAAACATGTGTAAGGTTAAGATTTATTTGATACAACAATATAATGCATCAAAACTGAAGTTTTTATGGAACAATTTAAAGGTTTAGTGGAACAATTTAAATTTTATTAAAAATATGTTTGTATAGTGTGGATGAAAAAATATATTCTTTCTCATAGTATTAAAATTTTATTTGTAAAGTTTTATTATTTATTTTTTCTTTTTTAATATTATAGTTGAAAACTATAATTTAAATGAGAATTTAATCAAACCAAAATAATATTAAGGTTGTGTCATTTTAAATATACTAGTTATTCACTTACGCAATGTGCGGTTTATTATTTACAGTTGATAATATTATTTTATATACAATTTATCATAACATAATAAGCTGTATTGTATAAATTAAAAGGTTATTAAGCACCTTTTATTATCTTAAAAGATGTACAATACATAAATATATTTTACATGTTCCTTTTTTTATTGAAATTGTATTTTATAGTTTTCAAAAATCATTGTATTGTATGGATTAAAAAATCAATGACAGTTTACATCACTGGGCTCGAGTTCGATTTGTTTGAAAATATTCAGGTTCGAGTTTGGCTCAAGCCTTAGGAATGGAGCTCAGCTCAGCTGAAAAATATTGAGCTTGGTATTCGTTCGAGTTCGACTCGGATAAGGTTCGATAACATGATAAACGAACTCAGTTCAAGTTCGGCTCGACAAAAGTTCAAAATGAGTTTGAATAGAAGCTCGATAGTTCAAGCTTGAGTTCGACTTGACAAATATTCGATAAAAGTTCAAAATGAGCTCAAATTCAAGCTTGATTGTTCGAGCTCAAGCTCGAAAGCTCCTTAACACTGATATACAAGATCCAAGAACCCTATCTCTTAAATTTAACATTTAAAATAGGAAAATATTTTTTCAATCAATTTCATACTAAAATACTCCTTTAAAGTGGGTAAAAAAGCTGTGTTTCATTATAAATAAATTGAAATAGCATGATATTATTAGCAAAAATTCACCAACTATTTTCTCTTCCACACAAAATAAATATCAAAATCCCAGAATAAAGGCACACCAAATAATATAAAAATCCAAAGTCAAAAATTTATTTTTTTGCCTCAGATACATGGATTCTGATCATTAGTAATATGAATTCAATTCACAAAGAGGTTCACCCTGCAAATGCAGGGACTTGGCTTCAACATAACTCATTTACTATCCAACAAATCATCATACAAATCATCATTGAAAATAAATCAATAATAAACATTGTGAATTGAAATTAAGAAAAAGGTATTTCAAATTTATCAAGAAATTCAAGAGGCTCAGAGAAATTAAACAGCTTTATCAATCAAGAATTTTCTGGAGCAAAACTGGCGTTAAGCTGTACAAAGAATCAACAATGGAGGGTCTCAGGATTTCAGGAAATCTCTGTTTCCTTCCTTCACTAGCTGAGACCAAAAGCACCAATCGACAATATTTCTGAGAGAATACATAAGTCCACTTACCGGCGACTGCTGAGAGAGGGGACGGCTGCGACAGTGGTGAACGGAGCGGCGTCAGAGACGGCGAGGCGGGGGCAAGGGCGGGGGCGTGCGGCGGAGGTCGACTTCTGAGAGAGAGGGGACGGCTGCGACAGTGGTGAGCGGAGCGGCGCAGGGGCGGGGCCGGGCGGCGGCTGAGAGAGAGGGAGACGGCGGCGTCGAAAGAGAGATGAGAGAGAGAGGGAGGGTTTCAAATTTGGATTGAATTTGGGGATTCCCAGTTTTAGATACTTAGCATTATTATTATTTTTTACATTGTTAGGCAATTCTTAGACATTATTTCACACTATGTGTAATATGCAGTTATGTAATACTAATATGTAATTAAGCAATACTTATGAATTTGGAGATTTCAATTTATGTAATTATATTTTTATATATTTGGGCATTACTTACTGTTGTGAAAATATCGCGAATTCATTACAAGACTCGTGATATATAAATATAAGAATGTATGATTGTTTGTAACACTAAAATTTTTACCGATCATAAATACATAAATGTAAAATATCTAATTATAAATATGTTTTATGTTTAAGTTAAAAAATTTAGATAATATGTTATATTTTTTAACAAATATATAATTTATTTTCGTTAATAAGTTGGTATAATATAAGAATGTAAAATGTATAATTATAACACAAAAATTCTTATGATGATAAATATAAAAATGTAAAATATTTAATTATAAATATGTTTTATAATTAAACTATAAATTTTAGATAATATGTTATAATATTTTTAAAAATATATAATTTATTTTTGTTAATAAGTTGGATAATATAAGAAATATATAATTTATCTCATGCGTGAAATCATTACAATACTCCTGATATGTTAATATAAGAATGTAAAATGTAAAATGTATAATTGTAACACTAAAATTCTTACTAATGATAAATACAAAAACGTAAAATATCTAATTATTGATATGTTTTATGTTTAAGTAATAAATTTTAGATAATATGTTATATTTCTAACTTATAAATATATAATTTATTTTTGTTAATAAGTTGAATAATATAGTTAATAAGTTCGTTGATGTTTGTTTGTTAAAGTTAACAATATATAACCAATTATCTACTTAATTTGTTCGAAAATTAAATAAATTAAACACAAACATTCAAGAGTTACGTTCAGATACATGTGTGTGTGCGCGCGCGCGTGTGTGTGCGCGCACGTGTGTACATGTATAATATGTGTGTATATTTCAAATCCTATAATATTGAAGAATCTAAACTCTAATTAATATTTCTATTTTTAATTATCTTAAAATCTTGACTTTAATTTTTTAAAAATGCTAATTGTGCACATATTGATAATTAATACATATTTTATTTTTAGTTATATACATATTTATAAGGTGTAGTTATGTGTGCTTCAAATATCAAATATAAATATTTAAAATATCATAAATGGAAAATCCAAAATTAAGATACCCAAACTTTAATTTATATAAATATTCAAAAAGCATTATATCTTTTATATAATGATAATATATCATCACTACATTGTATCATTAAAATCAAAATTTTAAAGATATTCAAATGACAGTAAATTAATATATTAGAAATAAATAAATTGTATGAATTTAAATTGATAATATGTTTATAAAATGAATATGTTTGATTTAATCATGTAATATTTGTGTTAAGGATTTTTTAATTTATATATTTATTTAAATTTTAAAATCTAATATTATTATAATATATATATATATATATATAAATTAGTCCACGAACACAAAACGAATATGTTAATGAACTCTTCACAAATCTAACGAACATGTTCGCGAACCTGCTTAAAGAACATGTTCATGAACCATGTTCGCGAACCTGCTTAACGAACTTGTTCGTGAGATTTCGAACCAAATATGTCCAGGCTCGAGTTCGGCTCGTTAAGTATTCGAGCTTGAAATTCGGGCTTGAGTTCGACTCGTTAAACTTAACAAACGATCTTGAACGAATATTTATCAAGCCGAGCCACGAATAGTTCGTGAACGGCTTAGTTCGTTTACATCCCTAATGTATATTATATATATACCATAAAATTTTTGTTTAAATAATAATAAAATGTAAAAGATTTGAGTTAAAATTTTCTAAAGTATATGAATTAGATAATGTAATTTATTATAGAATAATTACTTTTTCATATTGACATACTCATGTATCTTCTTTTAAAACGTCTTTTTTATTTTAATATAAATTTTGTGATAAAATATTTAATAGAAGAAGATTACTACTTTTTTGAAATTCATGTTATTTATGATAATATAAATATTTAGTTTTATAAAGTTAGAAGTTAATTCAAAAGTATTTTATATTGGGGTTAATTTCAATTTTGATCCTTTATGTTTCTACTTTTTTCAATTTTGGTCATGTATGTTTCAATTTTTTCCAATGTTAGTCCAATTTTTGTCGAAATTATCGAAATCGTCGATGTCATGTAAGATCTCCCAACGACCATCCTGGATTGAAATTGGAAAATTTTGAAACATACAAGACTAAAATCGTAACATTAGACTAAAATTGAAAAAATTGAAAACATATAGGATCAAAATTGGAAAAAAGTATAAACATACAGGACTCTAATTGGAAAACGTATACTTGATTGTCCAATAATAGAAATGATTATACATGCAAGACGAAAATTGAAATTAACTCTTATATTATTAGAAGTATGTACTTCGTAATTTGTATTGCACGAAGTAATTCGCTATAAAAGTAAATAATTATAAGTGTTCGATATTTTTTAATATTCATGTCTTACCTTTAAAAAGGTGTTTAGCCGCGCATTGTGCGGGTGCACTACTAGTATATATAAATAAAAAGTATAACATAAATTTCTAGTTTCATGCATTGCTTATACTATAAATATGGATTTATAAGTAAAATTCTTGTGAATTTGTTTAATATTTTTGGAAAGAAACAATAAAATTGTTTACTATGTCCATAATTATAGTGTGAAAATATAAAATAAAATTTTAATTGTATGTGTATTTTAATTTGATGCATAAATTATTATATAGGACAAATCGTAGTCGTTTATTTTACACACACGTAAGGTTAAAATTTATTTGATACAACAATAAAATGTGTAAAAATTGAAGATTTATATTGGAACAATTTAAATTTTATTAAATAAATATGTCCAGTAATATGGAAAAAATATTTCATTATTCATACAACTAAAATGTTATTTGTAAAAATGCAGTATTTATTTTTCATTCTAATAGTATAATTGAAAACTATAATTTAAATGAGAATTTAAACAAACCAAAATAATATTAAGGTGTCAGCTTAGATATATATATGCTTATAGAAAAATCATTTTATACTAAGGAGGTAAGGATGTTCAAACGGTTCGCCGGTTACGGTTCCGGTTCGAACCGCCGGCTCGGCGGTTCCGGATTGGTGGAACCGAAACCGAACCGGGAAGTGGCCGGTTCCAGTTTCGGTTCCGAACCGCCGGTTGAACCTAAACCGGGCGGTTCGGCCGGTTCCTTTTTTTTTTTTTTTGCATTTTTCTTGTTAATTTTGATTTTGCAACTCCGATTTTTTTTTAATGTTTGTTTCGATATAATTCATGATTGAAATAGAGTACAAAAAATTGAAGTGAACAAATATTTTCATTATAAATTGGAAAATTATTACAAGTTATAATAGAACTCAATTTCTAAGTTTCTAACCTAATGATTGAAATTCTAATGAATTTATAATCTTAATTCTAATCTATTAGACTATTACAAACTAAATATATCTATTACAATTACAAAAGTTTATCTAAAGATTAAAGAGAAGGGAAAAAAATTTGAAAGAGCTTGAGTTTCATTCTAAGTTTGGAATGAAATTCAATTCCAAACTTATAATGAAATTGTCTATGTATCCTTAATTCGAATCAAATTAAGGAATCAAAGCTCACATAGATGAAGAAGCTCATCTTCGAGACATAATTTACGTAGGAGTAGAAATGTAGTAGAAGTTGAAGACTAGAAGTAGAAAATGAGAACTAGAAATGTAGTTGAAACTTCGATCAAACAAGAATTTGTGATTGCTAATAGAGAGTGAACTAGAGATGCAAGAGAGAGCAAGAGAAGTGGTGTAAAAAATACACATTTTGAACCCCTATTTATAGATTTCGGAAAATAAAAAGAAAATCAAAAAAAAAAGTGAAAACCGACGGTTTAACCGCCGGTTCGCCGGTTTGCAAAAATTGGAACCGAAACCGAACCGCTTCCCGGCGGTTTGCGGTTCCGGTTCGGAACCGAAACCAGGTCAACGATTCCCGGAACCGTTGACCGGTGGTTCAAACCGCCCCGGTTTCAGTTTTCGAAACCGTTTGAACGTCTTTATAAGGAGGTGTCAAAATTTGTGAAGTATAGCAAACTATTGTAAGACTTGTATATTATACAGATATTTTAATACTAATTAAGAAAATGAAAAATGATTGTTTATTTATTATTAATTATTAACTTATTTAGTTAATTTAAAATTAATTATGCATAACATGATCTCAATTATTATTTAATACAATTGTAACAATTAACTTCAATTAAAACATATATATATATATATATATATATATAAACAGAATATTCTGCCAAAAATAGCAACAATAAATGTCTCGTTTATTAAATACTTATATTTTAAGAAATCATTAATAACTTTTATTTTAAATTTATCAAATACATAAATATTAATATTTAATACATTTAATTTTATATTTATTGTAAGAAACTCAAAAGAAAAAGTAAATGGATAAATTTATCTATACATTTATATACTATAATAATAGCGGAGAAGTTAGAGATATTTACAGAAATATTATTTTCTCAACAAAAAAATACCACATCAACAATATTTTTATTTTTACATTTTTTATTATTTAATTCATTCAATTTATAATATATATATATATATATATATATATATACATTTATATACTATAATAATAGAGGAGATGTTAGAGATATTTACAGAAATATTATTTTCTCAACAAAAAAGTGTCACATCAACAATATTTTTATTTTTGCATTTTTTATTATTTAATCCATTCAATTTATTATATATATATATATTGTATTAGTTTATTCTTATTTTATTAATACTAATTAAGTTATTTTTTTATTGAATAATTTATTATACACCAACAATAGATAATGTTCAAACAATAATTTCAATAATAAATATTAATTTGTTTGGGGATAATTGTATCATATTTAATATAAATATAATTTATAAATAAATGTAACACTATTAAAGATGTGTATATATACATATATGTGTATATATATAATATTTTTAGTGTGAAATTATATGTCATTCTAAGTATTTTTTAAATTAATATTTGTAAGTGTCTCATCGACAATTTTTTTTATTTTGCATTTTTTACTATTTAATCTATTTGATCTAATAATAAAAATATTGTATTAATTTATTCTCATTTTATCAATTTTAATTAAGTTAATTTTTATGTGATACTTATAAAGGAATAATTATCCGCAATCTTCAATGTTAAGCGAAATTAATAAAAAAATTCTAATTCAATTTATTTTGAAATAAAAGGTTGAAAATACATAATTGACAGTGCTTGCATCAAGTTCCTATGTAAAATTTCTAATTTTATTGTGTAATGTTTATATACATACTCACACACACATGTATTTAGTTTAAATAATTGAATTTGATTTTTAATTCATAACTTTTTAAGTATATTTAATTTAAGTGACTGAAGATATTAGTTGTAATACAGATGATAGAAAAAATGTTTCGACTATAATTGTTGTGTATAAAGAAATTTTTAAAAAAGTTACAAACTTTACAGGTAGAATTTGCAATTTTGATTTGAATATCATGATATTGATATTTTTGTTTTTAGTATTAATCATATATTAGTGAATTGGATGTGTATAATATCAATATATTGTTGTGAATTTTTGAATTATCTTAAGCAAATTTATACTTTCTTAGTTATTAAATATTATATTGTCTTTTATATACTAAAATTACTTACACTATATTATAATATAATTAATATTTACCAACATTATATCACAAAACGCGCATCGCGTGGGTGCGATTACTAGTTTTGCGTAAAGTTTCATAAGTTACATTATTATTATTTTGTTTTTCAATTATAATGTGATCTAATTGAATGGTTAGTAAAAATAAATTAGTAATATTAAGTGGATTAATTAAAAATGAAACTAAAGTTAATTTTTTTCATAAAATTAAAATTCTTGGGGGGAGGGGGGGTGGGAATAGGATTCATATGCATCCTCTTAGAGCATCTACAACAATGCGCCATCACAATTTGATGGCGCCTATTTTCATCTCCAACAATAAATCTTTTCTATGCGACATCTCATATTAACCGCTGGTTTTGCGCCAACTATCTACAGGTCAAACCTTGCGCCATCTTTTTTTTTCTTTTCTTATTTATTTATTTATTTATTTTGTTCATTTTATTTTCTTATTTTATTTTATTTTTAATTTCTTTTTCTATATTCTTACTTTGTATTCATTTTTTTCTTATCATTATTTATTATTTATTTTATTCTTTTTCTTTTCTTATTTTATTTTGTTTTTAAGTTCTTTTTTATTATTTTTACTTTGTATTCATTTTTTCCTCATTTTTTATATTAAGTGCTATTATAATCATTCCGATTTTGGAAAAAAAAAATACAATACAACATACAACATACATTTTCATGGTTTGATTCCGCCCTACAATTGGATCTTGTGTAATATCTAAATAAATACGACACAAATGTTGATCTTCAATTGTCTTGTAACTTTGACCACGAGATATAGACATTACAAAGAATATGTATAAAAAGAAATTAGGAGTGCAAATGAATGTATGATCTATGACCTATATATAGATATTAGGTAAGTAATTGATAAAGATTTATTAATAATAAGATTGCTACAAATTTATTGATATTATTGAGGATGAGGATATATATGAACTAGATTTACGAAAAAATTTGTAAAATATCCATATTGAATATTATAGAACTTATTAAAGATATAAGAATATATCTGAACTAGATTTACGAAAATATTTGTAAACTATCCATATTGAATATTATTATAAATATTATTAAGGATGAGGATATATCTGAACCAGATTTACGAAAATAATAAAGATGAAAAATAGATTATTTAACAATAATAACGAATATTTATAATAAATAAAATGTTTAATTAATTAATTAATAAAGAATATTATGGAATATTCTTTTTTTGGTACAGAGAATAATGTAAACTGTTGGAGATCATTGGCAGTTATTACATAAAAATTGTGTAAGATTAACAAAAAAATCTTACATTCCAATGATCTCCAATTGTGTAAGATTTTTCTGTTAATCTTACACAATTTTTATGTAATAACTGCCAATGATCTCCAACAGTTTACATTCCATCTCCAACAGTGCACAGGATTTTTCTGTTAATCTTACACAATTTTTATGTAATAACTGCCAATGATCTCCAACAGTTTACATTATTCTCTGCACCAAAAAAAGAATATTCCATAATATTCTTTATTAATTAATTAATTTAACATTTTATTTATTATCAATATTCGTTATTACTGTTAAATAATCTATTTTTCATCTATTATTTTAAAAGGGTAATATATATATATATTTAAATCTTATTTAAATTATATATATTTAAAAAGAACTTAAAAACAAAATAAAATAAGAAAAGAAAAAGAATAAAATAAATAATAAATAATAAGAAAAAAATGAATACAAAGTAAGAATACTGAAAAAGAAATTAAAAATAAAATAAAATAAGAAAATAAATGAATAAAATAAATAAATAAATAATAAAAAAGAAAAAGAAAAGAAAAATCAGATGGCGCAAGGGTTGACTTGTGGAAAGTTGGCGCAAAACCAGCGGTTAAGATGAGATGACGCAGAAAAAATAAATCATTGTTGGAGATGAAAACAGGCGCCATCAAATTATGATGGCACACTGTTGGAGATGCTCTAATTTATATGTTACTTGTGAAATGTGGATCATGGGTTGATCCATCTTACATGAAATGATCCGTGAGACGATTTCGTATAAAACTTACTATTTTTTCTAAGATCTAAAGGGTAAAGTGGAGAATTAATGGAGTGTGTTTAAATGTTATTTGATTTATAATTCCTTTTATTAGTGTCGATTTAGCAGTTGGGGTGTGTTTAGAAATTGATGGGTAGATAGTCCCACCCTTCATTAAATTGCCAAAAAGAACAAAACTTTCGAGGAAAAAGAAATTGAGGAGCAATAAACAATATCAAACTGATGAGGAGGAAGCTTCAAAAGACCACTAATACCATGCTTTCTTTATTGAGTGAAGATATTACTTTTGTACTATTTACTACACTAGCAGTGTACCCACGCATTGCGCGTCGTCGTGTTATATAATTTCCCAATTGTCCTGATATTAGTATAATATATATAATTTTTAATATTGGCAGGAAATTTGCAGTTCTATTTATTTGAAATAATTTTTAATATATTACCTATTATTATTATTATTATTATTATTATTATTATTATTATTAAAAGAATTTATTAATTTTTTTTTGATTTTTATAAGCTAGGTAAGTGAGTGTTGTTAAATGAATAAACATTCTTTATATAAGACAATGACTTTAAGAGAAAATTTGATTTCAATGGCTTGAGATGGAAACTTAATTTAAAATTACTAAATTAATTTAGAAAATCAAAATGAAATCTTGAAAAAAATAAAAAAAGTTATTTACACAAATTTATGTGACATTTTATATAGTATGGATATAGATATAGATTATTTTATAGATGGAAGAGTATGTTGCAAGTCATTCTATTGATTTCTCCAATAAAAGTTGTCTATAAATATCTATAGACTATAGACATAATCATAACTTCTACTTTTTAATATTATTTAATTGTTGAAGAGTATCATCCAAACCAAACATTAAAATAACTAATAATAATGATCAAATAAAAAAATAAGAAAGAAAATACAATCAATGTTCAATCACATTTTGACACTTGGACAAAAGGACAAAGAATAAAATGGGCGGGAAAATGGCATTCTTGTAATTTTTCCCAAACATTTTGCTATTAGTATAGTATAGATATTGTGTAGGATATGTAAATAATACAAAGATATAACCTAATATTTTAATGTTATAAAAGTATTGTATATTAAGCAGAGTTTATTATTTTTTATGCCCTGTAAGTTTGTCCATTTCGCAAAACCGAACTTTTTTATTTCGGGCTTTCAAATTTGCCCCGGAATTATTTTTTCGCCAATTTTGCCCAAATCAAGCCTGAGGTGCTATTTCGGGCTCAATTAGCACGTGAAGCACACGTGACATCCCGAATTTCGGGTTTTCGGGCTGATTTATCCGACGTGGCCCCATTTATCTGATGTGGACTTATGAAATTAAAATTCTGCACTGCCACGTCAGCAAAATCAAACAAAAAAAGGGGCAAGTGTTGAGAAGAGGGAAAATTCCCCCAAATATCAGAAAACCCTAGATTAGAGAAAAATCTCCCAGTTCTGAATCAACTCCAAATCGGTCTTTGGGTTTAGGGAGTACAATAGTTTAGGGTTGATTCACTTAGATTTGATTCTGGCGATGTTGTACATAACTGGCGAGGTCGATTGCAATTGTGGAAGACGGGCTGTGATTCACACGTCTTGGAGCAATGAAAATCCAGGAAGAAGGTTTAGTTCCTGTCTCCATTACAATGTAAGTAGTATACGTAGACAATGTATGTTAAAATCTTGTGGGTTTCACAGTTTTTCTACTTGAGTGGGTGTGTTTGTAATTTATATGTTCAATGAGTTCGATTTGTGATGGGGATTTGATAGCAAGAGGGATAGCAATCATTATTAGATCAGCTGTAGTGATGGCAGTCAGTATGTGGTTGATTTGGAGCTGAGGAGCTACAGTTGCAGAATGTGGGGCTTGAGTGGTATTCCCTACAAGCATGCTCTTTGTGCTATATACAATGAGAAGCTCAATCCAGAAGATTATGTGGAACTTTGCTACACAGTTGAGGTTTACAAGCTTATTTATGCTTCTTCAATCAAGGGAATAAATGGCCAAGCTCTGTGGGAAGAAACTAACTATGCTGCCCCTCTGCCACCTAAAGTCACAAGAGGTGTAGGAAGACCTCCCAAGAAAAGAAAAAAAAGAGGCCGATGAACCCAATAAGGGTAAAAATACTTTGAAGAGACAACAAGTGTCTGTCAAGTGTGGCAAGAGTAAGGAAGTAGACCACAATCAGAGAAGATGTCCACAGAGGCAGATGGGTGAGTCTGAGTCTTCTAAAGATAGATCAAAAAAATCTCAGAAAAAGGTGTAGTGCTGCCAACTTTTCTGAATTCTCATGTTTTTCTATCCAAGTTGTAGGGCCCAAACAAGAAAACTAAAATTGTTGATGAAGAGATGAATGAAGATGAAGGGATGAATGAAGAAGCATACAACGTTAATGATGTAAGTAGCATGTCTAATTTCTGATTTCTAAAATTTCTGATTTGCAAATGAGTTGCTTACATTGCTGATTTGGTTGGATGTACATTTGCTTTCTGAATTGGGAACATTGCTGAGTTACTTACTATAGATGCTTTGAATGTACATTTACTTCTAGAAGGTGGAACACTTGGTGGAGGGGATAGTCAAGTTATGGCTATCAATGAAGAAGAGCATTCAATGCCAACTATAACAGTAGGTGTCTTGCATTAATCAAATTCAATGGTATTAATAAGTACTAATATATTTTTCTTATATGTGTAGGATGACCACATTCAGTTTCAGCCTACTCAAGATTTTGTTCTGCAAGTAGTCCCAACCCAAGAATCCCAAGTTTCAGAACTCCACCAATCCAGTCCAGTTGTCCCACCTCCAATATTCCAAGGCCCTTCAATGTATGCTCAACTACAAGCTGGCCAACCAACTCAAGCTCCAAAGGGTTCAACAAGTGGAGGGAAGAAGTTCACAATCTTCTCCAGGCTGCTCAATCAATTCAGGAAGGATTGAGCCATATTAGCACTTGTAAAGAGTAATCAAACTTAGTTCACAATCTTTTGTTTAGCTACAATGTCTATTGCTCAAGTGTTTAGCTACAATGTCTATTGCTCAAGTGTTTTAGAAACCACTAATTAGTGTTTTGTTGCATTTGGGATATCCTTTTAATCTAGTTGTTTTCTTAGTTGTTATTAGCACTTTGTAATGTTTTGTTAAACTCAAGATACATGCTTATTTTCAGGATGGATTGTTCAATGGAGAAGTATTTTATGCAAGTTCCCATTTTGCTTTCTTGTCCAGTATTCCTTTGAATCTTCATTGCAAGTTCCTTTTAATCTTGTCCAGTATTACAAGTTCCTATTCAACACATTTGCATTAACAAATTTAAAATCCATTCACAACAGCCAAATTTTGATCCACTATAGCCAAATACATTACAAAGTAACTTAATAGCAATAGCTAGAAGCAACTACATTCTAACAAAATCAATAACTTAATAGCAACTGCATTAACCCAACTACTTAATCTCAAGCCATCTTCAACCATCCCCAACAACTAATACTACAGATTACATGAAGGATAATCACAATTTTCAGCAACAATCTATTCCTATTTTCCTCGTTTTCAATCTTCATCCCCAATGTGTTGATGGTGTTGATCAACCTCTCATTTTCCTTCCCCATTGCATTAATCCTCCTCAACAAGTCAGGAATCAAAGCTTTTGATCTACGACACATCGGGGGATCCTCCCAAGCAAAAAAAAAGACAACCACCTCCCTGCAAAATTTGAGCAAAAAACAAAGCATGAATAGAAGCAACATATAAGAATCAGTTTGCAGAATTGCAAACCCCATGAATCAAACTCCATCAATCAAGCTCATGATAAAACTAAGTGAATCAAAACTTGAACAACCTAAGTGAATCAAAACTTGAACAGAGCATGAATGAAAATCAAACCCAAAACACATAAGAATCAGAAGCCTAAACCCTAAACCCTAAACCCATGAATTGCAATCCCATGAATAAAAAACAGATCATACTTTTATCTTCTCAAGTTCACCCTAAACCCCATGAATCAAACCTAAAATAACATATTTTGCAAACCCACAATATTTAACGCTAAATTTCGAACCCAATTTTAGATATATATCAAATCCCCATCACAAATCGAACTCATTTAACATATAAATTACAAACACACCCACTCAAGTAGAAAAATTGCAAAACCCACAAGATTTTTACATACATTGTCTACGTATACTACTTACATTGTAATGGAGACAGAAACTAAACCTTCTTCCTGGATTTTCATTGCTCCAAGACGTGCGAATCACAGCCCGTCTTCCACAATTGCAATCGACCTCGCCAGTTATGTACAACATCGCCAGAATCAAATATAAGTGAATCAACCCTAAACTATTGTACTCCCTAAAACCAAAGACCGATTTGGAGTTGATTCAGAATTGGGGGATTTTTCTGATATTTGGGGGAATTTTCCCTCTTCTCAACACTTGCCCCTTTTTTTGTTTGATTTTGCTGACGTGGCAGTGCAGAATTTTAATTTCATAAGTCCACATTAGATAAATGGGGCCACGTCGGATAAATCAGCCCGAAAACCCGAAATTCGGGATGTCACGTGCGCTTCACGTGCTAATTGAGCCCAAAATAGCACCCCGGGCTTGATTTGGGCAAAATTGGTGAAAAAAACATTCCGGGGCAAATTTGAAAGCCCGAAATAAAAAAGTCCGGTTTTGCGAAATGGACAAACTTACAGGGCATAAAAAATAATAAACTCTATTAAGTGAGAGAGGGAAAAGGCACACGCGAGACGATGACTTAGATCTGTGCTTTTTAGAAAACTGACTTAATCTTATTTGGATCATTTATCCTATAATACAACCGTTTTACTTAATACGTGTAATATTATTACCTAATATACATAAAAATATAACATATTTTGTTGTAATTTGGCTTAACTCAAAAAACATACTGTAATATAAAGCATAACTTCATATATGAAAAGGTATTTTTCAATACACAAAAAAATATGACATAATTTCTTGCATTCAATTCAGCCCTTCTCATAAATTTTTGAGACAATCTCACCAAAACTCTGAAGATTTGCTTTTGTTTTGTGTGAGGGGTTTAATTCAGAAATAAGTGGGAGTTACAGAATCGGTTTCAATTCTTGAAGAATCGGGTGAAAATCGGTTGAACCGGCCTCAACAAGAATTGGCAGTTAGACGGTCCAAGGTGGTTAGGGTTATGTTAGGGTTCCTGCGTAAAATCGGGAATAGAAACAGAAATTCGAGCTTATCCAAAGATCGATTGCTGAAATTGGTTGAGGGCTTTTGTTAAATATAGTAGTAGCTATGTTCAGTTGTAGTTTCACTTTGTAATCCATAAGATTGGGCGAGATCAATCTGATTAGGGTTCTAGTCTAGTGAGAGATAAACCCTAGTTTTAGTTTGAGTGAAATTTGCTGTAATTACACATTGTTTCTGATTGATATATCTTGCGATCTCTTCGTTGTGGATGTAGGTTCGATTTAATCGACCGAACCACGTAAAATTCCTGGTGTTTTGCATTCGTTTTACTTGTTTTCGATTCCATATTGCATGTGTGCTTGCAAAGGTGTTCTTGAGCTGATTTCTGGAGAATTGAAGGAAGTTTGATTGCTGCTCGTTTTGGGATTCAAACTTATCAAATTGGCGCCGTCTGTGGGAACCAACTATGGCGATCGATGGGCTCAATGATGGTGGATATCGAGAAGTTTTTCGGCAAGACCGACTTCAACATGTGGCGGGTGAAAATGCAAGCACTTCTAATTCAGAATGGCTTGCACGGCACATTGATCGGGCAGGATGATCAGTCATCCTCTTTAGAAGCTGCAGAAAAATGGAGGGATATAGACATGAAGGCTCACAGCGCAATCTTGTTGTGTCTAAGCGACAAAGTCCTGTGCGATGTGTTCAAAGAGGAGACGACATTGTAGGTTTGGAAGAAATTAGAATCTATCTATGTGACGAGGAGCTTAGCAAATCACCTCTTCTTGAAGAACAAGCTCTCCGCATTTCAAATTTCTGAAGAAAGGAAGCTGGCTGATCGCCTGGTGGATTTCTCAAAGATCATAGATGATCTTGAATGCATTGGAGAGAAGATCCCTGATGAAGATAAGGCTCTAATGCTCCTTAACTCCTTATCCAAATCGTTTGAAAGTTTTAAAGATACTCTGGTATATAGAAGAACAATTCATTTAACTCTAGATGAAGTAATGATTGCAATAAGATCTAAGATCTTAAGTTCAGCAACAACTAATGAGTCAAAAAGACAAAACCTGGGAGAGGGTCTAGTTGTGAAGGGCAAGAATCAAAAGAAATTTCAAGGCAAAAAGAAGAAGAAGAGAGAAAAATCTGAATCTCCAGATGCAACAGCCGAAGAAGACAAAGAAAATAAGAGGTGCTCTCACTGTCATAAGCTTGGGCACTTCAAGAAAGATTGCCCCAGAAAGGAAGAATGCAAAGGCTAACAACACCAAGCAAGAACCAACAGTGGCAGATCAGGGATATAAAAGTGCCAGCATGCTGTGTGTAAGCACTGAAAAGGAATCCAAAGAGTGGATCCTTGACTCAGGCTGCACATTCCACATGTGTCCAACTAAGGCTTGGTTTCAGAATCTGAAGCTTCAAGATGGAGGAATGGTGCTGTTAGGGAATGACCATTCTTGCAGGGTCTGAGGCAGAATATATAGCCATGACAGAAGCTGTCAAAGAATCAGTGTGGATCAGACGTATTTTAGGTGAAATGGGAGTACATCAAGCTAAAGTAGATATCCTATGTGACAATCAAAGTGCTCTGCATCTTATCAAACATCAAGTCTTTCATGAGAGGTCCAAGCATATAGATGTAAGACTTCATTTTGTAAAATATATGGTAGATAAAGGTGTAATTGAGGCTAAAAAGGTTGACACTGAGGAGAATGCTGCAGATATGCTCACTAAAATTGTACCTTGGTCCAAATCCAGTCATTGCATGACCTTAGTAAGGGTTCTGCAGTGGTAATTATCTTTTATTTCTATACTAACTGATAGACAACGCTTGTAGAAGTGTTGTTGTTTGCTGTTTACTTTTGCGGGTACAATTTCTGATTAAAGGTGGAGATTTTGTGAGGGGTTTAATTCAGAAATAAATGGGAGTTACAGAACCGGTTTCAATTCTTGAAGAACCGGGTGAAAACTGGCTGAACCGGCCTCAACAAGAATTGGCAGTTAGGTGGTCCAAGGTGGTTAGGGTTCTGTTAGGGTTCCTGCGTAAAATCGGGAATAAAAACAGAAATTCACGCTTATCTAAAGATCGGTTGCTGAAATTAGTTGAGGGCTTTTGCTATATATAGTAGTAGCTATGTTCAATTGTAGTTTCACTTTGTAATTCGTAAGATTGGGCGAGATCAAATCTGATTAGGGTTCTAGTCTAGTGAGAGATAAACCTTAGTTTTAGTTTGAGTGAAATTTGCTGTAATTACACATTGTTTCTGAGTGATATATCTTGCGATCTCTTCGCTGTGGATGTAGGTTCGATTTAATCGACCGAACCACGTAAAATTCCTGGTGTTTTGCATTCGTTTTACTTGTTTTCGATTCCATATTGCATGTGTGCTTGCAAAGGTGTTCTTGAGCTGATTTCTGGAGAATTGAAGGAAGTTTGATTGCTGCTCGTTTTGGGATTCAAACTTATCAAATTGGCACCGTCTGTGGGAACCAACTATGGCGATCGATGGGCTCAATGATGGTGGATATCGAGAAGTTTTTCAGCAAGACCGACTTCAACATGTGGCGGGTGAAAATGCAAGCACTTCTAATTCAGAATGGCTTGCACGGCACATTGATCGGGCAGGATGATCAGTCATCCTCTTTAGAAGCTGCAGAAAAATGGAGGGATATAGACATGAAGGCTCACAGCGCAATCTTGTTGTGTCTAAGCGACAAAGTCCTGTGCGATGTGTTCAAAGAGGAGACGACATTGTAGGTTTGGAAGAAATTAGAATCTATCTATGTGACGAGGAGCTTAGCAAATCACCTCTTCTTGAAGAACAAGCTCTCCGCATTTCAAATTTCTGAAGAAAGGAAGCTGGCTGATCGCCTGGTGGATTTCTCAAAGATCATAGATGATCTTGAATGCATTGGAGAGAAGATCCCTGATGAAGATAAGGCTCTAATGCTCCTTAACTCCTTATCCAAATCGTTTGAAAGTTTTAAAGATACTCTGGTATATAGAAGAACAATTCATTTAACTCTAGATGAAGTAATGATTGCAATAAGATCTAAGATCTTAAGTTCAGCAACAACTAATGAGTCAAAAAGACAAAACCTGGGAGAGGGTCTAGTTGTGAAGGGCAAGAATCAAAAGAAATTTCAAGGCAAAAAGAAGAAGAAGAGAGAAAAATCTGAATCTCCAGATGCAACAGCCGAAGAAGACAAAGAAAATAAGAGGTGCTCTCACTGTCATAAGCTTGGGCACTTCAAGAAAGATTGCCCCAGAAAGGAAGAATGCAAAGGCTAACAACACCAAGCAAGAACCAACAGTGGCAGATCAGGGATATAAAAGTGCCAGCATGCTGTGTGTAAGCACTGAAAAGGAATCCAAAGAGTGGATCCTTGACTCAGGCTGCACATTCCACATGTGTCCAACTAAGGCTTGGTTTCAGAATCTGAAGCTTCAAGATGGAGGAATGGTGCTGTTAGGGAATGACCATTCTTGCAGGGTCTGAGGCAGAATATATAGCCATGACAGAAGCTGTCAAAGAATCAGTGTGGATCAGACGTATTTTAGGTGAAATGGGAGTACATCAAGCTAAAGTAGATATCCTATGTGACAATCAAAGTGCTCTGCATCTTATCAAACATCAAGTCTTTCATGAGAGGTCCAAGCATATAGATGTAAGACTTCATTTTGTAAAATATATGGTAGATAAAGGTGTAATTGAGGCTAAAAAGGTTGACACTGAGGAGAATGCTGCAGATATGCTCACTAAAATTGTACCTTGGTCCAAATCCAGTCATTGCATGACCTTAGTAAGGGTTCTGCAGTGGTAATTATCTTTTATTTCTATACTAACTGATAGACAACGCTTGTAGAAGTGTTGTTGTTTGCTGTTTACTTTTGCGGGTACAATTTCTGATTAAAGGTGGAGATTTTGTGAGGGGTTTAATTCAGAAATAAATGGGAGTTACAGAACCGGTTTCAATTCTTGAAGAACCGGGTGAAAACTGGCTGAACCGGCCTCAACAAGAATTGGCAGTTAGGTGGTCCAAGGTGGTTAGGGTTCTGTTAGGGTTCCTGCGTAAAATCGGGAATAAAAACAGAAATTCACGCTTATCTAAAGATCGGTTGCTGAAATTAGTTGAGGGCTTTTGCTATATATAGTAGTAGCTATGTTCAATTGTAGTTTCACTTTGTAATTCGTAAGATTGGGCGAGATCAAATCTGATTAGGGTTCTAGTCTAGTGAGAGATAAACCTTAGTTTTAGTTTGAGTGAAATTTGCTGTAATTACACATTGTTTCTGAGTGATATATCTTGCGATCTCTTCGCTGTGGATGTAGGTTCGATTTAATCGACCGAACCACGTAAAATTCCTAGTGTTTTGCATTCGTTTTACTTGTTTTCGATTCCATATTGCATGTGTGCTTGCAAAGGTGTTCTTGAGCTGATTTCTGGAGAATTGAAGGAAGTTTGATTGCTGCTCGTTTTGAGATTCAAACTTATCATTTTGGTTTAGAAGAAGTGAAGAAGTACACTTGTCTTGGCATAAGATGATTTTCGTAATCTATTTAGTGCAACGATTCATTATTAATTACGAAGACAAAGTGTTAATTTATTGCAGTGATGTCCCTAAATCTAGAAACTATATCTATATCTATATATTTCAAAAGGCCCAATATTTAGATAATGATATACAACATTTTCTCAAATCTGAAATTATTTCTTCTAGCATTGTGTATCAATTTTGTTGTGATAACATGTTTATGAATATCATGAGGCATCTAAATAGTTTCATTACTAGTTTTGGTCTTGTACAATGGATGATCGTAACTATTAAAACAATGTAATAAAATAATGCAAATATACATAAAGTATATGAGTTTATATTGAGTGCATCTTATGTAAAACTCCTCACCGATCTACTTACGTCATGTGAATTGTGTAATATGATTTATAGGTTGACCCACCTCGTGTAAATAGATCTGTGAGATGAATCAACATACCTCCAACTCATATTTCACGATTTACATTTGAATTTGTTAAAACGGATTGGATTGTGATAATGAGAATCCATATTAGTATATTATGGAAGTTATCCGTCAGACTATTTCATAAAAGTTTTTATGAAATATAAAATGAAGGCAAAATATTTTATGCAATTGGTGCATGGATCTAGGGTCGACCCGCCCCACGCGCCTCTGACGCGCGTTTTCACGCACCCCCACGCATCTGGTGGGTGCGCTCAAACCCACCAAGATTCGCTCAGGCAGTCATACCCTCATGTTATGTTAAGGTTACCCTCATGTTATGTTAGTGTTACCCGTGTTACCCTCACGAGGGTAACACTAACATAACATGAAGGTAACCCTAACATAACATGAGGGTATGATTAGCATTTTACTTCAGTGGTTTTAAACTAAGGGTATGAAATTTGGATATGGGGTCATATTAACATAACACGAAGGTAACCCTAACATAACGCGAAGATAACCCTAACATAATGTGAGGGTAACGACCAAAACACGCGAAATAAGTAAAGAGGCACGGGCTGGGCGGGTCAACCCAGCCCGCGCGAGACCCAGTTGCACGGATCACAAATCCGTGCAACTGGTGTACAGGAGAGTAAGTCTAAATTGAATGAGATAAAAATATTTGACGATAAAGTATGTATTTTAGATAACTGAGATAATACAGATTCTATGATTAATGAAATAGTATAATGTTACAAATTAGATTTATAAAATTATATCAAGATTAATAAAAATTAAAGAGAACAAAGTAACTAATGCTCTATTACACAGAACTTTTGGCAATATTTTCTAAATAAACAAGTAATCATAATTACATAATTGCTTCGATATGTTATACATAAAGCTTACAAAACTTATACTATATTGAAAAGGAGGGAATTCTCAGGTGATAAACACAAGGAAAATGGGTTAAAGGTCGAAGTACGATGAAACAAAGTAGTCTTATGTGAGAACTGTGAGACGGGGGTTCATATGGATAAGTAGAAGGTGTCAATCAATTTAACACGATCAATATCGGCCTCACGAACCATATAACACTCTTATCTCACATAATCTTATGTTAAGTTGATCCCATATAAGTTTTTGCGAACAAAAAATAGGTAACATTGCATGAAATCTACCTTAAACCATTGCCAATGAATTCTCCTCTCGTGTCCCATGGACGAGTCTCAAAAGATTTTCCGATCATGCTACGCCTCGGATTTGTAGTCCCATTATCACACTTGTACTCTGGGAAGTAATCGACAAATGTTTTGCTATTGAGTTCATTGACCCCGTTGAAGAGATAACTCCTAATTATTTCCTACACAACAATCGAAATATGAAATAAAGACTACTAAATTCTCAATCTAATAAGACATTTTGAAGCTTAGCCTTGAGAAGTTGGTACCTTTGCAAGAGTCTCCCCAACTAATCTTCGCAGAACTTGATGGCCCGGATCCTGAACCGTAAAATTTTTGGTTAGACTCTTTCAAAGATTACAAAATCGCATGGTTGCAAAATTCATCCTGAACTCAAGAAACATATATATATGTAAGCCACTAATGAATTCCAAGTACATATGTTTTATTTAGTTTTCTTCGACAATTAAGAAAATGAATCAATTAAGTGTCCATCAAATTGTGTTATAGTGGCCACAGTGAATTAGATGTAACAGAAACTACCTTTTCTGCCCTCCATGTGAGATACCTATGCTGTGCTTCAAGATTGACCATAATCTGGGAGACATCGATTTCCCCCGATGCCTCGTCCATTAGCTTAAGCCATGACTGTGAGAGCAAAAACGGGACCATTCAAGTACCTTCGAAAATGTTGTTTAAGATTCAAAGAGGTGACTATCTTGTCCTAAGAGCAATATCTAGAAGGATATATACCTTGAGATAATCATTGAAAGCAGAATATAAAAGATGGTGTTTTTGCTCGTTGGAAGGAAACTTAGTCCATATTACAATTGGTGAGAAAAACTTCATAGATTCTGTAGTAATCTTTCCTCCCCATGGCAAAAGCTGCATGAAATCTGTGTTAAATCACAGTGTCATTTTATAAGACGTTGAAAAAAATATGTGTGAAACGAAAAACTCTACTCACCTCTGCATACTTAAGTCCAAGAGGAATTAAGTGTTTATAGTACTTTTTCTTGTAATCCTGTCGACTGATCACATCATGTAACGGATTGAGATCCCTGTTTGAGAATCTTTAATAATAAGCAACCATAACACCGAATAGAAAATTAGACCACGAATGAATGATGCCAAGATATTGCCAGTGATCTCATTAATGATTTGGTCTGAATAGCAAGTACTGAGCACAGGGATCAAAAGAAGAACAATAGCCATGAGTCGAATACTTGAAATTGCACCTAATAAATGGAAAAATTGACCTTTAGTTTATTTTTATGTCGTTGATGTTAATTAGCTATATTCACTGAAATAAGTGCAAATTTGCATATCTTTTTCTAAGTAACAATGCAATCTATGTTCTCACAGTACATGCTGCCAAATATTTATTTCAAATACTTGTTCGTTAGCTATTGACCATAACCATAAATAGAAAGAAAGAAAGAACAATAGAAAGGACTACGAATTTCGTGCTATAAAAAGAATACCTAAACATCGTTTGTGAAGTAACGGGTAAAACCGAGGGCAGAAGTTACTTGTGCTTGAAATGCATGAATATTTTGCAATGTAAAATATGACAATAATTTTAAATAAACTAAATGCAAAGGGAAGATTCAATTTTGTTCATCACGTAAAAGGAAAGGTGGCTTACAACACAACTATGTTCATTATATTCATACGAATACAATTTAAGGCATTTTATGAATCGTGAGTAGTTTTTCGGGGCGTAAATGGTTAAATATTTTAATTTCCCTTCATACATATTATTTATACATCATATAAAGTCAATCTGAATAATAAAAATTGAAAATTTCCACTGTCAAAAAATGAGAGAAAATTCATACTATACAATTTAAGGCTTTTAATGAATTATGAGCAATTTTTCGGGGCTTAAATGGTTAAAGATTTTAATTTCCCTTCTTACATATTATTTTTATATCATATAAAGTCTATCCAAACAACAAAAATTGAAAATTTTCACTGTCAAAAATGAGCGAAAATTCATACGTATACAATTTAAGGCTTTTTATGAATCGTGAACAGTTTTTCAGGGATGAAATGGTTAAAGATTTTAATTTCCCTTCATATATATTATTTTTACATCATATTATGTCTATCTGAACAATAAAAATTCAAAATTTCACCGTCAAAAAATGAGCAAAAATTCATACGGATACAATTTAAGGCTTTTTATGAATTAATGTGAGCAATTTTTCGGGGCTTAAATTGTTAAAGATTTTAATTTCCCTTCATACATATAATTTTTACATCCTATAGAGTCTATCTAAACAACAAAAATTGAAAATTTCCTCTGTCAGAAAATGAGAGAAATTTGATACAGATACAATTTAAGGCTTTTTATGAATCGTGAGCAGTTTTTCGGGGCTTAAATGGTTAAAGATTTTAATTTCCCATCATACATATTATTTTTACATTATATAAAGTCTATCTTAACAACAAAAATTGAAAATTTCCACTGTCAAAAAATGAGCGAAAATTCATACGGATACAATTTAAGGCTTTTTATGAATCGTGAGCAGTTTTTCGGGGCTTAAATGGTTAAAGATTTTAATTTCCCTTCATACATATTATTTTTACATCATATTAAGTCTATTTGAAAAATGAAAATTGAAAATTTCCTCTGTAAAAAAGTTGGCACAGAAAATCGGAAGATCAAACTCGGCTCTGGGGAAGATGGCGAAATCCAAGACCTGCATATAGTGCCCATGAACAAGAGCTATTAATAAAATCATACGTTTACAATGACATATAATAGACTTAAAAAAATGTGTTTGTTCTGTTTTCATTATTTTGAATAAGATTGTCTGAACTGATATTTTCAGGCAAAGCATCGGTTTTGCGTTCAGATAGATGGATTTGAAATGAATGAATTTCAAATCATGTCAAATCAGAGTGGAACCAAAACTCACCCATATTGATCAAAATTAATTTAAAATGAAAGTGATGGATTTCAAATTCATATCTATCCAACACTACCAATCGGTTTACCACTATGTATTTGAAATCCTTCCTCAAATCCCTCCATCCAAACGCAAGTTTACTCTCTCCTTCCACCTCTCTTATATCCATTTCTGTAATAATCCTTCTTTCTCGCTCTTCGATTCTAAAAATCCAAGATTATTAAATCAAAAGAATGAATGAAACTGTCTACCTCACCGAATAACAACAGTGTGAAGATGAGAAATAAAGGAAACAAACTACTCGAACACCAAACACAACCAGCTGATATGATAAAAGATGAGGAGTAAGCTAAAACCTTGAAAAGAGGTAGTTATGTGATTTACGTTCATGAAATCCGTCATTTTTGAATCGTATCAAAATATTAGAACCAAACTAAATCGGAAAAACAAATATTAAAAAAGTAATGGAACATTTGAGAACTAAGCAGACAGAACAACTCCCAAATAACTGAACCTGCATTCCATCAGCCCCTTCGATACACAAACTTCGAAGTAGTCTGATCTTAGGTGATTCGAAAGAAAGCATGTGAAGCTCCGATTTCCCGTCCATGGAAGACAAGCAATTGAAGTTCTCCTGCACAAAATCAGTACATCATACTTGTCCCTCATGTAACAACATACCTATCCTAGTAGGAATTTTAATCTTAATCCGAGCAGATCTCATCAAACATGTGCAAATTCATAATAACTTTTCAAGAATATTCATGGCCTACTCCAATGAGTATCATACTAATAACAATGCACCAAAAAACAAATAAACGTTCTGTTTTTTGGTTGATTTGAAATAAAGATTATATTTTGAACTACAAAAATTAAATTTTGAAATTGATCAAAGCATAGGGATCTAATGTCAACATGCCCATAAACAAATCAGCAAAATAATTGTGCTCACAGTTTCTTCAGCACAATGAAGAATATTTGTGACAATAATTCATTATATTTGATGTTTGATCTAGAGATCATGAATCATTATATTCATATTTGATCTAGCTAATTAAAAGAAAATGGCATTATTAATATGGCTCGATCCATTTCAAGAAAAGGTTGTAAATGAGAGTTGTGATTTAATTATCTTCAAATAAAAGAAAAATGATATAAATTAATATACTAGAGACGACATTATTTTGATATAGATAAACAATTTCATGGTTGTGTAGTTTATGTGATGTCTCCATAATGAATTTAAACACCAAAGAATAAATTCGAATTGCAAAATGAAGTATGTGACTTTTTTTGCTAATTTTCGAAAGGTTGAGATTAAATTGCAACTTTAGGAAAGGTGATGATTTTATTTTGCAATTTGATTTTTAAATCTTTTTTTGGTTGAAAATGACTTGACATCCAATGTGGCATGTGATGTGACATGTTACCGGACAAGTGGACTCCGGTTGTCGAAAATTCAAAATTGGTCTAAATTGCAACAGTAAACAAAGGTTGTGATTTTTTTTAAATTATTGAAAAATGAAGATAAATTTGTAATTCTTTAAAAGTGGTGATTCTTTTTGCAATTACGTCATTAGATAATCCATATTTTGTAAAAAATATTCATACTTTTATATAGATAATAATAATAGATGTATTGACACATAATCAATTTCAAGGCGAATTATAAGAGTTGCTTAATTGCTTCTAAATCAAACAAGACATCTAAACTCAACCATAGAACTAAACCTACACTATCAAGAGATTGCATCGCCGATCAAGAATATTGGTCCTGAAGATCTTTCGATTTTATGAATATCCACTACGAAGAATTCAGGAACATTTCGAGTGTACTTTTGTCCGTTGTTGAAGAGATTCAGCTCATACAAAAGTTGATCATACATGCATGCCTCATTTCAATAATCCATCTCTTTACCTCCTATATATAAAACGATTGACCAGTAGTAGTAGTTAACCGGTGTAATTCCTGATGGGCGATTGTGTCCTTCTCCACGATGGATCAAAAATGACGTAACTTAAAAGTCTGAGCAATGTTTGACAAAAAATTAGCTTGTCTTCGATTTACGGATACGATTCTTGCTGGGAGATAATTTCATACCTATTGATAGAAAGTAGAAGGTAAAAACATTGCCATTCGGTCAACTTTCAGTGGCAAGTTTCAGTAGCTCTTCCCAGTTATGTAATTAGAGATTCTATTTTGTAAATTGCAGTTTTATTAAGTAAGGCTTAGATTTTATTGATCATAATTTTTTTATTTATCAATATTAATTTTTGGAATTTTTTGTTTTTTGTCAAATTAAGTTTTCTTGCTCAAATATAGATAGAAAATATTTCCCTTTCATGTATCTAGTGGGAACAACAGTGTAATTTATTTATTTAAGTTTGTAATAAAGCTAGTATTTAGTTTTCTCTTTTTTTACCATTTTAGTTACCAAAAACTTTAAAATATAGAACACTATAGTACTCATCCAATAAAAATATCAATTTAATAATTAGAAGAAAAAAAAGTAAAGATAAGTGATCATAAACACAATTTTATGTTTCAGCTGCAAAAAAAAAAAAAAAAAAAGTCCACGTGTGCTATATTTTTTAAAATTATGATAACTAAAATGATTAAACAAAACAATTAAATGTCAGTTTGTTACAAAATACATTAGTTATACTACACAAAATGTACCATGTATAGTCATCCATTATAATATCTAAAGACGCTTTTTTGAATTAAAGATTTGGCCCTTTTTTGGGCAAATCCTATTTATGTGGAATATTTTTGGATGTGATTTGTGAACAAGTATGTTACCCTTGGGTTAAATATATCGTTTCCAAAAGTTGGAGGTGCTATGTGCAAATTGTCAATTAATATCACTTCTCTAAATACTGAAAAGCGTTGTCACAATTTTGACTTAAATTAGATATGGGCCAGCCTTGAAAATAATAATAATAATAATACTATTAGCTAATTTTGCGCAAAAACTCATGTGAAATGGTTTCACCGATAGTTTCCGTGAGACGGATCCTTATTACCCATGAATTGAATCTATATCCATAAATTTTCATATGAATTGTTAGTATGAGTTATGAGTTGACCCATTTCACCAAAAAAGATTCGTGAGACGGTCTCACAGAAAACTTACTCTTAATTTTGTCTATATTAAATACATAAAAATTAACAATTTGTTCACTCCCTAGGCTTCTTATGCTGCAGAAAATCATTAATTATTTTATTCTGAATGGGTTTAAAAAATAAAAAGGGAAAATGGTCAGATGTTGACTGGTCATACACAGTTACACAAAAACAATCAAACAGAAAGGGTTGTGGGCCTGGCCCTGGCCCACTGGGCCCATTTCAGATCCCCAAAAGAGCACATGGTCGACCGTGTTCCAGGACACGACCTTGTGCGACTGTGGTGTATGTCTTTTTCGACAATAAGTGTGTGAATTTTCACTATAAATATGTGATTTTTTTCCTCGCCCACGACCGTGCCTTAGGACATGGTCGTGTCTCGCGAGAAAACTAAGAGCAATCTGTGGCGCACGGTCAGGTTTCAGGACACGGTCGAGATAAGTGTGTGATTTTTAACTATAAATATGTCTTTTAGATCTATAAATATGTACTTTCGCGTACGGTCATATGAGTGTCGTTGCACAAGAAACGGTCTCACAGGAGTCTAGCTCAATATTTAATTCCTGTGAGCATCTTCAGCACCACTTCAATCCACCATATTATTGGTCAACATGAGATTCAACCACTACGAGAAGGATTGGTATTTATGATAATAAAGCATTGCAGTAAAAGTAATCAATTTATTTCCATATGTATATATGTAAAAGATGAGGTGGAAGAGGAGGCTGGGGAAGAGAAGGAAACCAGCAGCTCTTCCAGCAGTGATGATGGTACACCAGTGAACAGGGTGATACCGGAGCCGAAAAATCCAACCCACTAACTTCTTCTTCTATTCAGGAATCTTAGAAGTCCATCTCTAAAGTGTTCAAGGTTGTTGAACAAGTTGGGAGGTCACTGTGAGGTTAGCAGGAGAATGCGCCTGGAGGCAAAGAAGGATCGCAAGAAGGCTGAGCTCTTCTTGGATGCCCTCAATGCTACTTTGGCAAAGCTACATATGACCATCAACTCCCGACTCCTAGTAACAGGGGATTCATCAGCTGAGGTAATGAAGAACCTTATGGACAAGCTCAACGCTCAAGAGAAGAAGTTGGTGAATCTGGAAACGGAACAGAAATCCATCACCACTACCTTAAAGGCCATCGACGATGCACAATTCGAACAGGGCCAGACTTTGAAGGAGCATACTGGTCTCCTTACCAGTATGCATTCCATGCTCAAATTCAGAGTCGGCTCTGGCTACAATGACAAAAAGGAGAAAGAGGTGAAAAGGATCGAGCAGAGAGCACAGGATCCTTCAACGTGCAAATAGCTTGCTGTTGTGCCGATAAGAGATTTCGGAGGTGATGGAGGAAGCAGAGGTGGAGGATCCCGAGGTTACTCAAACAGCGGCACAAAGAGAAAATCCGATGCTGTCTCAGGAACCGTTCACCCGGGACTACGTAGAGGCCATGAAGAAAGGGAAGGGAAGAGAAGAGAAGGAAGGCTGAACAAATGTACAGAGGGATGGATGAAGCTATTGAGAAGTCAACCAAGGAAAGCCTCTCAAGACTTTATCCAGCCCAGAAGCAACCTGATCTCACCTCCCTGTCTGAAAATGAGTCGGAGATGCCGAACTCTCTCATTCTATTCCTAGAAGGGAGCCCCGATGTCAGAAGCTTGAGATTCCAGGAGTGGTACTTCCCTGAATTCGATCTGCCTACTACCTCCAACCCAACCTACCTGCAGATCGAAAACCACAAGAGAGCAGAGTACCTGAAGTACTACATGAAGTTGTGTAAGGAGTCTACCTTGATTCGAGGAAAAACCCATTGGGAATGACTTCAAAGGTTTAAAGAACTTGCCAGCAAGGGAGGACTACCCATTCAAGTGAGGCTTCAAAGCCGAATGGAAAAGGGGGAAGTCATTCCATTCTGTGAAGACTTCTGGCTCAGGTACGATGAAAGCCCAGACATGAAAAGGATACTGGAGCCTACCTATCAAGAATCCATCCTGGATTGGTGGAAAGGTTACAAGAACGAAAATAAAAGGCGAGCATCCTGGTTAAAGATCTGAAGCTACCTGCCTATCTCTCTCCTATCTCTCTATATGTTTCTCTTTTTACTCCTTATCCATGTATCTATTTTCTTTTATGTTACTTTATTATCTCAATAAAATTCAAATTTAGTTCTGAAAGCTCACTGCTCGTGAACTTGTTCTTCTGATTTTCTCTTATGGTTATTGCTTATCTTTCTTAATAAAAGTTCCAAGTCTTTGATCCTGTTAAAGGAGTTTTGTTATCATCAAAAAAGGGAAAATTGTAAGGAACATTGTATAGATTTTCATGAGGACAAAACATGAAATAGATAGGGCCTAGGATCTTATGTAATTAGTTTCAACTGTAAAAGTTTAGACTAGGATCAGGAGGCTTGAAGATGAAGATTAAAGCTTGAAGATAGATGAAGACCTTGTTGCATACGACAAGATCTTTTTGGATCTTAGGTGTTAGGTGAATACGACAAGCTAGCTGAAAATGACAAGATGCAGCAGCAACCTTTCCATGAAGCAGTTACCTCGGAGTGAGCTCTCTGAGTTGCCGTTAGACACAATCATGTACGATCCAATTAAAGAGCGCCACCTGGAAGAGTAAAAAGGACGAGAGGACGATTCTCAGACTGAATTGGCAGCCGCAGCTGCAGAGGTATACAACCGCAACAGAATCTGGTACGAGCCAATCAAATGAAGCCACGTCACCTCAAGCACGCTTCAGAGGAGGAAGCTCTCTTCAACGGGCAGAATCATCACGCTTATAAATAGAAAAAGACCTGTACTTGAGAAAAACCTGAAACTTGCGCAAGCAGCCATCAGATACAGCAGCATAAGCAGCCATCTCTAAATTTAATTTTTTTCTCTTCACAAATAACAGTTTTGATCTGTTTGCTTGCTGGAATTACAAACATTAATCAAGAGGACAAACATTGTGCCTTCACCTACCCACTAATTAAGAGGTAGTAGGTAGCTGTCCCCAACAATGGACTAAATTAAAATAATCAATATTACTGAATTAACCCTTGATGAACATCTTCACCTACCCACTATAATAACTTGTGCTAACTTGTGCAACTTTCTTGTGCAATTGCTTTGGGCTTATCCAAAAATAAGTTGCAAGAAAATATACCAAATTCTTTTGTAAAGTTATCATCTTAATTTGATTTACTTATCTCTTGAATCTAACAATCTCACTGGAAGTCTTCCTGAGAGTTTGGGTCAAATATTCAACTTAAAAAAAAAAACCTCTATCTTGTTTAAAAAACACAAAAATTTGTTTGAGATGGTCCCACAGATAATATCCGTGAGACGAACCTTTTTTACCATAATCCAAACTCATATCCATTAATTTATGGCAACCCGTGCGCGATCCAGTTGAGATCCGTGCAACTGGTGCACAAGAGAGTAACTTTTAATTTATATACTAATTTTAAAATGTGGGTCTCACATAACCTGATTTGTGAGACAATCTCACACACCACTCACTAAAAAAAAGCTACTAGTGTACCATAAAATGAAAGTTTGTAATTTTATATGAGTATTCTCTCTCGCAATTATATTTATAAACAATTTTATATAAATATTGGTAATACTATTATAATCATACATCCAGACAAGATGATCATCATTGGCACGTGGAACAAATTGATGATAGACTCTCGTTCAATTTTATGTGATCAAATCACGTAATTTTTATTATACCACATCATGTCTGATGATGAAAGGCAAATTTGTTGTATTCACTTAAACTTCACAATAATTTAAAATGAAAATTCATCTCACTATTTTTCTGACATGCCATTGATTTGGATTTTGCAACTGGTAATTTGGGTAGTGGATTAGATAATTAATCAGTTTCCTTGGTCGAATATAAATATTATTTTCTAATTACTTTTTCTCTTTTATTTGTGTCACACTACAAGAAAAACGCACAAAGACAACGGATATTATCCGTTGTCTTTGTCAGAAAAAAAGGGTTGTTGTTGGAGGGGTTGTTAAAGATACACGCTCAAAGACAACGGTACAAAAAGCGTTGTCTTTTTTAAGAAAGACAACGGTTTTTACCCGTTGCAGAAAAGCGTTGTTATTCTGATCAATAATTTTTCATAACTAATTATATAATATTTAATTGTTGTTCCATGAGAAAATGATTACATAAGAGGATTGAAGAGAGTGAGTACTACCACATTTGTTAGACATATACAGAATAAGTTGTCATGTCTTTATAATAATGTGCTCAAAATGAAAATTTGCAGCCAATTGGAATTTAAGCTAACAGGAGGTGGCACATGCTGAGTGGTGTTGTGACTGAAACTCACATTGTAAACCTCACAAACTTGGAAACTTTCTCTGCATTTGTGAATCACTTCACTTTAATTATAATATGATATAATATTAAGAGGCAATTGGTCAACATGAGGTGCAACCACTACTAGAAGGATTGGGATTCATGATAATAAAATATTGTAGTAAAAAAGTTGATAAAAATGAGTAGGTCTTGTGTGAGATCGTCTCACGAATCTTTTTTTGTGAGACGGGTCAACGTATAACCCACATTTTACAATTCATATGAAAATTTGAGGATATGTGTTCAATTCATGGGTAATAAGGATTCATCTTACGAAAACTATCCGTGAGACCGTCTCACATGAGTTTTTGTGGATAAAAATATTTTGAGACAACATTTTATCATTAAATTATTATCATAAGATTGAGGAAATGTAATATGGTTAGCTGATATGATTGAGAATGGACGAGAATTAAGAGGTAGCATTCTAAACACTAAACACTACAATCCACTCATCTTCACCTACTATTCTAACACTACAATCCAACGCCTTTATTAGTTATCATATAATCATATTAAATTCACTACTCTTCTACCAGCATTCACCTATAATATTAATGTCATCAATTAATTTTATAATGTTTTCATGTGACAAAAAATAATATTTTTTGGATGACTAAATAATGGTATCTCTTGACACAAAATTAACTGGTATGAAATAGTTTCATAGATAGATTTTACGAGCAAGACTCTTTTATAACTCATATATCAAAGTCATTTATAAATTTATATATGAATCTCATTTAAGATTATTTATGAGACAGATTTACATATGACTCACTCATCTCTTAAAGATAAACTAATGATTATATGCTAGAAGATTAATAATGGTATCAAAAGGTAAAAGATAAATGATAAAAAATTTAAAATAAAAACGCGTCCAAAAACGCGTTTCCACGAGTGTTTCACGTGCCCCACGCGTTTGAGTGGATACGTTCAAATCCACCCAAATTCGTTTCAAGTGTCATACATTTACATTATGTTAGACATATTTTTATGTTATGTTAGTCATACCTTTGTGTCCTGATTTCAAACCCTTAAAATTTCATATATACTTTCATACCTTTTAATAATGTAGGACATACCTTTCATATCCACATTGATGTTTTAGTTGATATTTTTTTACTAAAACAGAACTTGATTAATTGTTGCAGATATGTTTTTATGCATGTATGTGTTTTTATGGGGTATTAGTAGGTGTTCTTCTTCTTCTGTATGAATTCATTCTTGCAGCATTTTAGCAGCACAATGTGTAAGAGAGTTTTGACTTAGGCGGCTATGACATTGGCCTTTTCTTTAATGGATGCAAACTGCTCCATCTTTTCTTTATTTGCTCTATTTTTTTATTCTTTTATTTTTTGTTATAAAATTTCCCAATTTTTATTCCTTTTATTTTTTAATTCTTTTATCATTTTTCTGTTTCTTTTATTATTTTATTTTTTGTTTAATTGTATTAATTCATTTTAATAGTATTTAATATATTTTATTTGTGTATAATGTTAAGTATTTAAAAAATTGACCAATTGTTTTATCATCAAAATAGTTAATTAAACTGATCATGATAAGTCAAAATAAATATTTAGATTATATTAGTTGTATTTTAATGTCAATTGAGAATTATTAATCTTATGATTAATAAATAAAGTTTACTTGTTATTATTCTTTTCAATTAATCTAAATCCAATTTTCAATTTTCACTATTAAAAATTGAAAATAATAGAATAAAAATTAGTGGATAATGAGACCCACATGTAATGATGAAATTTATGTTGAATTGGTGTAAATTTATTTTAAATTGATGAAGATGTGTGTTTTTAAAAAAATAGATCTTTTTAATTAGTGTGTTGACATGTGGGTCTTACACTAAAATGGTGTGCTAAGAATCAACTAATGTGGATGTTCTTAGTCATACATTTATATATTACGAGTATTAGCACATGCGTCACATGTGGAGGATGAATTATTTAAATTAAAAATATTATAATACTATTAACCTTAAATAATAATTTTTATACGGATATACAATCTATATTGAATTAAATTAAATTCAAAAAAATGTATTGTAAATTAGAGTCCTACTCATAATAGAACTCTATATGATTTTGGTTTGGAATTCTTTTGTAAAATTATTTAAATATGAAAATCATAAATTACTATTAAACCTTAAATAAAATCTTTAATAAGGATATAATAGGCAATCCATATTTTGTAAGAAATATCCATACATTTATATAGGTAATAGATATAGAGTCTTGTGTGCCCCCAAACACTTATTGTAATACATTTAAGTAATATGAGTAATACCTTAACATGTAACAAGTAATACTTTGAATAATACCTTCACTAAAACATATATTTCAACTATACACGTAATACCTTATGAATATGCAACTAATACCTTATGAGTATACCACTAATACCTTCAAGAATATACCACTAATACCTTATGAATACACCAATAATATCTCATGAATATATACCTAATACCAAACTAATAATATCTTTGGGGTACGGTGCACCGGGGGTACGCAAGTTTTTGCCATAGATATAAGGTATGTCTAGTATAATATAAAAGCATGTCTAAATAAACATAAATGTATGACTAATAATACGTAAATGTACATGTACAAAATGTGTTGAAGTTAGGTTTTTTTTTTTTTTTTGAAGTTAGAGGTATGAAATCACTTGCCATAGAGATATATCTAATATAACATAAAGTTATGTCTAACATAACTAACATAAAGGTCATGATCAAATTTAAAAAATCAAACACACAAAAAAAAAGGATCGAACGGCTTGGCCCAACCCGGATGCATGAAAGAAATTCATGTACCTGATGCACAGAAGAGCTTCTCCAATATTAAATATAGTAATATTTAACACCAATACTCATATGCGACCATCGCACATGCAACAACACTCGTGCATGGTCGACCGTGTTCCAGAACACGACCGTGAGCGACTGTGGTGTATAAGCATGTCTTTTTCAACAATAAGTATGTGATTTTTCACTATAAGTATGTGATTTTTTTTCCTCGCCCACGGCCGTGTCTCGCGTGAAAACTTTGAGCAATTTGTGGAGCACGGTCGGGTTTTCATGACACGGTCGAGATAAGTGTGTGATTCTTATCTATATGTATGTCTTTTAAATCTATAAATATGTATTTTCGCGTATGGTCGCATGAGTGTCGTCGCACATGAAACGGCCTCACAGGAGTCGAGCTCAATATTTAATTCCCGTGAGCATCTTCAGCACCACTTCAATCCACCACATTATTGGTCAACATGAGATGCAACCACTACGAGAAGGATAGGTATCTATACTTATATAAAAGCAAGACAGTTGGGAAGAATTACCATAGTGCCACTTTCTCTCCCAAAACTATCACATCATAGTTTTAGTTTTTTCTTTTCTTTTCGTTGGTATATCTGTATTACTAAAAAAAAACTGATTTTCCATATTTCTGTTTTTCTTTTTAATCCTAGATGATAATTAGAGTTAAGCATTATTTACAACTCCAATAGAAATATAATAAGATTTGCACTATATTTTTCATGCAAAAAATTGGGGAAAAATCTGACTTCTTAAGACGATGCGTGAATTAATAAAGATGAGAGTTTGGAATTTCAATTACCCTATATCTCTAATTTAATATGAAATTCATTTATATGGGCTCAATAATAAATATTTTAAAATGATTTAGTCTTCTTATTATGCTTCTTGAGGGAAAAAAAGGTTAATAACAATTGAATATTCTTGAGTCATCTTATTTTATACTTATATAAAAGCAAGACAATTGAGAAGAATTACCATAGTGCCACTTTCCCTCCAAATTATCACATCATAGTTTTAGTTTTTTCTTTTCTTTTTGCTGGTATATCTATATTACTAAAGAAAAACAGATTTTCCATATTTCTGTTTCTCTTTTTAATCCTACATGATAATTAGAGTTAAGCATTATTTACACAACTCCAGTAGAAATATAATAAGATTTGCACTATATTTTTCATGCAAAAAATTGGGGGAAAATCTGACTTCTTAAGACGATGTGTGAATTAATAAAGATGAGAGTTTGGAATTTCAATTACCCTATATCTCTAATTTAATATGAAATTCAATAATATGGGCTCAATAATAAATATTTTAAAATGAATTTGTCTTCTTATTATGCTTCTTGAGGGGAAAAAAATGTTAATAACAATTGAATATTCTTTAGTCATCTTATATAATTAAATTTTAGGATACAATATCAAAAATAATTGAGTTTTCTAAATTATAAGTGACATCAAAATTTTATAGTTTACTATATATCGTTTATATAATTTTCTTAAGAAATTAAATTATAACAAATATATTTATAATAAATCAAAATTTTATTTGATAGATCAAAAAAGTTATTTTTAAAATATCCTAATAAAATCTACAAAAATTTTATAAATCAACAAAAGTACTTCTAAAATTGTTCTAAATATATGTATATAAAATAGTACTTGTGAAACAAATATAAAAATTAAATCTTAATAAAACTTTTAACAACAACTATACTAATGGGTTGTTTTAACAAATCAACAAATAAAACTTTAACAATAGTAATAACAATATGAAGAAATATGTTTAAAAAGACTTAGTTTAAAATAAAAATGAAGATAATTAATCTACTATTGCTTGAGGATTTTAAATTCTTTTTTTTTTAAATGATAGTTGTTCAAATTTTTTAACCATTATTCAAAACTCTAACATTAATATTAAAGTTGTAAGATTTTAGGAATATGCATATAATAAATATAGCTACACATTCCAAGAAAAATCTGCAGACAAAATGAGTTGCAAACCTTTTTCTTCTTTTTTTTTTGGGTAGGTCCAAGGAGTTTTTTTTCTTAATTTATCTTATATTAAGTTTAATCATTTAATATAATAACTTTTAAAAGCTAATTATACAAATTATAGTTCATGCAACGCACGGGAGAAATATCTAGTTTATGATAATAAAACATTGCAGTAAAAGTAATCAATTTATTTCCATATGTATGTATGTAGAAGATGAGGTGGAAGAGGAGGCTGAGGAAGAGGAGGAAACCAGCAGCTCTTCCAGCAGTGATGATGGTACACCCAGTAAACAGGGTGATACCGGAGCCGAAAAATCCAACCCACTAACTTCTTCTTCTTCTATGCAGGAATTCGAGAAGTCCATCTCTGAAGTGTTCAAGGCTGTTGAACAAGTTGGGAGGTCACTGTGTAAGGCTAGCAGGAGAATGCGCCTGGAGGCAAAGAAAGATCGCAAGAAGGCTAAGCTCTTCGTGGATGCCCTCAATGCTACCTTGGAAAAGCTACAGATGACCATCAACTCCCGACTCCTAGTAACTTGGGATTCATCAGCTGAGGTAATGAAGAACCTTATGGATAAGCTCAACGCTCAGGAGAAGAAGTTGGTGAATCTGGAAACAGAACATAAATCCATCACCACTACCCTAAAGGCCATCGACGATGCATAATTCGAACAGGGCCAGACTTTGAAAGAGCATACTGATCTCCTTACTAGTATGCATTCCATGCATGCTCAAATTTGGAGTCGGCTCTGGCTATAATGACAAAAAGGGCGAAGAGGTGAAAAGTATCTAGCAGAGAGCATAGGATCCTTCAACGTGGAAACAGCTTGCTGTTGTGCCGAGAAGAGATTCCGGAGGTGATGGAGGAAGCAGAGGTGGAGGATCCTGAGGTTACTCAAATAGCGGCACAAAGAGAAAATTTGAAGCTGTCTTAGGAACCATTCACCCGGGACTACGTAGAGGCCATAAAGAAAGGGAAGAGAAGAGAAGGAAGGCAAAAGAAATGTACAGAGGGATGGATGAAGCCATTGAGAAGTCAACCAAGGAATGTCTCTCAAGACTTTATCCAGCCTAGAAGCAACCTGATCTCACCTCCCTGTCTGAAAATGAGTCGGAGATGTCGGACTCTCTCATTCTATTCCTAGAAGGGAGCGCCGATGTAAGAAGCTCGAGATTCCAGGAGTGGTACTTCCCTGAATTCGATCTACCAACTACCTCCAACCCAACCTACCTGCAGATCGAAAACCACAAGAGAGAAGAGTACCTGAAGTACTACATGAAGCTGTGCAAGGAGTCTACCATGATTCGAGGAAAAACCCATATGGAAGGACTTCAAAGGTTTAAAGAACTTGCCAGTAAGGGAGGACTCCCCATTCAAGTGAGGCTTCGAAGCCGAATGGAAAAGGGGGAAGTCTTTCCATTCTGTGAAGACTTCTGGCTCAGGTACGATGAAAGCCCAGACATGAAAAGGATGTTGGAGCCTACCTATCAAGAATCCATCCTGGAGGTGGAAAGGTTCCAGGAACGAAAAGAAAGGGCGAGCATCCTGGTTAAAGATCTGCTACCTGTCTATCTCTCTCCTATCTCTCTATCTGTTTCTCTTTTTGCTCCTTATCCATGTATCTATTTTCTTTTATGTTACTTTATTATCTCAATAAAATTCAAATTCAATTCTGAAAGCTCACTGCTCGTGAACTTGTTCTTCTGATTTTCTCTTATGGTTATTGCTTATCTTTCTTAATAAAACTTCCAAGTCTTTAATCCTCTTAAAGGAGTTTTGTTATCATTAAAAATGGGGAAATTGTAAGTAATATTGTATAGATTTTAATGAGGACAAAACATGTAATAGATAGGGCCTAGGATCCTATGTAATTAGTTTCAATTGTAAAAGTTTAGACTAGGATCAGGAGGCTTGAAGATGAAGATTAAAGCTTGAAGATGGATGAAGACCTTGCTGCCTAAAAATGACTAAGTATAGGTCACTGCAGCAAAATACTGGAAGAAACCTGGGAGGATGCTGCGATAGAATGCTATTCAAGGCAAAGTCACAAAATCAGCCAAGTATAGAAGAATCAGCAACCTTTTGGAAGGATACTACCAAGCAGGAAGCTAGCCGAATACGACAAGATGCAGCAGCAACCTTTCCATGAAGTAGTTACCTCGGAGTGAGCTCTCTGAGTTGTCGTTAGGCACAATCATGTACGATCCAATTAAAGAGCGCCACCTGAAAGAATGAAAAGGACGAGAGGACGATTCTCAGACTGAATTGGCGGCCGCAGCTACAGAGGTGTACAACCGCAACAGAATCGGGTACGAGCCAATCAAATGAAGTCACGTCACCTCTTCAGAAGAAGAAGCTCTCTTCAACGGGCAGAATCATCACGCCTATAAATAGAAGAAGACCTGGACTTGAGAAAAACTTGAAACTTGCTCAAACAAGCAATCTAAAGCTTTCAATCACATCAATCATTTTATTCTAAGTTTCAAGTCCAGTCTACAGCAGCAACCATACCCTGTTTCTAAAGCTTCTGTTCCAAAGCTTGCTGCAATCTCTTTGTTGAAGAAACCATTCTTTTTATAAATTGTTAGGAATCACTTGATCGGAGGGGTGTTCCTGATCAAGTGTTTACGCTCTAATTAGTAAAGCAAGTGCTCAGTGTGGGCATATAGAGTTTGGTCACTGTGTAGTAACCCTGTGTGGGATAGACTGACAGTTCTTGTTAGGTTAAGTTTGTTGAAGAAGAGTCTTTGTAATTCAAACTCCTACTTAACAAAGTTCCTCCTTGAGAAGGAATAGAGAGGACGTAGAGGGATTACTCCACCCTCGAACCTCTATATATTGTTGTGCCTGTTTTATTGCCTTTAGCTTACTATCTGTTGAATCTATCTTTTTCTTGCTTAAGTTATCTTTGTACATAACATAAAAGATTTTCAGAAAACTCATTGTTTTAAGTGTTTTCCGTTGTGCATTCAAACTCTGTTTTTCTCTAAGTCTCCAAGGTCACTGCTCAGCAGTAACCTCTTTGAAGCAGTTATAAGTTCACTAGCTACATGTTGTCTGGAACTTACACTGTTACACATATTTTGAAAAGTTTGAAAAATTAAGTAGGCTTATTCACCCCCTCTAAGCTTACTGCCACTTGGGACCAACAAAAATATATAATTCAATTTTCTTTTTAGAAAAAAGACGAATGGATAATACACATTCCTCAAGCTATAGGGACCTAATGTTAATTGTTAACATGCCTATAAACATTTCAGCAAAACTCACTGTTTCTTCAGCACAATAAAGATTTGTGCCAATAATTCCAGTTGGTCCTCTCTTCAACCACTCACATACGTATAATCCCATCTCGTATTGCATACAATCTTGTGATGCATCAAAATTCGGAACAATTCCTAGAAAAAGAACATAGCAAAAAAACAACTATAACAACTATTCACACATGAAACGGGAATCTTGAAGACATAGCAAAAAAACACGAAAAGAATGACCAGCTGAAAATGCAAAAGTTGAGGAAATCATAATATATACATCGTTTTAAGACGTAATAGACTGTATTATTCTGGCTTGGCAATGAATGGCAACATCCATCTCATAAGAAAAATAAATTAGAGATATACAATTAAAACTACCCTTTTAGCAACATGCTTTTAGATGGCATGCAATACCAATCCATGCTATAAAATGCTGAACTCTTTTCAAAAGAAAAGCACAAAATATTGAATTATCGATCAAATATGAAAACAAAGTTGATACATTAGCAAAAAGTATCACGAGTTTATGAAAATTATTCGTGTTGAATAACCAAATAAACACTTCATTGAAGAAAAAACAATATAATAAAACGAAGTCAAGAAACATGTGATTTTCATGATATTCAGATGAGCAGATCACCATATGATTAGCGGCTCCGTCCTGCAAGAAAAGGTAGCAACCATTATATGTATGCATTTGTTTATTCTCTAGCAATCAAATTGCAAAACTGAATTACTAACCTTGTCATCCTACTTGCCGCTCACGAGTCCCATGAAGACTTGATCGAAAACTGATTTGGAGGTTTACCCGAATTTGATATAGCCGAATATAACACCTCTTGTATTTGCTTTATAGCTTGAGGATTGTTGTCAACTATTTCAATATTTGAAACTGTTTCATCTTCACCTCTCAAATAGAAATGTTTCAGTTTGTAGCAATGTTTAATGCTTAGCTTTTGAAGAGATTTAAAGCTTTCCTTTGCCCCCGTCAATTCCTCTAGATCAATATCTTCAAGTAAAAGACTATTAAGCCTTGGAAATTCATCTGCTTCTATTTCCCATTTCGGGCCTTGAAAGGCATTACCTCGTAATTTGAGCACTTGCAAATTTGGTAGCGAAGAAACAACAAGAACTACAAGCACCAGAAGTTATGAATTCAGGATCTGAGAATGAAAATGATAGCAGTACAGATGAAGATGAACAATCAAATCTCCAAAATTATCAGTTGGTAAGAGATAGAACTAGAAGGATTGTCAAGCCACCTTCTAGGTTTGCAGATTCAAACTTCACAGCTTTTGTTTTGGTAGCTGCTGAAGAAATGGACAATCAACAGCCTAAGGATTACAGAGAAGCTATCACATGCAAAGATAAGGATAAATGGCTGATAGCCATACAAGAGGAGCTGCAATCACTTGATAAGAATCATACCTGGGAAATTGTTAACAAGCCAAGTAAAAAGAAGTTGATAGGATGTAAATGGATTTTCAGGAGAAAAAAAAAGTGGAGGCTTCTAAAGGTGGAGCTATAATGTACAAGGCAAGATTAGTAGCTAAAGGCTTCACACAAAAGGAGGAAGTTGATTAAACTGAAATTTTCTCTCATGTGGTTAAACATTGTTCTATTAGGATATTACTTGCTCTTGTTTCACACTTTAACTTGCAGCTTCATCAAATGGATGTCACCACAGCCTTCTTACATGGAAAACTGAAGGAGCATATCTATATGAGAATTCCAGAGGGACTGAATCTTGCTAATAAGATTCCAAGGCTTGTTTGCTTCACAGGTCCTTATATGGCCTCAAGCATAGTGCCAGACAGTGATATCTAAGGTTTGATCAGTTTATGTTTAAAGCAAATTTCATTAAAAGCAAGTATGATGATTGTGTTTATTTTAAGCATGATTCCATGTACTATATATGTGTTCTTGTTATTATATGTGGATGACATGCTGATTGCTAGCAACTCTTTAGATGGTATTAATTCTGTTAAGAAGATGCTAAGTTCTGAATTTGAAATGAAAGATCTAGGGGGAGCTAAAAGAATGCTAGGTATGGACATCATTAGAAGTGAAATTGATGGTGGTGTTCTTCTACATCAAACTGATTATCTTAGAAAAGTTCTTATTAGGTTCCAAATGAATCAATCTAAGATCATTAGTACACCTATTAGTGTAGGAACTAAGCTACCTTATGATCAATGTCCTAAGACTCAAGTAGAAAAGACTGAAATGGACAAGATTCCTTATGCTAGTGTTGTTGGAAGCATAATGTATGGAATGGTATGTTGTAGGCCAGACTTAGCTCATCCTATGAGTGTTATAAGTAGGTATATGGCTGATCCAGGCTTAGAACATTGGGAGACAGTTAAACATGTTTTAAGATACATAAATGGAACTACTGAAACAGGCTTAAGGTTTAAAACTAAGGCAGATGATCATGAACCTATCATTGACTATGTAGATGCAGACTTTGCTGCAAATCTAAACAATAGAAAGTCCCTAACAGGTTATATTTTTACTCTATATGGTACTGCAATAAGTTGGAAGACAAGTCAACAATCAGTAGTTGCACTTAGCACTACTGAAGCTGAATATATTGCACTAACAGAAGCTGTGAAAGAAGCTTTATGGCTTAAAGGTATTTTGCATGAATTTGGCATAAATCAAGCTTGTGTTTCTGTGTTTTGTGTTAGTCAAAGTGCAATACATTTAGCTAAACATCAGGGTTTCCATGAACGAACTAAACATATTGATGTGAAGCTTCAGTTTATAAGAGACAAGGTAGACAAAGAAGAAGTTAAGGTTTGTAAAATTCCAACTGAGGTAAATCCTGCTGATGCTCTAACCAAGGCACTTCCAGTAAAGAAATTCAAGCTGTGCATGGATTTAATAGGCTTGGTAGGGAAGGCTTCTACTAATGGAACTTGAAGATCTAACTAAATCACTTAAGCTTAGCAAAAGTAAGAATCACAGCTGAAGGTGGAGGTTTGAAGGAATTTCAACTCGTTTTCTTTCTATTTGCTATGTATGGGAAAAAGCCTTTTTCCACTTATAAAAACGCATAAGCTTTCATTTGTTTTCTTTGTTAGTTTTGTTAGTTGTGCAGGATTTTATCCGAGCTGTCGATTAGATCCAATGGCCAAGATTGATTCCAGTTTAAAGATAAAGAAGAAGTGGACTTTCACTAATAAAAGCGCATTCCTGGAAAGGCGATTTCTCAGCGGTTAAAGTCTGTTAAGAGTCATTGGGATGAGAGGCAATCTGGACCGCTGGTTTGATCTACGGCTGAGAGATGATCGAGCTGGAAGATATCTTCTTGAAGAGCTAATCTTTCAGCTAAGATTTGGAGCTCAATTCTCAACCGATTTGCTCGTTTCTTGTTGCTTCTGATAGCTAGATGTTAGGTCTATAAATAGAGATGTGGTGTGCTTTGTATAGTAGAGTTTTATATAGAGTGTTCTTAGCTTAAAGTTTGCAGCGCGATTTAGGGTTTTGAGTGCTGAGTTTCAGAGTTTTGTAACAGAGATTGATCTTGATCTTAATAAGATTTCCCTTCCCTCTTTTCCCGTGGATGTAGGCATAAGTTAAGCCGAACCACGTAATTGCTCTGTGTGTTGTAATCTTGCTTTCTTGATTCAATTCAGCAAGTTCATACTGTGAATTGTTAGCTTGGTTTTGGTGGATTGTTTTGAGTTACCAATTGAGCTTGATTGGTGATTTGTGTGAGGCTAAAATCTGACACTTGGAAATTCGTCTGCTTCTATTTCCCATTTCGGGCACTGAAAGGCATTACCTCGTAATTTGAGCACTTGCAAATTTGGTGGCGAAGAAATCTTTTTCATTTCAATCCAAGGATAGCCCAACCCATTCAGATACAATTTTTTCAGACTTAATGGGAACATTGGAAGTGGAACAAGTGATGCAACGGCCTCAAACTTGCTTACAGGATTCACAATGACACATTTAAGTGATTCCAGTTTGCTAAGATTGGAGATATTATCAAAGAAACTCAAAGTCTCAATCAAGTCTGACATCAACTCAATTCGAATTCCTAGCTTTTTACATTGGGGATCTTGTTAATAACATCCTTAGTGCAACTACCTAGGGTCACATCTAATAGGGTACGAAGGTTTCGGAAAACAGTACTTTTACCCATATGAGGTATATCTCTTCCCATGACATGAAGATGCTTCAATTTCTTCAAACTCCATATCCTCATAGGCAAATAAGATAAAGCTTCAAAGGATCTGATGCTTAAATATTGATGCACAATCAAGTATCGAAGACTTTTAAGTTTGGAAATGGAAGAAGGGAGATTTTTGTTGCATGTCAGAGCAAGGTATCTTAACATAACTAGTTTCAGTACTTCTAAAGGGAACTCATAAAAACGGATTTGAAGAGCATCCAGTTTCGGGAGTAACTTTAAACTAAAGCATATTGGTACCTCATATTGGTGATATGAACCTAAACATAGGAGAGTGTGGGCGGTATAGTTCTATGGTGATATCTCAATATGAGGGAAAGTGCTATTTATAGTACTTCAAAAAAGACCAAAGCATTCGGAAATGTTGAAAGCCCAACACCAAAAATAATAATAAGAAACGAAGATCATCATTCATCACTTCTCTCGAATATCCATAGTATTAATTTTATTATTTCATATGGGGAGAATTGTAAATTTAGGACAGTAACGTTATCTCATTCATCATTTAAAGACATAATCTTTTTGGACTTTGGAATTGAGTTTGTATTTTTTTAAAATGTGTGAATTGAGGACAAATCAGCCCGAATCCACGATTTTCGGGCTAATTCTCACGTGAAAGTCACATGTCCTAATTCGGGCTTGTGTGTATGTGGCTTTTTTGAATAAGTAAATTTGATTTTTAAATGCCAACTCAACAAATAAAACGCCACATAAAGTGATTAAGTAATATAAATCAAAGTACTTTAATAGTAAATAATGCACTTTGAATTAAATTATACAAATTCATGTCAAAATTATTTCAAAATGTTATAAAATCTTTTCATGATATTATTATCCAATAAAAATCAATACAATTATAATAAATATAATAAATTGTAATTTCATTTTCCAAAATCTGAAAATTGTCTTGTAATTATCTTTTATTTTAAAATCTTAATAAAGTATATTTGTTAATATAAATATAATCATTAATATATAGTTTTTAAAATAAAATAATGCACTTCAATTAAAATAATACAAGTTAATGTCAAAAATTATTCCTAAATTATTATGACTCGTATCCAAGAATTATTGGACATATTTAGTGTTAGGAAAATACACCAATTCACCTAACCTTTGAAGAACACCACAAACAACAAAGAAACTCAAGTAAAGAATTCAAAGTAAAAACTGAAATTCAAGAGCACACCAAGGGTTACGTGGTTCGGCTTTCAATGCCTACATCCACGGGATAAACGGGGAGGGGATTATCTCATTAACCAAAGAAAACAAGAACACAATCTCTCTGCAACTTTGCAGATTACAACACTCAAACTGTGATCAACTAGCACTATTTCTCGCACAATTTCTCTCTGTATGCTAAAAGTAAATTCGTAATGAAAACAACCCTTTGAAGCTCTATATATAAGCTACAAAATGCAACAAGAATCAAGTAAAACGGATCTCAATCGAATCCAGGAGAAGATCTTGAAAAACTGCTCGTTCAAGGCTCTGTTTCTTGATTGCCTGCAACTCCAACCGAAATACCCGTCACTTATGCCACGTGTCGCGTCTTGATTTGCCGTCCGAAATTGCACTTATAAGCCAAGTGAGAAATGCGCTTCTGTTAGTGAAAGAACGACTCTTCCTGGGAGAGAAAACCCCGACTTCCATTCATCCGAAAACGCACTTCTTTAAGTAAGAAGTGCGATTCTTCTAATACACAACAGCGGGCCTTTAACAACGCTTTCCAAAAGTTAAAGAAGTGCGATTCTTCTAATACACAACAGCGGGCCTTTAACAACGCTTTCCAAAACTGTTGTTGTATCTCTTTATTCTAAAACCTCAATTTTAAACATGCAACTCTACTGCATGTTATCTTGCATGGATTCCAGCCACTATTTACAATCTCCACCTTGACTGGACATCCCATGCAACCTTCCAGCTAGCCTGCTAAGTGAACTTGGTCCCACCTTTCCTTCTCACACCAATCAGATCCAAACAAAGATCAAATTTTGCTGTGGGAAGTGCTTTGGTGAACATGTCAGCTGGATTCTCTTCTGAAGCTATCTTGCTAACCCTTACTTCTCCTTGCTCCACCTTATCCCTGATGAAGTAGACCTTCACATCAATGTGCTTGGTCCTCTCATGGTAGCTTTGATGCTTGGTGAGATGGATAGCACTATTATTGTCACAATGGACTGTCACACTCTTCTGAAAAATACCAAACTCTTTCATGATTCCCTTCAACCAAATTGCCTCCTTGATAGCTTCTGTAATTGCTACAAACTCTGACTCTGTAGTAGACAATACAACAACTGATTGATGCATAGACTTCCAGGAGATAGCTGTCCCAAATAAGGTAAAAACATATCCTGAAAGAGACTTTCTTGTGTCTAAGTTTGTAGCAAAGTCAGCATCCACATATCCTATGATTGGAGATGCCATCTGTGATCCCTTTCTGAAGCTTAGACCATAATCAACTGATCCATTTAAGTACTTCATAATTCCTTTCACTGCTTCCCAATGTTCAATGCCAGGATTTGCCATGTATCTACTCACCACACTCATTGAGTGAGCCAAATCTGGTCTGCAGCAGACCATGGCATACATGAGACTGCCTACTGCACTTGAGTAGGGGATCTTGATCATCCTATCCACTTCTTCCTGGTTCTTTGGCTCTTGATCCTTTGAAAGCTTCACACTTGTACTCAATGGAACACTTACTGATCTAGACTGATTCATTTGATACTTTATCAGCACCTTCTTCAGATAATCTCCCAAGTCAAGAGACACTTCACCAGTGGCTTCAGTCCTCATGATATCCATTCCCAGCATCCTTTTGGCCTTTCCCAAATCCTTCATTTCAAACTCCTTCTTCAGTAAAGATTTCACTTCATCAAGAGCTGAATCTGTTGTACTTGCAATTAACATGTCATCAACGTACAATAATAAAAAGATATGTGAATCATGAGCATGCTTAAAATATACACAATGATCAAACTTACTCCTTTTAAAACCTGATTTAAGCATGAAATAATCAAACCTTGAGTACCACTGTCTAGGAGATTGCTTGAGTCCATAAAGTGACTTCTTAAGTAAGCATGCCTTGTTGTCTCTGTCCTTCACATGTAAACCCTCAGGAACAACCATGTAGATTCTCTCCTTCAGTTGTCCATGTAGAAAAGCAGTGGTTACATCCATTTGGTGTAGATGTAGATCAAACTGAGCAACCAATGCAAGTAGTATTCTAATAGAGCAATGCTTCACCACTGGAGAGAAGATCTCTGCATAATCTATGCCCTCCTTTTGAGTAAAGCCCTTTGCAACCAACCTTGCCTTGAACCTGATCTTATTACCTTTTGTTACTTCTGTTTTCCTTCTGAAAATCCATTTGCACCCAACTAGCTTTTGGTGTGTTGGCTTCTCTACTATCTCCCAAGTCTGATTCTTTTCAAGAGAGTTGAGCTCCTCTTGAATAGCAACAAGCCACTGCTCCTTTTGATTACCTGATAATGCTTCCTTGTAGCTAGCAGGATCTGCACTTTCCACTTTAAGAGCAGTGAACAATGCAAATGATACTGTATCTGCATGTCCAAACCTAGTAGGTGGCTTGATTTGTCTCCTTGATCTATCCCTTACCAGTTGATAATTGTCCAGCTGGTCTGTAGCTTCCTCATGATCTGATTCCTCTTCATTATCTGAGCTGCCATCATCTTCTTCTGGAGGTTGAATCAAAGAAACAGGCTCCACCTCAACTTGTGAACTATCTACTTCTTTGGAATTAGTTGAGCAGTCATGATCATCCTTCTTTAGTGGCATGTTGGTCTCATCAAATACTACATCTCTACATATCATGCACTTTTGAAAGTCCTTCTCAAAGCACCACAATTTATACCCTTTCACTCCCTTTGGATATCCAAGGAATACACACTTCAATGCCCTAGGCTGCAGTTTCTCCTGAGTGATGTGAGCATATGCCATGCAACCAAAAACTTTCAATCCACTGTAATTTGCTGGTTGACCACACCACCTTTCCTCTGGAGTTTTAAAATCAATTGCAGATGAAGGGCTCCTGTTGATTAGGTGAACTGCAGTAGCAGCAGCTTCTCCCCAAAAGTTGCTTGGAAGGCCTGAACTGATTAGCATACACCTTACCTTGTTGAGAATTGTCTGGTTCATTCTCTCTGCTACCCCATTCTGTTGAGGGGTTCCAGGTACAGTCTTATGCCTCCCTATGCCTTTAGCTTTACAAAACTCATTAAACTCAGTGGAAGTAAATTCTAAACCATTATCAGTCCTAAGATACTTTAACTTCTTACCAGATACATTTTCAATCTCAGTTAGCCATACTTTAAAGGTATCAAAAGCTTCATCTTTAGATTTCAGAATATAAATCCATACCTTCCTAGTATAATCATCAATCAAAGACATGAAATACTTACCTCCACTCCTTGTTTGAGATCTTGCAGGCCCCCACAAGTCTGAATGAACATACTCCAGTGGCTCCTTGGATAGATGAACTCCTGCCTTGAAAGGTTGCCTTCTATTCTTGCCAAGAACACAACAATCACAGAATTCCAGCTTACTAATTTTGTCCCTTCCAAAGACCTTCTGTTTAGCCAGTTCAATGAGTCCCTTTTCACTCATGTGGCCAAGCCTCTTGTGCCACAATTGAGTCATGTCCATCTCTTGAGCAGAATTCACATCTCTTTGGCATGTTTCACCTTCTAGAAAATAGAGCTCTCTCCTTTTGTTTCCTTGCATAACTGTTCTTCCACCCTTTGAAACTGAGAGGACTCCACCTTCAGAGATGAACTTGTACCCTTGTGAGTCTAGCATCCCAAGAGAAATGAGATTTCTCTTCAAGTCAGGGACAAATCTGACTTGAGTCAGTATCCTTATCACCCCATCAAACATCCTTAGTGCCACTGAACCTGTGTCTTCCACTTTACAGCTGTGATCATTGCCAAGCATTACAACTCCACCATCTTCTTGCTTTAGATCTTGAAACCACTCTTTGATTGGTGTCATATGGAAAGAACAACCTGAGTCAAGAATCCATTCAGTGGTTATCTTTGCAGTTGTAATGGCCAAGACCTCAGCTGGTTCAAAACCATTGGTGTTGTTGGTTGGTTCAGCAGTTTGATTCACTTGATTTCCTTGTGGATTTCCTTTTGATCTGAGGAATTGTTTGTATTTGAGGCAGTCTTTCTTATGATGTCCTGGCTTGTGGCAATGGAAGCACCTGTTTTGTTCCACATCTTCATTTGATAGCTGATTTGCATCTGCCTTCTTATCACTTGCTTGCTTGGGGCCTTTCTTCTGGAATTTCTTCTTGTTTCCTCCTTGCTTTATGGCTAGTCCCTCAGCCACTGCTTTAGGCTTAGCATTTGAAGCCTTTGATAGTTCCTTAGTCTTGAGAGCAGAAACTACATCTTCTAATGTCAAGTCATGTTGCCTCCCATACAGCAAAGTGTCAGAAAAGTGTTCATATTGTTTGGGAAGAATGCTTAGCAACAGTAAGGCTTTGTCCTCCTCCATTAACTTCACTTCAACATCTTCCAAGTCATCAAGAAACTTGTGGAACTCCTCCAGTTGATCTAGAATAGGTTTGTCCTCCATCATTTTGTAATTGTACATCCTTTTCTTCATGTACAGCCTGTTGGCAATTGTCTTCACCATGTAAAGACTCTCTAGTTTGTTCCAAACCGCCATGGCTGTAGGTTCCTTGGATACTTCTCTAAGAACCTTATCCCCCAAACTCAAGATGATAGTGCTATGTGCCTTTGCAAGAATCTATTTCTTGTCCTCCGCTTTCATTCCTTCTGGAAATGCTCCAGGTCCAAGAAGTGCCATATCCAATCCTTGTTGCACCAGAAGTGCATTCATCTTGATTCTCCACAGCCCAAAGTCGCCCTTGCCATTGAATCTCTCAATATCAAACCGAGTAGTGGCCATTCTTCACCTTCTCCTTCCCACAGACGGCGCCAATTTGTTAGGAAAATACACCAATTCACCTAACCTTTGAAGAACACCACAAACAACAAAGAAACTCAAGTAAAGAATTCAAAGTAAAAACTGAAATTCAAGAGCACACCAAGGGTTACGTGGTTCGGCTTTCAATGCCTACATCCACGGGATAAACGGGGAGGGGATTATCTCATTAACCAAAGAAAACAAGAACACAATCTCTCTGCAACTTTACAGATTACAACACTCAAACTGTGATCAACTAGCACTCTTTCTCGCACAATTTCTCTCTGTATGCTAAAAGTAAATTCGTAATGAAAACAACCCTTTGAAGCCCTATATATAAGCTACAAAATGCAACAAAAATCAAGTAAAACGGATCTCAATCGAATCCAGGAGAAGATCTTGAAAAACTGCTCGTTCAAGGCTCTGTTTCTTGATCGCCTGCAACTCCAACCGAAATACCCGTCACTTATGCCACGTGTCGCGTCTTGATTTGCCGTCTGAAATTGCACTTATAAGCCAAGTGAGAAATGCGCTTCTATTAGTGAAAGAACGACTCTTCCTGGGAGAGAAAACCCCGACTTCCATTCATCCGAAAACGCGCTTCTTTAAGTAAGAAGTGCGATTCTTCTAATACACAACAGCGGGCCTTTAACAACGCTTTCCAAAACTGTTGTTGTATCTCTTTATTCTAAAACCTCAATTTTAAACATGCAACTCTACTGCATGTTATCTTGCATGGATTCCAGCCACTATTTACATTTAGGAAGAAAAAAATTGCAACAAAAATATATTCCAAAAAAAAAAAAAAACAAATCAGCCGTAAAAAAAAAAAATTCCCAAATTTCAATATGTGGAATGATTTCCCCATTATTCATCTTTCCCTAAACCGAAACCCAGATGAAATGAAATCCTATATCAGAATAAATGATAAATCCACATTCTCGAAGTTGTATTCAACAATGAGGTGGAAATTTTAAACTCGAATTATGTAATGAATGGGAAAAACTCTTTTTTAGTCCTGTTAAAAGGCTACTGTCCAATTTTGGTCCCGTTAAAAACCCAAAATCAAAACTAGTCTACTTAAGTCAAATTATGTCCAATTTCAATCATTTCACCACCGGAAAATCGATTTTCTGACAACTTTCTGGCGAGTGCAACTCTGAGACTTCTGATGACTTGCGCTTTTTTGACATTTTATTTCACATGTGGCCTTTATTTTTACATTTATTTTCTTGCTAAAAATTCACATCTGCTACCACATCATCTACATGCATTAGAAAATCGGAAAAAAAATGAAACAAAATGAAAAGAAAAAGAAAATTCAAATCCTCCCCAAATCACTCAAATCTGCCATCGCTGTGGAGATGAACTGTATCTCGGAGAAGAAAACGTAGCCGCGCTTCTGGACAGTGTCACCAGCGAGGACGATCAGTAGGCGGCGGGTCTCCTCCATCGGTAGGTCTGCTGAATCGGAGAAGACACAAGGTGCCATGGAAGCTGCTGAAGAATCCGAAGGGAGGACGAATAGGGAGGAAGCTGCTGAATAATCCGATTGGGAGGAAGAATATGATCAGTTGACGACGGCCAACAGCCGATCGCTGGCGAAATGACTGAAATTGGACAGAATTTGACTTAAGTAGACTAATTTTGATTTTGGGTTTTTAATGGGACCAAAATTGGACAGTGACCTCTTAACGGGACCAAAAAAGAATTTTTCCCTTTAATGAATCAGCTACCACATAAGTAAAAAGCCTAAAATAGCCCAGGCACATGACACTCACGTGCGAATTGGCCCGAAATTCATCAATTCGGACTGATTTGTCCTCAATTCGCACATTTTTGAAAGATATAGACTAAATTTCAAAGCCCGAAAAGATAATGTCCTTAAATGATAAATGGGGTAAAGTTATTGTCCTAAATTTGTTATTTTTCCTTTCCATATGTATGTATATACGAGTATCAGGATGTGCGTCACACGTGGAGGATGAATTTTTTAAATCAAAAATATTATATCACTACTAACCTTAAATAATATATTTTTTAGAAGGATATACAATCTATACTAACTTAAATTTAAAAATATATATATATACTAAATTAGAGGTCTAATATAACAAAGTCCTACTCATAATAGAATTCTAAATGATTTTGGTTTAAATTCTAATATAAAGTTATTTAAATATGAAAGTCATAGATGACTCTTATAACCTTAAAGTCATAAAATCTTTAATAAATACTACCTCTGTCCCAGGAAATTCAGCCTACTTGCAGTGCAAATTTAATCCATATTTTTTTAAGAAATATTCATACTTTTATATAGGTAATAATAATAGATGTATTGACACATAATCAATTTCCAGGCGAATTATAAGAGTTGCTTAATTGCTTCTAAATAAAACAAGACATCTAAACTCAACCTTTACTATCAAGAGCTTGCATCGCGGATAAAGAATATTGGTTGCATTGCCATTGTATTGTCAATATTCTCCCACGCATTAAAAGGGACGACTCTCGTGTTTCTACTCTCCAATAACTGCACGAGTTACATGTTAATATTCCTTTGCTAATGTCCTCTGTGATGCATTCAACCTGTAAATATGTTTTCAATACTACTTATGAAAGCTATGTGCAAAAATGTAGATTTTGGCATATCTACTTTGATTTGTATAAATTAAGTTCACATCTGAATTAGAACTATAAATAAATTAGAGACGAACTCTCTGGCAGCATATATACAATTAAAACTAAACCACCCTTTTAGCAACATGCTTTTAGATGGCAATACCAATCCAACAAGTATCATGAGTTATCGATCAAATATGAAAACAAAGTTGATACACTAGCAATAAGTATCATGAGTTTATGAATAACCAAATAAACACTTCATTGAAGAAAAAACAAATAATAAAACTAAGTTGATTTTCATGTTATTCAAATGAGCAGATCACCATATGATTAGCGGCTCCTCTTCGCTCCGTCCTGCAAGAAAAGGTAGCAAACATTATATGTATGCATTTGTTTATTCTCTAGCAATCAAATTGCAAAACTGAATACTAACCTTGTCATTCTACTTGCCGCTCACGAGTCCCATGAAGACTTGATCGAAAACTGATTTGGAGGTTTACCAAAATTTGATAAAACCGCACGTAACACCATTTGTATTTGCTTTATAGCTTGAGGATTGCTGTCAACTATATCAATATTTGAAACTGTTTCATCTTCACCTCTCAAATAGAAATGTTTCAGTTTGTAGCAATGTTCTATGCTTAGCTTTTGAAGAGATTTAAAGCTTTCCTTTGCCCCCTTCAATTCCTCTAGATCAATATCTTCAAGTAGAAGACTATTAAGCCTTGGAAATTCATCTGCTTCTATTTCCCATTTCGGGCCTTGAAAGGCATTACCTCGTAATTTGAGCACTTGCAAATTTGGTAGCGAAGAAATCTTTTTCATTTCAATCCAAGGATAACCCAACCCATTCAGATACAATTTTTTCAGACTTAATGGGAACATTGGAAGTGGAACAAGTGATGCAACGACCTCAAACTTGCTTACAGGATTCACAATGACACATTTAAGTGATTCCAGTTTGCTAAGATTGGAGATATTATCAAAGAAACTCAAATTCTCAATCACGTCTGGCATCAACTCAATTCGAATTCCTAGCTTTTTTACATTGGGGATCTTGTTAATAACATCCTTAGTGCAACTACCTAGGGTCACATCTAATAGTGTACGAAGGTTTCGGAAAACAGTACTTTTACCCAGATGAGGTATATCTCTTCCCATGACATGAAGATACTTCAATTTCTTCAAATTCCATATCCTCATAGGCAAATAAGATAAAGCTTCACAGGATCTGATGCTTAAATGTTGATGCACAATCAAGTATCGAAGACTTTTAAGTTTGGAAATGGAAGAAGGGAGATTTTTGTTGCATGTTAGAGCAAGGTATCTTAACATAACTAGTTTCAGTACTTCTAAAGGGAACTCATAAAAACGGATTTGAAGAGCATCCAGTTTCGTGAGTAACTTTAAACTAAAGCATATTGGTACCTCATATTGGTGATATGAACCTAAACATAGGAGAGTGTGGGCGGTAGACGCACAATTTTCCTCGATTGATTTGCACACATCTTTGATGCCAAACAATACATTATTGTGGACTGTTAGTCTGCTCTGGTTGCTTATATTTTTTCTTGAAGCATCTCCGTAACTATCTATGACGTGAAAGAAGTCTATCTTCCTAGCTTCTCTATAGCAGAAGTGCCACCAAGAAGCATGAAGGCCACAAGTTTTTACTCTTTCAGTGGGATTGAATAGGGTGCTTCTCTGGTAGACCATGATAAGACTACGCAAAGCAAGGTATTGCAAGCATTCTACACCAAAAAGTTCTAAAGTTTGGAAAGAACCTTTCTTAATGATTTTCTCAACAATCCACAGATTAATGAGTTTGGATTTTGGCATTTGATAGTTTTGTGGGAAGACTCCAATATAGAGAAAACACAATTTTAAATCATCACTTAAATCCTCAAAGCTTGGATATAGTACCTTTGATATTTCGTCATAGGCATCCATGAAAACTTGGTGTCTCTTTTGTGCTACAACCTCATTCCAGAAAGATTCTGTCTTCTCGGCCTTCGACAGAAGATCGGCAACTGTGATGATTGTTAGCGGAAGACCATCACACTTTTCTGCAATCTTTTTTCCAGCTTTTTCAAGCTCAGGAGGACATGTGCCTTCATCAAAGATTTTTTCACACAAAAGATGCCAACTTTCTTCTTTATTTAGAAGGCGCAAGTGATGATAAGAAAACGGGTCATCATCAGATTCATGTTTGATCCTAGTTGTAAGCAAGACTCGACTTCCATTTCCATTGTTTGGAAATAAGAATTTCAAGTAATCTTGGGCCAACTGTATATCCCACACATCATCGAATATGATGAGGTAACGTTTATCCTCCAAACTCTCTTTCAAGCACTCAACTATTTCCTGGAACCCTTCGGTGGGCATTTCATGGGCATGAAGATCCACTTGAGCCAGAATGGTTCGAATGATTTCTTCTGGTTGATAGTTTCTGCCTACAGTCACCCAAGCACAACAGTCGAACCATTCCAAGATATCAAGATCTTTAAAAATTTTCTTAGCAAGAGCCGTCTTGCCAATGCCCGCCATCCCAACAAGGGAGAAAAAGTAAAAGGGCAATTGATCATCCCATTCGCCTACAAGATTTACTTTGAGTTTACTGAACTCATCGGATAATCCAACCATCTCAGGCCTCGATAAATTAGGAAGCCCCTCCTCGTCATTTACCAGCTTCTTCAATCTCTCCAAGAATGAATGAGTATGTTGTTTGAGATCCTCTAGATCATCGTCCATCACAATTATATTCTCACGAAATACAGCATCATATTCTTCAATCAGCTCTGGGATCTGTTCAAGTGAAGCTTTCATCTTCATCCTCCTCCTCACATCCATTCTTTCTATTGACTCTTCTATCCAACTCAACTCTTTGATTAATTTTTCTACAATTTCCAGAGCGATGGGACTAATTAACATACCAAAATAAGTTTTCAAAACCTCCATCTGACTCTTGTAACCAACCACAGCAGCATAAGCAGCCATCTCTACTCTCTGAATTTAATTTTTCTCCTCACAAATTATAATATCGATCTGTTTGTTAATGAAACTATGGAAGAATATTGGGTTTCAAGAAATGCAATATTAGTTAATTAAGACCTTGTAGTGACTATTTTTGGGATAAATAAGGATCTTTCCCGAAGGATACGTGGGTTATGATACAGCCAGTTTACCCTTATCTCAAGAAGATAATCAAGGGGTAGGTCGACAGTTTCCAGCCTATATACCGTTTTCGGGTGCGGATCTTCAATATATTAAGTGAAGAAAAATGTTGATATATGAAATAGTTTGGAAATAACAATTTTGGATTGGAAATAGAATTTGACAATGATTGGTTGACTTTGTAGTGACTATTTTTGGGATAAATTATAACAAAATTGCTAGATTTATCCTTTTCAAATAATTGGGGTTATTTTTTATCCATATTTTAACAAAGAGATTATTTTGGGGTATTAACCCTTCAAGAAATGCAATATTAGTTAATTTGAGGTACTAGCTAGCTGTCCCCAACAATGTTCTAATATTCAATATTGTTGAATTCCTCCATGAGCATCTTCACCTACCCACCTAACACTACAATCCAACGCTACAATTATTGTCATATGATATTTAATTCACTACTCTTCCACCCATGCATTGATTGACAGATAATTTTTAATGTTACCAATTAATCTTAAGTCAACCCATATTTCACAATCTACGTATAAATTTATGGAGATTGATTTGATTAGCAGGTAAAAAGAATCAATCTCAGAAACTATAATCTACGATGCTATATCAAACAAGTTTTTATGAATATTATAATATTTAGTCTCAGAAACTATGATCCATGATGTTGTCTCAGACAATTTTTTACGAATTTTATAATATTTTGATGGGACGAAAATGTAATTAATAAACAAAATTTTAATAGTTCCTATAAAAATAATCAATTTGTAGCTCTAAAGATGAAATTATTACTTAAAGATCCACATAGTGGTTACTCCATTCTTAAGCTTGTCATTGTCATGCATGTTTTTTTTTTGTTTATCCTTTTCCATACAAATTAAGTTCATCAATCATATTTTGACGTTATCATTTCAAAAATATTCTTAAATCTCAAGCTGCAAAAAAAAAAAAAAAAAGATCTTATTTTCCTTTTTACATTTTGAATTGGTAATGAAATGGTTATGTGTTTCAAGAGATGCAATATTAAATAATGAATTGCTGACAAGATTAAGAGGTACCAGTGGCCAACTATGGAATATTAAACAGCTAATTACTATTATTTTATTCCTCTTGAGAATCGATCTTCACCAGCCAAACACTTCTACCAAGCATTGACATATAATATTTCATGCTATCACAGTAAGTTTTCAAAACCTCCATCTGACCCTTGAAACCAGCCACAGCAGCATAAGCAGCCATCTCTAAATTTAATTTTTTCTCTTTCACAAATAACAGTTTTGATCTCTTTGCTTGCAAAAACATTGTTGCTGTCCCCAACAATGGACTAAATTAAAATAATCAATATTAATCCTCGATGAGCATCTTCACCTATATATGCATGTATTGACGAATAATCAGTTTCCATGCGAATTGTAAGAGTTGCTTGATTGCTTCTAAATCAAACAAGACATCTAAACGCAACCATAGAACTCAGACCTTTACTATCAACAGAGCTTGCATCGCCGATCAAGAATATTGGTTCTGAAGATCGGTCGATTTTATGAATATTCACCTACAAAGAATTTTGCGAAAAGCAGCAACATTAATTTCGAGTGTACTTTTGTCCATTGTTGAAAAGATTCAGCTAGCTCATACAAAAGTTGATCATACATGCATGCCTCATTTCAATAATCCATCTCTTTTCCTCCTATATATAAAACGATTGACCAGTAGTAGTAGTTTACTGGTGTAATTCCTGATGGGCGATTGTCCTTCTCCACGATGGATCAAAAATGACGTAAGTTAAAAAATCTGCGCAATGTTTGACAAAAAATTAGCTTGTCTTCGACTTACAGACACGACTCTTGCTGGGAGATAATTTCATACCTATTGATAGAAAGTAGAAGGTAATCCAATTCATTCAGTCAACTTTCAGTGGCAAGTTTCAGTAGCTCTTCCCATGAGGTAATTTTTTCTCTGGGCTTGTTTTTCAGATTACCTAACCTTCTTTCTTCGATGTCAATTTTCTCCCACGCATTAAAGGGGACGACTCTCGTGTTTCTACTCTCCAATAACTGCACGAGTCCTCCTCTTCCGGGCTTTGGTGAGTTACATGTTAATACTCCTTTACTAATGTCCTCTGTGATGCATGCAACCTGTAAAGGTTTTGATAAAATTAAGTTGAAAAGCACTGCAGCCGAATGAATCTTCTAACATGACCCTCGACTTAACTCACTAATATTACTTATGAAAGCTATGTGAAAAAATGTACGTTTTGGCCTATCTACTTTGATTTGTAAAATTAAGTTCGTGTACTCTCATCTGAATTAGAACTACAAGAATTAAATTTTGAAATTGAAGTATAGGGACCTAATGTTAATTGTTAACATGCCTATAAACATTTCAGCAAAATAAGTGTACTCACTGTTTCTTCAGCACAATAAAGATTTGTGCCAATAATTCCAGTTGGTCCTCTCTTCAACCACCCACATACGTATAATCCCATCTCGTATTGCATACGATCTTGTGATGCATCAGCTAAGACACGCCCCTCAAAATTCGGAACAATTCCTAGAAAAAGAACATAGCAAAAAAACAACTATTCACACATGAAACGGGAATCTTGAAGACATAGCAAAAAAACATGAAAAGAATGACCAGGTGAAAATGCAAAAGTTGAGGGAATCATAATATACAGCGTTTTAAGACGTAATAGATTGTATTATTCTGGTTTGGCAATGAATGGAGATTAGGTAAAAGGCAACATCCATCTCATAAGAAAAGACAGAAGAAAAAATTAAAGTTTCAACATCAGTGTTGAAAATCTTCAATTACCTCGGTAGTTATCGAAGGGTAAACCATCAACAGCTACCGATTTGTATCCAATACTCTTCAATGCTAACCTACAAAACAAGAGTGAAATTTATCAACTCTGAATTGCTAGAAATCATGCCTTGTTATTATGGAAAGGAGAAAAGCTTAAGCATTCAAGTTTTTGGCAAGTATTAAATGATCCAAGTAACTAATCATCAGTAGACTCTCCATCAGTAATCTTTTACATATTTATCCATTTAATTTCTATTTCATTTCCCAGTAAATGGATCATTGCTAGCAATACAACAACCATGTTAACCCTCAGTCCCTAACCAGCATACCAAAGAATTCATGCAGATGTTTTCATTTTGATCAAATACTCAAAGTTAGTCCTTAAAGTTAGGAGTTAATTTCCTATTTTACAGATATTAGAAAATCAGGAAATTTAATTAGTTTTATTCTGTTTTAAATATTTTATAGGATGTGCATTCCTTATTTAGTTTTGTAGAAGTGTAGATATATATATATATGTGTGTGTATAAGTATACATATCATGTACCATTTATGATTTATACAAGAACATAAATTCCTTCAAACTCTTCACTAACTAAATGACATAATTGAAGCATTGCATACAGAAACGAAAACCTCAAAACCCTATTGTGTTTGAGAGAACTTGCCCGCATGAAATGTCTTCATACACTCCTGTACCCACAGCGACCTGCTTCTCAAATAAACCATCTCCTGCAAAAGCAGGTAATATTTAGACATTATACAAAGTTAATATGTGAACTCTAATCGACTTCAATTTAGATCATTAGGCAAGATAGGAAGCAATATGGTCTTTTTTCCCAGAAATAAGTGTCAAATTTTATATACCATAGTTCTCAACACCTTAATTGATAGCTCAACCCATCCATTGTAAATGCATATTATAACAATGAGACATATACATTCTTCTCCCACCTATATTCGGGAAGATAATATTTGGGGTGAACAAATCATAACATTTTTGCTTTGTCAAGAAATGAAAATTATCATTGTCCCATGAGCTTAATGACCATTACATAAATAAACAAAACAATGATAGTAAATCCACAATTAATGAAACCAAAGAATATCAATTTCATAAAAAACTCGTTCTGTTGCATATCTTTGTGGAGCATTATCACCTTGAAGTATGGTCTTCTCAAGCCGAATACCACCAAGATGACCACTTCTATTATTTGACTGTAGAAACCTGTCTGGCTTGCGGAAGAAGACAAAATGGAGTTCACGTTGACCAGGAATTGGAGTGTGCCTTGGTGTGACCGCCTTAGAGAGCAATTCATGCACCCGTCTCCTTATCCTGCTATTCTTCATTTCTATCTTTGCCCAAGCAATGTGATTTAAATTAAGAAAAAGAAATTAGTTCCATGGATGCTCTGATTATGGTCTGCAAGGACTCCCACAATGAATGGAAATAACTGATTCATAACATGATAAATTATACCTCATCGGCTGGCGTTGTAACTAGATCAGCTTGTTGGATATGAATAGCTAAATCCTTAATTCCTGCAACAATAGTATATTTAATAATTTAATGAAATGTTCTTAATGATCAAGGGCACAGAGACCAACACATACTGAGAAAAGCTGAACAATAGCAGATCACCCAATTGTAAAAAATGTGTTCCAACATCTGAAGCATAAATATGAGGTCAAATATCTATTACTTTAAGCCTCATACGCCTTAAGGTATCATAATACACCAACATAACCAGATTGTCGAATACTATCCCAGGCATCTCCTATCTCTACATGCAGTAAGTATATAAGATTATATATCTACGCAGGAGTAAAGACCCAGAACATATTGACATAAGATAGGTAAGATGCCAAAACGGAACAATTCGAAAAAGGCAGAATTATTACCCAGAACTTCACGTAGTTCTTTAGCTGTACAGGCTGCTTGGACTGGTCCTCGTCGTCCAACCAAGTAAACTTTCCTGACAATTGTAATAAATAAAAATGTATAGATCTACAGATTACAACAAACTTTATCTTAAAGTGTCATCATGTATAGCAGACCTTATAGAGCTTTCTTCTAAAGCAGCCAATGCATGGGAGGCAATATCTGTTCTTGCCAGCTCTACTGTCGGCCGTAAAAGAATTCGAGCAGCATCAAGAGCTACATTACCCTACAAGATATTGTGATAAGCAGTCAATACAACTGAAAGTTTCTGAAATACTTGAAGCATTAGCACATGGGTAAATGCCTTAATACACGTTAAAAAATGTTCTTTATAAAACTAATTCAGTTAAATGGCAGGTTTGTAGATATTTACATTTGGGGACCAAAATGTTAAGTAGAGACTACAGATCACTCTGTAAGAGTAATTTGTTGTAATGTTATGTACTTGCACGTGTACAAGCTAGGCATCGATATAACATGAGATATAACAATACACTAAGGCATTTCTTTTGACAAATGAGGGGTTTCAGATTCTCAAAAAACATACTCAGAGATAAAAGAAAGGATGAGGTATCAGAAAAAATTTAAGGAAAAATAGTACTAGCAATTTATAGAACCATATAAATCAGAAGATTTTAATTCAGAAGTATATAGACGGACATAAATCCTATCGATGGCAAGGATCCTCCTTTTATTAACATATCCTCCATTCAGGAGTTCCTATAGAGATTCATGTGTAAACTGTAAAAGCATACTACTCTATTTCCCATGTCAGTCACACTCTCATAGTCTTCTTCGAACATCAAAATACCAGGTCGCATTTGCTCACAATTATCGGCCAAAACAACCCTCTAAATAAAAATAACATGAGACACCAAATGATCATAGTGCAAGACACAACTTACACTTCATCAACTGGTATTTCCAGGCTCCTTGTTGGATCAAATTATAAGAACTTGATGAGATGGAATAAAATTGTTAAGTCAAACCAATTATTTGATATCTAATAGCATAATGTCATAGAGTGTCTCTGAAACATCTTTATATCCGCTTGATATAAAGCAAAAGTTTCATATAACACATACGTGCATTCTCAATCATAACTTCCTAGAATTATTTATTTAACCAATTCTACTTGTCCCTCATGTTTGAAGTGTCATGTTCATGATGTCTGGATCAATTTGATGATAAGCATGAGCAAACTGTAAGGAAAAATATACCTGACCAAGAATAACAGCAGTATCAGTGGTTTTCAAATCTGGAGAAAGAGTTCTGCAGTCTGGATGCCCATTATACCACCAGACGAACTCTCTGGCAGCATATATACCAGCCAACTCCTGCATCAAAATATACAAGAATACCAATTAAAGTTTTTGAAAATTGCCATCATCAAGGAGACAACATCTTAATCCATAATTGAAACTCAGTAGATGCATTCTAAAATAATTACACAAACCTCTCCAGGAATGCCAAGTGATCTGTCACTTTCAGCACCATAGGCAAGAACCACCTGACACGGTATAATTTGCCATATAAACACGGAACTTAGTAAACAAAAGGCAACAGAATCACTATCTTGCTCGACAACCACTACAGAGCCAGAATGGCAGAAACTTACCGCATTATACATATCACGTAGCTCAGGCAAAGTTATGGAAGATCCAAGGCATATATTCCCCAAGAAAGAACAACGCTCATTTTGTGCAACCCGGGTGAACTGATTGATCACAATCTGTGGAAAATTTTCTGAACAATTAAGTCCATAAGAGAATTGTAGGAAAGTCAAAAGGCATCAATAAGCAACAAAAGCATATATAGCCATCTTTCTTAGTTGCCTCAAACACCAGTAGGAAAACTCCAAATCACAGAAATACCCATCAACTGAAATCAATAATCAGTAAACATAAAACTGCATCTACTCTAGATACTAAATTTCCAGCATATCCCACTGGAATTTAATCCACAACAAGCCCGTCTCACGCATCACTTGCCTACTATACTATACTATACATGAATCAAAACTACTTTAAAGCACATAATCCTAATACCATAATAGCACCTAACCTCATACTGTGCAAGAACAAGATTCCACAGCTTTTTCTTAAACAGATTAACAGATCAACAACCTTGGTCTCAGGATGATCAGGCGCAACGCCGGAGCGCACTAATCCAAACGGTGTAGGGAGACGATCAATGATATCAACTTCCACTCCTTCATGAGCCTTCAAAAGCTATCAAAATACAACAAAACAAACAGCATTTAGGTGGTCTTCAAATAAAAAAAATCAGTTATATCATTGATTCGTGGTGAATCAAGAGTTTAATTGAAAAGAAACAGAAGGCGAAGTAGAGAAATTCAACAACTTCCGATTACCTTCTCAGCTGTATAAAACCCCGCAGGCCCACTGCCAACAACACAAATGCGCAAAGGAGATGATGGGGCTGCTGTAAAGCTTCTCGATATCAATCTGATTTTTCCCAAAAACACCATTTCTTTGGATTAACGACTCACAGCGACAAATCTGTCTTCGTCTTTCTGAGGGTTCATCAAAGTTCAATAGCATAGCTTATTCAGAGAGAGAGAGAAAGAATGCAAAGTTTAAACCCCAATTCTTTGGTGAGTAGGTATTATGTGATCTTCTTGTATCAAACTGGTCAATCCATAACTCACACTTAACAATTCATATTAAAATTTGTGAAAATAGATTCAACACATAGGTAATAAGGATCCGTCATAGAAACTATCCTTGAGACCGTCACAACATGAGACCGTCTCACATCAGTTTTTGTGTTCTTTGGCATGGTCAAGAACGATAGAAGTTTATTATTATATATATATATATATATATCTCAAAAGTATATATTTCAAAATGTATACGAAAGTATAAAATAAATTTGATTATATTATAAATATGGATTTAAAAGTATAATTCACAAGTGAATTTTGTTTCACTTTTTGAAAAGGAACAATAAAATTGTTTAGTATGTTCATAATTATAGTATTAAAATAGAAAATAAATTTTTTATTATATGAGTAATTTAAATTTGATGCATAAATTTATTGTATAGGACAAATGCAGCTATTGATTTTATTAATATAATGCATCAAAACTGAAGGTTTAGTGGAACAATTTAAATTTTATTAAAAATATGTTAGTATAGTGTGAATGAAAAAATATATTCTTTCTCATAGTATTAAATTTTTATTTGTAAAGTTTTATTATTTATTTTTTCTTTTTTAATATTATAGTTGAAAACTATAATTTAAATGAGAATTTAATCAAACCAAAATAATATTAAGGTTGTGTCATTTTAAATATACTAGTTATTCACTTAAGCAATGTGCGGTTTATTATTTACAGTTGATAATATTATTTTATATACAATTTATCATACATAATAAGCTGTATTGTATAAATTAAAAGGTTATTCAAAGCACCTTTTATTATCTTAAAAGATGTACAATACATAAATATATTTTACATGTTCCTTTTTTTATTGAAATTGTATTTTATAGTTTTCAAAAATCATTGTATTGTATGGATTAAAAAATCAATGATAGTTTACATCACTGGGCTCGAGTTCTTTTCGTTTGATAATATTCAGGTTTGAGTTTGGCTCGAGCCTTAGGAATGGAGCTCAGCTCAGCTGAAAAATATTGAGCTCGGTATTCGTTCGAGTTCGACTCGGATAAGGTTCGATAACATGATAAACGAACCCAGTTCGAGTTCGGCTCGATAAAAGCTCGAAATGAGTTCGAATAGAAGCTCGATAGTTCAAGCTTGAGTTCGACTTGACAAATATTCGATAAAAGTTCGAAATGAGCTCAAATTCAAGCTTGATTGTTCGAGCTCAAGCTCGAAAGCTCGTTAACACTAATATACAAGATCCAAGAACCCTATCTCTTAAATTTAACATTTAAAATAAGAAAATATTTTTTCAATCAATTTCATACTAAAATACTCCTTTAAAGTGGGTAAAAAAGATGTGTTTCATTATAAATAAATTGAAATAGCATGATATTATTAGCAAAAATTCACCAACTATTTTCTCTTCCACACAAAATAAATATCAAAATCCCAGAATAAAGGCACACCAAATAATATAAAAATCCAAAGTCAAAAATTTATTTTTTTGCCTCAGATACATGGATTCTGATCATTAGTAATATGAATTCAATTCACAAAGAGGTTCACCCTGCAAATGCAGGGACTTGGCTTCAACATAACTCATTTACTATCCAACAAATCATCATACAAATCATCATTGAAAATAAATCAATAATAAACATTGTGAATTGAAATTAAGAAAAAGGTATTTCAAATTTATCAAGAAATTCAAGAGGCTCAGAGAAATTAAACAGCTTTATCAATCAAGAATTTTCTGGAGCAAAACTGGCGTTAAGCTGTACAAAGAATCAACAATGGAGGGTCTCAGGATTTCAGGAAATCTCTGTTTCCTTCCTTCACTAGCTGAGACTAAAAGCACCAATCGACAATATTTCTGAGAGAATACATAAGTCCACTTACCGGCGACTGCTCAGAGAGGGGACGGCTGCGACAGTGGTGAGCGGAGCGGCGTCAGAGACGGCGAGGCGGGGGCAAGGGCGGGGGCGTGCGGCGGAGGTCGACTGCTGAGAGAGAGGGGACGGCTGCGACGAGCGGCGCAGGGGCGGGGCCCGGCGGCGGCTGAGAGAGAGGGAGACGGCGGCGTCGAAAGAGAGATGAGAGAGAGAGGGAGGGTTTCAAATTTGGATTGAATTTGGGGATTCCCAGTTTTCAAAATAAACCCCCGCCCCCCGCCCCCTCGCCTCTGCAAACCAAGGCAGCCAGGCCGTGCGCCCCTGCGCGTTTGGCTGCCTTGGCCGCGGGCCCGCCAGCGCCTTCGGCTGTCTTGGCCGCGCACCATGTTGTGCGTTCGGCAGCCCCGGCCGCTTGTCCGGTTGTGCTTTTGGTCGACCAGGGCCGAATCGTGTACGAATTTTTCAAAAAAACTTGTTCGATTTTTCAAGAAATTCGCCCAAAAACAGCATTTTTTGCACACAAATTCATCAAATTAAACTCTTGATTCAACAACCCATAACAAACCCTAGAGATATGTATACAAATTTCTACAAAAATCAACCAAACAAGTGACGAAAATGAAGAATGAATCAACCGAATGTTGCTTGGAATTTTCGTAAGTGTTAATGGAGAAGAAGGTTTGAAGAGAAGAAGAGGGAGTGTGGTGCCCTTAGTATACTTCATATCAAATTTCATTTTTTGTGTGGTGCCCTTAGTAGTTGATGTTTTAATAAAGGGTATTTGAGTCTTTTCATACAAAATTAATTTTTATAATAAAAATGTGTGGTGCTCTTGGTAATTTGTGTGGTGCCTATAGTTCTAGCCTATTATTATTTTTTGGGGATTTGGAGATTATTTCACACTATGTGTAATATGCAGTTATGTAATACTAATATGTAATTAAGCATTACTTATGAATTTGGAGATTTCAATTTATGTAATTATATTTTTATATATTTGGGCATTACTTACTGTTGTGAAAATATCGCGAATTCATTACAAGACTCGTGATATATAAATATAAGAATGTAAAATGTATGATTGTTTGTAACACTAAAATTTTTACCGATCATAAATACATAAATGTAAAATATCTAATTATAGATATGTTTTATGTTTAAGTTAAAAAATTTAGATAATATGTTATATTTTTTAATAAATATATAATTTATTTTCGTTAATAAGTTGGTATAATATAAGAATGTAAAATGTATAATTATAACACAACAATTCTTATGATGATAAATATAAAAATGTAAAATATCTAATTATAAATATGTTTTATGTTTAAACTATAAATTTTAGATAATATATTATAATATTTTAAGAAATATATAATTTATTTTTGTTAATAAGTTGGATAATATAAGAAATATATAATTTATCTCATGCGTGAAATCATTACAAGACTCCTAATATGTTAATATAAGAATGTAAAATATACAATTGTAACACTAAAATTTTTACTAATGATAAATACAAAAACGTAAAATATCTAATTATTGATATGTTTTATGTTTAAGTTATAAATTTTAGATACTATGTTATATTTATAACTTATAAATATATAATTTATTTTTGTTAATAAGTTGAATAATATAATTAATAAGTTCGTTGATGTTTGTTTGTTAAAGTTAACAATATATAACCAATTATCTACTTAATTTATTCGAAAATTAAATAAATTAAACACAAACATTCAAGAGTTACGTTCAGATATATGTGCGCGCGCGTGTGTGTGTGCGCGCACGTGTGTACATATATATATGTGTGTATATTTCAAATCCTATAATATTGAAGAATCTAAACTCTAATTAATATTTCTATTTTTAATTATCTTAAAATCTTGACTTTAATTTTTTTAAAATGCTAATTGTGCAGATATTGTTAATTAATACATATTTTATTTTTAGTTATATACATATTTATAAGTTGTAGTTATGTGTGCTTCAAATATCAAATATAAATATTTAAAATATCATAAATGGAAAATCCAAAATTAAGATACCCAAACTTTAATTTATATAAATATTCAAAAAGCATTATATCTTTTATATAAAGATAATATATTATCACTACATTGTATCATTAATATCAAAATTTTAAAGATATTCAAATGACAGTAAATTAATATATTAGAAATAAATATATTGTATGAATTTTAATTTATAATATGTTTATAAAATGAATATGTTTGATTTAATCATGTAATATTTGTGTTAAGGATTTTTTAATTTATATATTTAAATTTTAAAATCTAATAATATATATATATATATATATAAACTAGCCCACGAACACAAAACGAATATGTTAACGAACTCTTCACAAATCTAACGAACATGTTCGCGAACCTGCTTAACGAACATGTTCGTGAACCTGCTTAATGAACTTGTTAAGTATTCGAGCTTGAAATTCGGGCTTGAGTTCGGCTCGTTAAACTTAACAAATGATCTTGAACGAATATTTATCGAGCCGAGCAGCGAATAGTTCGTGAACGGCTTGGTTCGTTTACATCCCTAATGTATATTATATATATACCATAAAATTTTTGTTTAAATATATAATAATAAAATGTAAAAGATTTGAGTTAAAAATTTCTAAAGTATATGAATTAGATAATGTAATTTATTATAGAATAATTATTTTTTCATATTGACATACTCATGTATCTTCTTTTAAAACGTCTTTTTTATTTTAATATAAATTTTGTGATAAAATATTTAATAGAAGAAGATTACTATTTTTTGAAATTCATGTTATTCATGATAATATAAATATTAAAGTTTTATAAAGTTAGAAGTTAATTCAAAAGTATTTTATATTGGGGTTAATTTCAATTTTGATCCTTTATGTTTCTACTTTTTCCAATTTTGGTCATGTATGTTTCATTTTTTTCCAATTTTAGTCCAATTTTTGTCGGAATTATCGAAATCGTCAATGTCATATAAGATCTCCCGACGACCATCCTGGATTGAAATTGGAAAATTTTGAAACATACAGGACTAAAATCGTAAAATTAGACTAAAATTGAAAAAATTGAAAACATATAGGATCAAAATTGGAAAAAAGTATAAACATACAGAACTCTAATTGGAAAACATATACTTGGTTGTCCAATAATAGAAAGGATTATTATACATGCAAGACGAAAATTGAAATTAACCCTTATATTATTAGAAGTATGTACTTCGTAATTTGTATTGCACGAAGTAATTCGCTATAAAAGTAAATAATTATAAGTGTTCGGTGTTTTTTAATATGACAATATACATAAAAAAATATGTAAAATATAATTATTTAAACTCACATCTTTTAATAATCAAATATTATATATATATATATATATTCATTTCTTACCTTTAAAAAGGTGTTTAGCCGCTCATTGTGCGAGTGCACTACTAGTATATATAAAAAGTATAACATAAATTTCTAGTTTCATGCATTGCTTATACTATAAATATGGATTTATAAGTAAAATTCTTGTGAATTTGTTTATTTTTTCTGGAAAGAAACAATAAAATTGTTTACTATGTCCATAATTATAGTGTGAAAATATAAAATAAAATTTTAATTGTATGTGTATTTAAATTTGATGCATAAATTATTATATAGGACAGATCGTAGTCATTTATTTTAAACACACGTAAGGTTAAAATTTATTTGATACAACAATAAAATGTGTAAAAATTGAAGATTTATATTGGAACAATTTAAATTTTATTAAATAAATATGTCCAGTAATATGGAAAAAATTATTTCATTATTCATAAAACTAAAATGTTATTTGTAAAAATGCAGTATTTATTTTTCATTCTAATAGTATAATTGAAAACTATAATTTAAATGAGAATTTAAACAAACCAAAATAATATTAAGGTGATCAGCTTAGATATATATATATATATATGCTTATAGAAAAATCATTTTATACTAAGGAGCCAGGAGGTGTCAAAATTTGTGAAGTATAGCAAACTATTGTAAGACCTGTATATTATACAGATATTTTAATACTAATTAAAAAAATGAAAAATGATTGTTTATTTATTATTAATTATTAACTTATTTAGTTAATTTAAAATTAATTATGCATAACATGATCTCAATTATTATTTAATATAATTGTAACAATTAACTTCAATTAAAACATATATATATATATATAAACAGAATATTCTGCCAAAAATAGCAACAATAAATGTCTCGTTTATTAAATACTTCTATTTTAAGAAATCATTAATAACTTTTATTTTAAATTTATCAAATACATAAATATTAATATTTAATACATTTAATTTTATATTTATTGTAAGAAACTCAAAAGAAAAAGTAAATAGATAAATTTATCTATACATTTATATACTATAATAATAGAGGAGAAGTTAGAGATATCTACAGAAATATTATTTTCTCAACAAAAAAGTGTCACATCAACAATATTTTTATTTTGTATTTTTTATTATTTAATCCATTCAATTTATAATATATATATATATTGTATTAGTTTATTCTTATTTTATTAATACTAATTAAGTTATTTTTTATTGATTAATTTATTATACACCAACAATAGATAATGTTCAAACAATAATTTCAATAATAAATATTAATTTGTTTGGGGATAATTGTATCATATTTAATATAAATATAATTTATAAATAAGTGTAACACTATTAAAGATGTGTATATATACATATATGTATATATATATATATAATATTTTTAGTGTGAAATTATATGTCATTCTAAGTATTTTTTAAATTAATATTTGTAAGTGTCTCATCAACAATTTTTTTTATTTTGCATTTTTTACTATTTAATCTATTTGATCTAATAATATAAATAATGTATTAATTTATTCTCATTTTTTCGATTTTAATTAAGTTAATTTTTATGTGATACTTATAAAGGAATAATTATCCGCAATCTTCAATGTTAAGCGATATTAATAAAAAAAATTCTAATTCAATTTATTTTGAAATAAAAGGTTGAAAATACATAATTGACAGTGCTTGCATCAAGTTCCTATGTAAAATTTCTAATTTTATTGTGTAATGTTTCTATATATACATACTCACACACACATGTATTTAGTTTAAATAATTGAATTTGATTTTTAATTCATAACTTTTTAAGTATATTTAATTTAAGTGACTAAAGATATTAGTTGTAATACAGATGATAAAAAAAATGTTTTGACTATAATTGTTGTGTATAAAGAAGTTTTTAAAAAAGTTACAACTTTACAGGTAGAATTTGCAATTTTGATTTGAATATCATGATATTGATATTTTTGTTTTTAGTATTAATCATATATTAGTGAATTGGATGTGTATAATATCAATATATTGTTGTGAATTTTTGAATTATCTTAAGCAAATTTATACTTTCTTAGTTATTAAATATTATATTGTCTTTTATATACTAAAATTACTTACACTATATTATAAAATAATTAATATTTACCAACATATATCACAAAACGCGCATCGCGCGGGTGCGATTACTAGTTTTGCGTAAAATTCATAAGTTACAATTTTGTTAGCAATTATCATTATTATTATTTTGTTTTTCAATTATAATGTGATCTCATTGAATGGTTAGTAATAATAAATTAGTAATATTAAGTGGATTAATTAAAACTGAAACTAAAATTAATTTTTTTCATAAAATTAAAATTCTTGGGGTGGGGGAATAGGATTCATATTCATCCTCTTAGATCATCTCCAACAGTGCACAAGATTTTACTGTTAATCTTACACAATTTTTATGTAATAACTGCCAACGATCTCCAACAGTTTACATTATTCTCTGCACCAAAAAAAAGAATATTCCATAATATTCTTTATTAATTAATTAATTAAACATTTTATTTATTATCAATATTCGTTATTATTGTTAAATAATCTATTTTTCATCTATTATTTTAAAAGGGTAAAAAAATTATATATATATATATATTTAAATCTTATTTAAATTATATATATTTAAAAAGAACTTAAAAACAAAATAAAATAAGAAAAGAAAAAGAATAAAATAAATAATAAATAATAAGAAAAAAATGAATACAAAGTAAGAATACCGAAAAAGAAATTAAAAATAATATAAAATAAGAAAATAAAATGAATAAAATAAATAAATAAATAAATAAAAAGAAAAAGAAAAGAAAAATCAGATGGCGCAAGGGTTGACCTGTGGAAAGTTGGCGCAAAACCAGCGGTTATGATGAGATGGCGCAGAAAAAAAAATCATTGTTGGAGATGAAAACAGGCGCTATCAAATTGTGATGGGACACTGTTGGAGATGCTCTAATTTATATGTCACTTGTGAAATGTGGATCATGGGATGATCCATCTTACATGAAATGATCCGTGAGATGATTTCGCATAAAACTTACTATCTTTTTCTAAGATCTAAAGGGTAAAGTGGAGAATTAATGGAGTGTGTTTAAATGTTATTTGATTTATAATTCCTTTTATTAGTGTCTATTTAGCAGTTGGGGTGTGTTTAGAAATTGATGGGGTAGATAGTCCCACCCTTCATTAAATTGCCAAAAAGAACAAAAATTTCGAGGAAAAAGAAATTGAGGAGCAAAAAACAATATCAAACTGTTGAGGAGGAAGCTTCAAAAGACCACTAATAACATGCTTTCTTTATTGAGTGAAGATATTACTTTTGTACTATTTACCACATATTGTGTAGGATATGTAAATAATACAAAGATATAACATAATATTAATGTTATAAAAGTATTATATATTAAGCGGAGTTTATTATTTTTTATGCCATGTAAGTTTGTCCATTTCGCAAAATCGGACTTTTTTATTTCGGGCTTTCAAATTTGCCCCGGAATATTTTTTTTCCACCAATTTTGCCCAAATCAAGCCCGAGGTGCTATTTCGGGCTCAATTAGCACGTGAAGCGCACGTGACATCCCGAATTTCAGGTTTTCGGGCTGATTAATCCGACGTGGCCCCATTTATCTGATGTGGACTTATGAAATTAAAATTTTGCACTGCCACATCAGCAAAATCAAACAAAAAAACGGGCAAGTGTTGAGAAGAGGGAAAATTCCTCCAAATATCAGAAAACCCTAGATTAGAGAAAAATCCTCCAATTCTGAATCAACTCCAAATCGGTCTTTGGGTTTAGGGAGTACAATAGTTTAGGGTTGATTCACTTAGATTTGATTCCGGCGATGTCGTACATAACTGGCGAGGTCGATTGCAATTGTGGAAGACGGGCTGTGATTTGCACGTCTTGGAGCAATGAAAATCCAGGAAGAAGGTTTAGTTCCTGTCTCCATTACAATGTAAGCAGTATACGTAGACAATGTATGTTAAAATCTTGTGGGTTTTGCAATTTTTCTACTTGAGTGGGTGTGTTTGTAATTTATATGTTCAATGAGTTCGATTTGTGATGGGGATTTGATAGCAAGGGGATAGCAATCATTATCAGATCAGCTGTAGTGATGGCAGTCAGTATGTGGTTGATTTGGAGCTGAGGAGCTGCAGTTGCAGAATGTGGGGCTTGAGTGGTATTCCCTGCAAGCATGCTCTTTGTGCTATATACAATGAGAAGCTCAATCCAGAAGATTATGTAGAACTTTGCTACACAGTTGAGGTTTACAAGCTTGTTTATGCTTCTTCAATCAAGGGAATAAATGGCCAAGCTCTGTGGGAAGAAACTAACTATGCTACCCTCTGCCACCTAAAGTCACAAGAGGTGTAGGAAGACCTCCCAAGAAAAGAAAAAAAGAGGCTGATGAACCCAAGAAGGGTAAAAATACTTTGAAGAGACAACAAGTGTCTGTGAAGTGTGGCAAGAGTAAGGAAGTAGACCACAATCAGAGAAGATGTCCACAGAGGCAGATGGGTGAATCTGAGTCTTCTAAAAAAAGATCAAAAAAATCTCAGAAAAAGGTGTAGTGCTCTGCCAACTTTTCTGAATTCTCATGTTTTTCTATCCAAGTTGTAGGGCTCAAATAAGAAAACTGAAATTGTTGATGAAGAGATGAATGAAGATGAAGGGATGAATGAAGAAGCATACAATGTTAATGATGTAAGTAGCATGTCTAATTTCTGATTTCTAAAATTTCTGATTTGCAAATGAGTTGCTTACATTGCTGATTTGGTTGGACGTACATTTGCTTTCTAAATTGGGAACATTGCTGAGTTACTTACTATAGATGCTTTGAATGTACATTTACTTCTGGATGTGATAGGGCTCAGTTGGAGGTTTAGAAGGTGGAACACTTGGTGGAGGGGATAGTCAAGATATGGCTATCAATGAAGAAGAGCATTCAATGCCAACTATAACAGTAGGTGTCTTACATTAATCAAATTCAATGGTATTAATAAGTGAACTAATCTATTTTTCTTATCTGTGTAGGATGACCACATTCAGTTTCAGCCTACTCAAGATTCTGTTCTGCAAGTAGTCCCAACCCAAGAATCCCAAGTTTCAGAACTCCACCAATCCAGTCCAGTTGTCCCACCTCCAATATTCCAAGGCCCTTCAATGTATGCTCAACTACAAGCTGGCCAACCAACTCAAGCTCCAATGGGTTCAACAAGTGAAGGGAAGAAGTTCACAATCTTCTCCAGGTTGCTCAATCAATTCAGGAAGGATTGAGCCATATTAGCACTTGTAAAGAGTAATCAAACTTAGTTCACAATCTTTTGTTTAGCTACAATGTCTATTGCTCAAGTGTTTAGCTACAATGTCTATCACTCAAGTGTTTCAGAGTAGCCACTAATTAGTGTTTTGTTGCATTTGGGATATCCTTTTAATCTAGTTGCTTTCTTAGTTGTTATTAGCACTTTGTAATATTTTGTTAAACTCAAGATACATGCTTATTTTCAGGATGGATTGTTCAATGGAGAAGTGTTTTATGCAAGTTCCCATTTTGCTTTCTTGTCCAGTATTCCTTTTAATCTTCATTGCAAGTTCCTTTTAATCTTGTCCAGTATTACAAGTTCCTAGTCAACACATTTGCATTAACAAATCTAAAATCCATTCACAACAGCTAAATTTTGATCCACTATAGCCAAATACATTACAAAGTAACTTAATAGCAATAGCTAGAAGCAGCTACATTCTAACAAAATCAATAACTTAATAGCAACTGCATTAACCCAACTACCTAATCTCAAGCCATCTTCAACCATCCCCAACAACTAATACTACAGATTACATGAAGGATAATCACAATTTTTAGCAACAATTTATTCCTATTTTCCTCCTTTTCAATCTTCATCCCCAATGTGTTGATGGTGTTGATCAACCTCTTATTTTCCTTCTCCATTGCATTAATTCTCCTCAACAAGCCAGGAATCAAAGCTTTTGATCTACGACACATCGGGGGATCCTCCCAAGCAAAAAAAACGACAACCATCTCCCTACAAAATTTGAGCAAAAAACAAAGCATGAATAGAAGCAACATATAAGAATCAGTTTGCAGAATTGCAAACCCCATGAATCAAACCCCATCAATCAAGCTCATGATAAAACTAAGTGAATCAAAACATGAACAACCCAAGTGAATCAAAACTTGAACAGAGCATGAATGCAAATCAAACCCAAAACACATAAGAATCAGAAGCCTAAACCCTAAACCCATGAATTGCAATCTCATGAATAAAAAACAGAGCAGACTTTTACCTTCTCAAGTTCACCCTAAACCCCATGAATCAAACCTAAAACAACATATTTTGCAAACCCACAATATTTAACGCTAAATTTCAAACACAATTTTAGATATATATATCAAATCCCCATCACAAATCGAACTCATTTAACATATAAATTACAAACACACCCACTCAAGTAGAAAAATTGCAAAACCCACAAGATTTTAACATACATTGTCTACGTATACTACTTACATTGTAATGGAGACAGAAACTAAACCTTCTTCCTGGATTTTCATTGCTCCAAGACGTGCGAATCACAGCCCGTCTTCCACAATTGCAATCGACCTCACCAGTTATGTACGACATCTCCAGAATCAAAGTGAATCAACCCTAAACTATTGTACTCCTTAAACCCAAAGACCGATTTGGAGTTGATTCAGAATTGGGGGATTTTTCTCTAATCTAGGGTTTTCTGATATTTGGGGGAATTTTCCCTCTTCTCAACACTTGCCCCTTTTTTTGTTTGATTTTGCTGACGTGGTAGTGCAGAATTTTAATTTCATAAGTCCACATCAGATAAATGGGGTTACGTCGGATAAATCAGCTCGAAAACCCAAAATTCGGGATGTCACGTGCGCTTCACGTGTTAATTGAGCCCGAAATAGCACCTCGGGCTTGATTTGGGCAAAATTGGCGGAAAAAAAATTCCGGGGCAAATTTGAAAGCCCGAAATAAAAAAGTCCAGTTTTGCGAAATGGACAAACTTACAGGGCATAAAAAATAATAAACTCTATTAAGCGAGAAAGGGAAGAGGCACACGCGGGACGATGACTAGGATCTGTGCTTTTTAGAAAACTGACTTAATCTTATTTGGATCATTTATCCTATAATACAACCGTTTTACTTAATACATCTAATATTATTACCTAATATACATAAAAATATAACATATTTTGTTGTAATTTGGCTTAACTCAAAATACATACTATAATATAAAGCATAACTTCATATATGAAAAGGTATTTTTCAATACACAAAAAAAAATGACATAATTTATTACATTCAATTCAGCCCTTCTCATAAATTTTTGAGACAATCTCACCAAAACTCTGAAGATTTGCTTTTGTTTTGTGTGAGGGGTTTAATTTAGAAATAAATGGGAGTTACAGAACCGGTTTCAATTCTTGAAGAACCGAGTGAAAATCGGCTGAACCGGCCTCAACAAGAATTGGCAGTTAGACGATCCAAGGTGGTTAGGGTTCTGTTAGGGTTCCTGCACAAAATCGGGAATAGAAACAGAAATTCACGCTTATCCAAAGATCGGTTGCTGAAATTGGTTGAGGGCTTTTGCTAAATATAGTAGTAGCTATGTTCAGTTGTAGTTTCACTTTGTAATTCGTAAGATTGGGCGAGATCAATCTGATTAGGGTTCTTGTCTAGTGAGAGATAAACCCTAGTTTTAGTTTGAGTAAATTTGCTGTAATTAAACATTGTTTCTGAGTGATATATCTTGTGATCTCTTCGTCGTGGATGTAGGTTCGATTTAATCGACTGAACCGCGTAAAATTCCTGGTGTTTTGTATTCGTTTTACTTGTTTTCGATTCCATATTGCATGTGTGCTTGCAAAGGTGTTCTTGAGCTGATTTCTGGAGAATTGAAGGAAGTTTGATTGCTGCTCGTTTTGAGATTCAAACTTATCAAATTGGCACCGTCTGTGGGAACTAACTATGACGATCGATGGGCTCAATGATGGTGGATATCGAGAAGTTTTTCGACAAGACCGACTTCAACATGTAGCGGGTAAAAATGCAAGCACTTCTAATTCAGAATGGCTTACACAGCGCATTGATCGAGCAGGATGATCAGTCATCCTCTTTAGAAGCTGTGGAAAAGTGGAGGGATATAGACATGAAGGCTCACAGCGCAATCTTGTTGTGTCTAAGCGACAAAGTCCTGTGTGATGTGTTCAAAGAGGAGACGACATTGTAGGTTTGGAATAAATTAGAATCTATCTATCTGATGAGGAGCTTAGCTAATCACCTGTTCTTGAAGAACAAGCTCTTCGCATTTCGAATTTCTGAAGAAAAGAAGTTGGCTGATCGCCTGGAGGATTTCTCAAAGTTCATAGATGATCTTGAATGCATTGGAGAGAAGGTCCCTGATGAAGATAAGGCCCTAATGCTCCTTAACTCCTTACCCAAATCGTTTGAAAGTTTTAAAGATACTCTGGTATATGGAAGAACAATTCATTTAACTCTAGATGAAGTAATGATTGCAATAAGATCTAAGATCTTAAGTTCAGCAACAACTAATGAGTCAAAAGGACAAAACCTGGGAGAGGGTCTAGCTGTGAATGGCAAGAATCTAAAGAAATTTCAAGGCCAAAAGAAAAAGAAGGGAGGAAAATCTGAATCTCCAGATGCAACAGCCGAAGAAGACAAAGAAAAGAAGAGGTGCTATCATTGTCATAAGCTTGGGCACTTCAAGAAAGATTGCCCCAGAAAGGAAGAATGCAAAGGCTAACAACACCAAGCAAGAACCAGCAGTGGCAGGTCAGGGATATGAAAGTGCCAGCATGCTGTGTGTAAGCACTGAAAAGGAATCCAAAGAGTGGATCCTTGACTCAGGCTGCACATTCCACATGCGTCCAACCAAGGCTTGGTTTCAAAATCTGAAGCTTCAAGATGGAGGAATGGTGCTGTTAGGGAATGACCATTCTTGCAGGGTTCAAGGCATGGGGATCATTTCTCTAAAGCTACATGATGGAACCATCAAGCACCTGTCAAATGTAAGGTACATTCCTGATCTCAAAAAAAATTTGATTTCTCCTGGCTGTCTAACCACTGCAGGGTGTGAGTTCAAGACTCAGAGAGGAGAAATTCTAATTACAAAAGGTGAAAAAGTGATCATGAAAGGAAGGAAGATGAATGGCCTCTACGGAAGGGGGAACAACTACACCAGAGCTAAATCTAACCATGAGCAATGAAGACACTTCCACCTGGCATAAGAGGCTTGCTCACATTGGAGAAAAGGGTCTTAAGGAGCTGTCAAAGAGAAGACTTCTAGGTAATAAAACTATCTCTAACCTACAACATTGTGATCAATGTGTTCTTGGTAAATCTAAGAAAAATAGCTTCAGTAAAGGCACACACTCTACACTTGCATGTATGGACTATATTCATTCTGATGTCTGGGGTCCATCCAGAGGTCCAACTCATGGTGGAGCTAGATATTTCATGTCTATAATTGATGATTTCTCAAGGAAGGTCTGGGTGTTCACCATGAAACACAAGAGTGAAGCTTTCACTAGGTTTAAGGATTGGTTAACTTTAGAAGAGAACAAGACAGGCAGGAAAGTAAAGCATCTTAGAACTGATAATGGCTTGGAGTATGTGAGTGAGGAATTTGAAGTTTTCTTCAGAGAAAAGGAGATTACTAGTATAGGACTGTTGTTGCTAATCCACAGCAAAATGGAGTGGCAGAGAGGATGAATAAGACTCTCCTAGAAAGGGTTAGATGCATGCTGATCAGTGCAAAGTTACCTAAAGGTTTTTGGGGTGAAGCAGTCACTACAACAACTCATGTGATCAATAAGTCTCCTTCTTCAGCCATTGAATTCAGAGTACCAGATGAAGTTTGGTATGGGAAGACACCTAGTTATTCCCACCTGAGAGTATTTGGATGTCTGGCCTTTTCAGATATCAAGCAAGACAAGTTAGAACCAAGAGCCTTAAGATGTATCTTCATTGGGTATCATCCAGGGATTAAAGGTTATAAACTTTGGTGTCTAGAAGAGGGGCGTCAAAAGTGTTTCATAAGCAGGGATATGGTGTTCAGGGAATCTGTAATGGGGTATAAATCTGAGGCTGAGCAGGATAACTCAGATGATCACGACAGGGAGACACTAGAAGCTGAGGTGGAGCAAGCTGGGACTAATATCACTCAAGCTGAGGTGGAGTCTGATCAAGAAGAGGATCTACTTCATACAGATGAACCTGAACAAACATCAGATCATGAAGGGACTCAAGATGAGAGCTTAAGAAACTACAATTTAGCCAGAGACAGACAAAGGAGACAAATTCACCCTCCTAGCAAATTTGGTCAAGCTGATATCATCTCATATGCTTTGACAATAGCATAGGACTTAGAATCAGATGAACCTGATAGTTATAGAAATGTTATGAGATCAAAGGAAAGGAAGAAGTGGCAGGAAGCCCATGCAAGAGAAGATAAACTCTCTAGAAAATAATAAGACTTGGACTCTTGTACTAAAACCAAAGGGGCAGAAGATCATAGGGTGTAAGTGGATCTTTAAAAGGAAATTAGAGGTTCATAACACAGAAAAGATCAGATATAAAGCCAGGTTGGTGGCAAAGGGGTACACATAAAGAGAGGGGATTGATTTCAATGAAGTGTTCTCACATGTTGTGAAGCACTCATCCATAAGGATTCTTCTGGATTTGGTGACTCAATTTGATATGGAACTTCAACAGATGGATGTTAAGACATCCTTCTTACATGGCAACCTAGATGAAACTCTCTACATGAGTCAACCAGAGGGTTTCATCAAGCATGGAGCAGAAGGAAAAGTCTGCTTACTGCAAAGGTCACTATATGGACTTAAGCAAAGCCCAAGACAGTGGTACAAGCATTTTAATAAGTATATGTTGAGCATAGGACTGAGTAGATGTAGGTATGATGATTGTGTTTACTTGGAAAAAAAAGGGAATTTGGTACACATATATCTTCTTCTCTATGTGGATGATATGCTGATTGCAAGCAAATATATGCTCAGGATTGAAGCTTTGAAAAACAAACTGAAAGCCAACTATGAGATAAAAGATCTAGGGGAAGCCAGGAGGATTCTTGGAATGGACATAAAGAGAGATAGAGGGGCTGGAAAGCTATTCTTAACACAGGCAGACTACATGAGCAAAGTCTTGAGGAGATTTAACATGCACATGGCAAAGGAAGTTAGAACACCTCTCAGCACTTAATTTCAGTTGTCTGCAGCACAGAAACCTAGCACAAGGGAAGTCAGATACATGGAAGAAATCCCTTATGCAAGTGCTGTAGGGAGCCTTATGTAATCCATGGTCTGCAGTAGACCAGAATTGGCCTTTGCAATGAGTGTTGTAAGTAGGTACATGGCTGATCCTGGTAAGATGCATTGGGAAGCTGTAAAATGGACACTCAGATATGTTGTTGGCACAAGAGAGTATGGACTATCTTTCAAGAAACAACTTGAGAAGTTTACAGAACCTGTGAAAGGGTATGTTGATTCAGATTTTGCTGGAAATAAGGATACAAGAAAGAGCCTCACAGGCTACATCTTCACTATGTATGGGACATCAATAACATGGAAGGCAATACAACAACCGGTTGTGGCCTTATCTACCACTGAGGCAGAATATATAGCCATGACAGAAGCTGTCAAAGAGTCAGTGTGGATCAGACGTATTTTAGGTGAAATGGGAGTACATCAAGCTAAAGTAGATATCCTATGTGACAATCAAAGTGATCTGCATCTTATCAAACATCAAGTCTTTCATGAGAGGTCCAAGCATATAGATATAAGACTTCATTTTGTAAGAGATATAGTAGATAAAGGTGTAATTGAGGCTAAAAAGGTTGACACTGAGGAGAATGTTGCAGGTATGCTCATTAAAATTGTACCTTAGTCCAAATTCAGTCATTGCATGACCTTAGTAAGGGTTCTGCAGTGGTAATTATCTTTTATTTCTATACTAACTGATAGACAACGCGTGTTGTTGTTTGCTGTTTACTTTTGCGGGTACAATTTCTGATTAAAGGTGAAGATTTTGTGAGGGGTTTAATTCAAAAATAAATGGGAGTTACAGAACCGGTTTCAATTCTTGAAGAACAAGGCGAAAACTGGCTGAACCGGCCTAAACAAGAATTGGCAGTTAGGAGGTCCAAGGTGGTTAGGGTTCTGTTAGGGTTCCTGCGCAAAATCAGGAATAAAAACAGAAATTCGCGCTTATCTAAAGATCGGTTGCTGAAATTAGTTGAGGGCTTTTGCTATATATAGTAGTAGCTATGTTCAGTTATAGTTTCACTTTGTAATTCGTAAGATTGGGCGAGATCAAATCTGATTAGGGTTCTAGTCTAGTGAGAGATAAACCCTAGTTTTAGTTTGAGTGAAATTTGCTGTAATTAGACATTGTTTCTGAGTGATATATCTTGCGATCTCTTCGCCGTGGATGTAGGTTCGATTTAATCGACCGAACCACGTAAAATTCCTGGTGTTTTGCATTCGTTTTACTTGTTTTCGATTCCATATTGCATGTGTGCTTACAAAGGTGTTCTTGAGCTGATTTCTGGAGAATTGAAGGAAGTTTGATTGCTGCTCGTTTTGAGATTCAAACTTATCATTTTGGTTTAGAAGAAGTGAAGAAGTACACTTGTATTGGCATAAGATGATTTTCGTAATCTATTTAGTGCAACGATTCATTATTAATTACGAAGACACGTCCCAAAAGTGTTAATTTATTGCAGTGATGTCCCTAAATCTAGAAACTATATCTATATATTTCAAAAGGCCCAATATTTAGATAATGATATACAACATTTTCTCAAATCTGAAATTATTTCTTCTAGCATTGTGTATCAATTTTGTTGTGATAACATGTTTATGAATATCATGAGGCATCTAAATAGTTTCATTACTAGTTTTGGTCTTGTACAATGGATGATCGTCACTATTAAAACAATGTAATAATAAAATAATGCAAATATACATAAAGTATATGAGTTTATATTGAGTGCATCTTATGTAAAACTCCTCACCGATCTACTTACGTCCTGTGAATTGTGTAATATGATTTATAGGTTGACCCACCTCGTGTAAATAGATCTGTGAGATGAATCAACATACCTCCAACTCATATTTCACGATTTACATTTGAATTTGTTAAAACGGATTGGATTGTGATAATGAGAATCCATATTAGTATATTATGGAAGTTATCCGTCAGACTGTTTCATAAAAGTTTTTATGAAATATAAATTGAATGAGATAAAAATATTTGATGATAAAGTATGTATTTTAGATAACTGAGATAATACAGATTCTATGATTAATGAAACTAGTAGTGTATCTGTGCGTTGCACAGTGTGTTATATATATAATTATTAAAAAAATATAATAACATATAAAATGTAATGATTATTATTTTAACAAAAATATATTGATACCTTTTTAATTTGTATTAGTATAAAACTAGGTATTTTAATTTTAAATTTATGTCATTATAAATAATTATATTCGAAAATATTAGAAAATATATAAAGTAATATATTAATCTATGGATTAAACAAACAAATAAAAAAAATTGTGTCAGAACATTACATATGGGTAATGAAATTTTAAAAAATAAATTTAATATTGAAAAATAAGTTATATGTATTAGAAACATTATGATTTAAGTATTGAGATAAATAAATTTATATTTTATTGGCATTTATAACTATAAATACACACGTATTTTAATAATTTTTTTTGGTTCAATGCCACATATAACTCATTTCTTTTAAATCAAATAAAAAATTATATCAACTTATCAAATACATGAAAATCTATCTTGCTATCTATTTAAATGAAACAATTCAAAATTGGACTTAATCTACACATTTTGAATAAAAAAATTATGAATAATAATTATAAGATTGATAAGTCAATATATCAGAGACTAAGAATGATGAAATTTTAATTTGTGAAAAACCAGAAAAATTACCTCTGTCCAATCCCTTATGTCACCTCAATTAATCAGAATATAAATATAAATAAAATTTGACAACAAATAAATATAAAATAAGAAAGATAAAATAAAAATTTGTATATTTCAAATGAATAAGTTGGTTAACTTGCAATAATAATTTTAACCTTATTTTTTCTATTTGATATGGTTTATATGTGTAATCTACCTATAATATTTTTTTATTTCTACATTTTAATACCAATTTACAATAAATTAAAATTATATACCATAAAAACGTTTAAAAATAAAAAATCATTGAAGCCCACATACATACATTTCCATATTTCAGCTTGATAAATTTTATATGAATATTAAATTTAAGATCATTAAATAATGATTGATTTTATATATTATATATTTAAAATTGATTTAAAATAGGGTAAATTACAAAAAACAACCCCAACTATCGACTTTTTTAAAATTGCAACCTAATCTGTTATTTTTTTTTTAAGATTGCCACCCAGTCTTTCTGTGATTTTGTCGATTGCAAAATTTCCGGTCATTGTTCAGACAAATGAATTAATTTTTTTCACTTTGCAACTCAAACTTTAATTTTTTTTCCAATCACAAATCATGATTTTTTTTTTCGCTTCACACCTTTATGTTATATATATGAGTGTGACATTTATATTATATAAGTGTGATCGATATTCATAAAATAAATATCAAGGAAATATTGGTCAAAATTGGTGAAATATATGTAACATCAGTAAAAAATCGATGGAATATCAATAAATATCGAGAAAATATCGGAATATATTGGTAAATATATGAAAAATAACAATAAATATATGTACCCATATTTCCATCGAAATCGATATTTTCACGATATTTCCGTGAATTTAAGTTACCTATATTTTCACCGGAATCGAAATTTTCATTCTTGGTTGAAATCTGATAAAAACACAAAATTCAGGTTGCAATTAGATAAAAAAAAAAACAAAGTTTAGGTTGCAAAGTGAACAAATTAATCTCCATTTTGCCGGAAAATTTGCAATCGACAAAACCACAGAAAGACTGAGTGGCAATCTAAAAAAAAAAATTAAGTTGCAATTTGAAAAAAGTCGATAGGTGGAGTTGTTTTTTTATAATTTACCCTTTAAAATAAGTACTTAAAAATAAGATGAGAGATAATAAATATATAATCCCTTATTTCATCTTATTTATCTGTTTATTTTTTTTAATTTGAAATTTCTATACAATAAATACTAAATTGAGTATCATAACTGATTTCTTAAATTAAATATTTATTTATTTGTATTGAATTTCTTAAAATACTATAAATAGGTTTATTTATTTTTATTTGTATTGAGTTTATTAAAATACAATAAATAGGTTTATTTGTATTTATTTATATTGAGTTTCTTACAATAAATACAATATGAAAGCAATTAATAAGTTTCTTAAAATAGTAATTATTTAATAGGTAGATAATTTATTACAGTTATTTTTGTCAGGATATCCTGCTTTTTATATATATATATATAGTATAATGTTACAAATTAGATTTATAAAATTATATCAAGATTAATAAAAATTAAAGAGAACAAAGTAACTCATGCTCTATTACACAGAACTTTTGGCAATATTTTCTAAATAAACAAGTAATCATAATTACATAATTGCCTCGATATGTTATACATAAAGCTTACAAAACTTATACTACATTGAAAAGGAGGGAATTCTCAGGTGATAAACACAAGGAAAATGGGTTAAAGGTCGAAGTACGAAACAAAGTAGCTAGAGTAGTCTTATGTGAGAACTGTGAGACGGGGGTTCATATGGATCAGTAGAAGGTGTCAATCAATTTAACACGATCAATATCGGCCTCACGGACCATATAACACTCTTATCTCACATAATCTTATGTTAAGTTTTTGCGAACAAAAAATAGGTAACATTGCATGAAATCTACCTTAAACCATTGCCTATGAATTCTCCTCTCGTGTCCCATGGACGAGTCTCAAAAGATTTTCCGATCATGCTACGCCTCGGATTTGTAGTCCCATTATCACACTTGTACTCTGGGAAGTAATCGACAAATGTTTTGCTATTGAGTTCATTGACCCCGTTGAAGAGATAACTCCTAATTATTTCCTACACAACAATCGAAATATGAAATAAAGACTACTAAATTCTCAATCTAATAAGACATTTTGAAGCTTAGCCTTGAGAAGTTGGTACCTTTGCAAGAGTCTCCCCAACTAATCTTCGCAGAACTTGATGGCCCGGATCCTGAACCGTAAAATTTTTGGTTAGACTCTTTCAAAGATTACAAAATCGCATGGTTGCAAAATTCATCCTGAACTCAAGAAACATATATATATGTAAGCCACTAATGAATTCCAAGTACATATGTAGTTTTCTTCGACAATTAAGAAGTCGAATCGAGGCTGAAATCTGGAAGTCTGGGCCACCCGGGTCACTTGGCCGGGTCAGTGGTTTAGTTGCGGATTTTTAGGCCTATTTGGACTCCTATTTGGATACAACTTGCTCCAAGTCCGATTTTTACCTACTTAGATACAAATTAGGATTTGGGAAGATTGGAGAGGGAAAAAAGATCCATACACATCCAAAGAAAAGACAATCATCCACATCTTGAGAGCAAGAAAAAAAAAGCTGGAAATTGAAGATTCAAGAATCAAGAGGAGCAACCAACGATCACAAATTGAATAAGCGTTTCTTTGATTTATTTCTAGTTTTGATCATGTCGTTTTGTAATTTATTTTACTTTACGAACATGATTTTTGGCTAGGGGTCTCGTGATCTTAGGACACGAGAGTAGTTTTATGGATTTCTTGTTGAATATCTAGTTTTAATCTTTCCTCTAATCCATGATATTTTATTCATGCTTCCTTGTGTTTATTCCATGTGTGAATCCTGATCAAATTTATGCATGCTCTAATTAATTGGATTGAGATCGAGAGATGATATCTGATTATAGATTTGGGAATGCATGACTCAATTAAATTGCCTGGATCGAGAGATTGGTAAATAATTGGGGTGAGAATACGATCTTAGGAGCTTTTAGGAGTTGGTTATTAACTGCGAGGTAGAGATACAAACATTAATAATCGATCCACGGGTTAAGTTGCTCGAGAGAGAGGTTAATCTACAATCGTGATTGCTCACATAAAAATAATTGGATTTGAGGTTGATTTTTGCTAGATTAGTAAACTTGATTGAAGTAGAATGAAATCGTTGTCTTAGGATCCTTGTTTGAATCTTGATATTTTCTTGTTTGATATCTTTATTCCATTTATTTGTTTCTAGACATAGGTTAATTAGATTAAATTCAATCAATTCGGTTACTTAGATAAAATTGGGTAAATTAATTAGGTAGTTAACTAAGTTCTAATTCACTAGTCTTTGTGGGATCGACCTTGCTCGTCCTATCTATAGTTGACACCGTACACTTGCGGTATAGGCTAGAAATAGACCATCGATCAGTAATCCTGTCGACTGATCACATCATGTAACGGATTGAGATCCCTGTTTGAGAATCTTTAATAATAAGCAACCATAAAACCGAATAGAAAATTAGACCACGAATGAATGATGCCAAGATAATGCCAGTGATCTCCATTAATAAATGGAAAAATTGACCTTTAGTTTATTTTTATGTTGTTGATGTTAATTAGCTATATTCACTGAAATAAGTGCAAATTTGCATATCTTTTTCTAAGTAACAATGCAATCTATGTTCTCACAGTACATGCTGCCAAATTTTTATTTCAAATACTTGTTCGTTAGCTATTGACCATAACCATAAATAGAAAGAAAGAAAGAACAATAGAAAGGACTACGAATTTCGTGCTATAAAAAGAATACCTAAACATCGTTTGTGAAGTAACGGGTAAAACCGAGGGCAGAAGTTACTTGTGCTTGAAATGCATGAATATTTTGCAATGTAAAATATGACAATAATTTTAAATAACTAAATGCAAAGGGAAGATTCAATTTTGTTCATCACGTAAAAGGAAAGGTGGCTTACAACACAACTATGTTCATTACTGCAGTGCTAAAAAAGTTGGCACAGAAAATCGGAAGATCAAACTCGGCTCTGGGGAAGATGGCGAAATCCAAGACCTGCATATAGTGCCCATGAACAAGAGCTATTATTAAAATCACACATTTACAATGACATATAATAGACTTAAAAAAATGTGTTTGTTCTGTTTTCATTTTTTCTATAAGATTGTCTGAACTGATATTTTCAGGCAAAGCATCGGTTTTGCGTTCAGATAGATGGATTTGAAATCATGTCAAATCAGAGTGGAACCAAAACTCACCCATATTGATCAAAATTTATTTAAAATGAAAGTGATGGATTTCAAATTCATATCTATCCAACACTACCAATCGGTATACCACTACGTATTTGAAATCCTTCCTCAAATCCCTCCATCCAAACACAAGTTTACTCTCTCCTTCCACCTCTCTTATATCCATTTCTGTAATAATCCTTCTTTCTCGCTCTTCGATTCATTAAAAATCCGAGATTATTAAATCAAAAGAATGAATGAAACTGTCTACCTCACCGAATAACAACAGTGTGAAGATGAGAAATAACGGAAACAAACTACTCGAACACCTAACACAACCGGCTGATATGATAAAAGATGAGCAGTAAGCTAAAACCTTGAAAAGAGGTACTTATGTGATTTACGTTCATGAAATCCGTCATTTTTGAATCGTATCAAAATATTAGAACCAAACTAAATCGGAATACAAATATTAAAAAAGTAATGGAACATTTGAGAACTAAGCAGACAGAACAACTCCCAAATAACTGAACCTGCATTCCATCAGCCCCTTCGATACACAAACTTCGAAGTAGTCTGATCTTAGGTGATTCGAACGAAAGCATGTGAAGCTTCGATTTCCCATCCATGGAAGACAAGCAATTGAAGTTCTCCTGCACAAAATCAGTACATCATACTTGTCCCTCATGTAACAACATACCTATCCTAGTAGTAATTTCAATCATAATCCGAGCAGTCACTACTAGAAAACACTAAAATTCCAACGGAAAAATTCCGTTGGAATTTTGCAAAATACTGTTGGAATTCTTGATTCCAACGGAAATTCCAACGGAAAATGAGGCGTAGGAAAAGTGGCTGTTGGAATTGAAAATTCCAACGGAAATTCCAACGGAAAAATTATTCCAACAGAAATTCCAACGGTACTTTTCCGTTGGAATTATTGACAAATGAATAAAAGTCCAACGATATTCCAACGGAATTTCCAACGGTTTTTGTTTCCGTTGGAATTTCAATTTAAGAATTCCTACGCTTTTTCCAACGGAATTACTGTTGGAATTATTTAGAGAATTTCAACGGAATTCCAACGGAATTTTAGGTTGTTGGAATTTTTATTAATCCAACAGATTTGTTCCGTTGGAACTTTGGATAAAAAACTTTTTATTTCCAATAGTTATTCCAACGGTATATTTTCTGTTGGAATTTTCATTTGCATTAAACAAAATATATTTCAAAAACCTTATAAGCAAAACCTAGATATCATAGAAATCGTCATAATAACCATCATGTCGGGAATACCAACAAATTCTGAAGATGTCCAAAACATCAACAAATCCTAAACGTGCCCGGAATGCCAACAAAGTCTAAAGATGCCCAAAACATTAGCAAATCATAGATATACCTAAATACCAACAGATTCAAGAGGTTTCTAAAATACCAACAAGTCCTAATAGTCATTACCATCATTGCTCAACTCAACATTATCGGAAGTAGTAGGAGCTACCCTTGAAGAAGACTCGGAGGTAGTACACTGTGGAAGGTGCTTCTCGAGTTGGCTGCGAAGGGAGGCTAGTTCACTCTCCATAGCACTCAACCAATCATACACTTGCTGGTCCATGGTATTATGTTAGGTAACAACTTTAGAGGTAGAACTTGAAGATTTAAAGAAAGCAATCTCCGATCCAAATCCATATACTGACCCTCTCTTGTTCTTCCCTCCATTGGCCTCATAAAAGAGGGTTGACTCATCAAAATCTGTTTCACCTTGTTCTTCTTTAGTACTCTTCAACCTTCTATAAGCATCCTACATTTAGAAAATCAAGTAAAATGAGTAAAAAGTTGTTTTTTCTATAAGATTGCTTCAAGCTATACTGAGGAAATTATATTTAACTATATTTTTCTCACACAAAAATTGGACAAGTCCCAAAATAAGAGAATACATATGCAAGATAAGCATCTCACAAGTATGAAAATCAGTATTCTAAGCAGAAAACATTGATCATAACAGTGGCTAACAAGAAATGCATAGAACATAAACTTGAAAGGTATATCATTGTTTCTTATATATAGAGCATGGATTTTATTAAGATTATTTGAAGTTCACATACCTGATATCTGCAAACACAATTAATTGCAAGGAATTGAATCTACAGAGCACTAAATTGAATCTTGATCCTACATTGAGACAAGAAATAAGGAGACATAAGTTAAAAAAAGTTCAACAAGAGTGGTAGAGAGAAGAGAATACAACATTATTAAATGCATACATGATAGGCATGAGATAAATATAGTCTAATGAGGAATTTATGAGCAAATTAATCAGCTTTGTCAAAGTAGTTGTGACTTTTGCAGAGGAGTAATATGAAATTTCAGTCAAATGTATTGAAACTCCAAAATATCATCCAACTATACTATTACTACTACTATTACTATTTAATGTGTCTTCTATGTGAGCTCAATTTAATTAACCTCACTCAAATCGCACTAATTATCATGTTTTAATGTCGTACATTCACACTCGAGATGTTTTCTTCTAAATATTATTTCATCTTATATTTCTAAATAATTATTTTAAATGTGATATTTTCCCCAAGTTCCCAGACCAATTCCTGCTTGTACAAACAATCCACACTCCACATGATCAACCCACTGATTCCTATTACGATAAAATAAAACCTAAAAAAAATGATAAAGAGAAGAAATTGAAAATTCAGATAATACAGGTACAACTTCAGGACGAATCTAGAAGGGACCTTTGTGTAACAAGACATCATGAATCGAATGCGGATAACAAATTTCATAAATGAAAGATAATGGATACGCAAGAACAGTAAGAATCAAATGTAAGTTGCCATCACAATTCAGCCATAATGGACTTGACACTTGACAGTGAACGAGTATGAACAGAATAAGATATATACTAATTCTGAATAAATACTTACTAGTTCTGAATAACAAAGGCTTAAAAGTTTAAATAGCACCAAAGTCTCTAGGTTGGATTCGAGGACAAAATAGCACCATACCATTTAAAAAAATAAAAAAAGTACAAATAGATTTATAAACAGAATTGCAAGACGTACCGAAAGGGGCTTGGATTCTATCAAATGGAAGTCAAGCTCAGAAAACTGATCACTAGTGCTTGCAGAAGTATCTTGTCTCTGAATTGGAAACATAGAAAATCAATTCAAAATGATACTATTCATAAATTGAGTTAATCTGCATTTTATATAGAAATACAAAACTGAAGGGAAAAAAAAAGATAATAGATGGGAAAAAGCAAAGTTCTGATAATAGGAGGAACAGGGTACTTGGGAAAGAGATGGGAAAAAAACAGAGCAATTATGCATGCTCATTATCAGACACGAGCAAAACCAACCGAACTGCACATAATGCGAAGCATACTCAAAAGGATTCAATTCTACAACATATGCAAAGTAGCTTTTCTTGCAACTGCTTCTGAAGCATGAGGCCATATACACCATTAAGTTTCACTTTTCGGGTTGGCTAAAAAACAGAACATAATAGCATGTTTAAGGATTGCTTTTTCTGGCTAACAATTGTGAACTAATTAAAAAAAAAGAGATATTCATGGTAACCTTTACTCAAGCAGAGCAATATATATTCTCTATTAGTAGTTGTAGAAAACTTGACTTACATTTTCATCCTTCTTGGGTTGAAACCATATCAATGAATAAATATACCTGGATAATTTTTCTTCCTTAACAGCAATAAACTTTAGAGCTTCAGACCAAGTAAACTCCACATGAAATCCAAGTCCAACGTCCACAAATATATGCTGGGTATCTGGCCTGAAAACATGACGAAACAAGCAACCATATCCAACATTAGATTAATATTTCAGTCCAAATCAACTAGCGATTCAGGTCCAATTAAATAAAATGCATCAGTATAATTTGTCTTCTTCTTTGAATGTCAAACAATGTCCTTATTGTGAAATTAAAAAAGAAGCAGAAATTGTGTACTAAATCAAGCAGTATACAATTATGATAAGAAAATGAACTAAGACTAACCTGTGAGACTGTGAGATCAAGATCTCTGGTAATGGCAGACTGTGTTGGTGAAGAGTAACCACTCTACAAGATGAACAAAGTAGGAATTAAGTATGAAGAGAGAAAAGAACGCTCTCTCATAGCTATATGTGAAGTAAAACCAATGAACAGCAATGTGATTCTAGATAAAATTATCAAAAAGAATCAGTGAGGCATTTCTTCAAACAACATGAATGCACTCTTTTCTTATATAAAATAAGGATAAAACTATCCTCAAGCTTTCTGTAGAGAGAATCGCACCTGCCAAAATTATGGAATTTTTCGAAAAATGTAAGAAAGCAATCCCTGGACAACTAAAGCTATGGAAGAAGGTATATTTCTGTAGAGAGAATCGCAGCTTGAAGGATGCAACTTCATTGATGACTCCTCTTTAACCATTCCAGAAATCCATCATCTTTACAATTCTTCTTCATTGTAGGAAATTAGGGATGAGACTGTGTGAGAGAAGAGGGAAGTTGTGTAATTTAACCTAGGATAAAAAGACATTCCAACGGTATTCATACCGTTGGAATTACTGTTGGAACGATTTTGAGCATTTTTTAACAATTTCGACGATCATTAACCGTTGGAATTTTCGTTGGAATTCTTAATTCCAACGGATATTCCAACGGTTTTGTTCCAACGACTTCATTTTCCGTCGGAATTGCCGTTGGAAATTCCAACAGTCTATTTAACCGTTGGAAATTCCGTTGGAATTGTTTAAAATTCCAACGGTAATTGATTCTGTTGGAATATTTCTGTTGGAATTTAGGTAAATTCTAGTAGTGAGTGTGCAAATTCATAATAACTTGTAAGAATATTCATGACCTACTCCAATGCGTATCATACTATTAACAATGCACCAAAACACAAAGAAACATTCTGTTTGCAAATACATAAGAAACTCTCAGAATCTTCATAGCACACTGAAATCTTGGCTTGAACAAAGCCCACAGATAGAGCTGGCAATTTGGGTCGCGCCGAAAGGTAGTCCATCCCGATTATCAAGCCATTCAGCCCAGCCCGGCCCGGCCCGTCCCGTCCCATCAGCTACCACAACAAGAAACCACTTCCATAGTTCAAAGGGCAAGAATTGATGAACCAAAACCTACTTCTTCTTAGTTCACAAATTTAACCAAAAAAATCAGATCTTTCACAAGCCCGTGTACTAAAAATTGATTGGAAATCTTGTGTTTTACATATCCATACGATTGAGTACTTGGGTTTCCGAAATGGAAAAATTCAATTTTAGTCCATTTAAAAAGCTACTGCTTAATTTTCGTCCACCATGAAACTGGTTTTCAATTTTAGTCCAATTAAGCCAAAAATCTTCACTATTTGATCTATTTTTTACTTAATTGGATTAAAATTGAAAACTGAAAAGTGAAAACCACTTATATGGTGGACGAAATAGTGACAAAATGGACCAAATAGTGATGAATTTTGACTTAATTGGACTTAAATTGAAAATCGTTTCCATGGTGGACGAAAATTGGACAATGACTTTTTAAATGGACTAAAATTGAATTTAACCCGTTTCCGAAATAGTGTAAAAAGAAGTGCTTCGAATCATTGCTATTTGATTCATACCTGTTCTAAAAAAGTCGAGCATTTCGAGCCGCCGAATACACCAGCTACGCCTAACATGTGAAATGGGTGCATAAGGATGTTGTGCTCAGCTTGGAATACAATCATGAAGTTAGAAAGTTGCTGAACAGTTCAAAAGGTTACTGGGAAATCGAAAACAGGGGCTCAAGGTTGGGGTCTTCACCAACAGATTCGAGATTCATTTTCTTTGATTCCTTTCGCGTTGTAAATCCAATATATAAGGCTATAAAGGGTTGTTAGTGTCATAGATTGACATTAAGTTTTGAGAGAGATAGAGTCCAGAAAAGAGTGTGTGTTCATCACAGTTTAAGGGTTCTTGAATTATCATTGTTTTGAGTGTTGTAAAGTTCATCGTCATTCATTAATGAGATCTTCCCTCCCCGATTCATCCCGTGGACATAGGCTTAAACCCGAACCACGTAAATCCCTGAGTTTTGATTTGGGTTTCATTCTTGTTTGCTCGATTGGATCTTTCAGTTGGTGGTTCGATCTTCAAGTGCGGGGTTCTTGATCTGTTCTCCTAACATATATATATAATCATGATGACAGAGTCTTGCTGATCTTACGGACTTCATTTTGTGAGAGGAGTTTCATAATTATTAAAAAACATGTAATACATTTGACTGTATTAAGTAATATTTTTCTATATTTTAGGTAATATTTTGTATTGGCATTTAGTCGGGTTTGACAATGAATGAGAATATTCCGAAAAATTATTGATATTTTCATTTTCTTCACATGTCAGATAAAAAAGGGCCTGTTACAATATTTCCCTAGTATTTTCCTTTTTTTGACTTTTTTTTAATGAATTAGAGGTATTGGAAGGGAGAGAATAAAAAATAGAAAACTTGTCTAATCCAAGTTTGAACCTTCTTTTTTCACATAGCAATAGCAATAAGAAATTGTCAAAACATCCATAAAAATATCAATAAATATCGATATCGATTATGATATTGGTGGCTTCATGGTACAAATTGTTGGAAAATTTCTGACAAAAATTGAAATATAAAATAATTAGCATTAAAAATACATTCCTTATTATATGATTATCCTATTTGTTTTAGGATAATTGTTTTTGCATTATTTAATCATAATCATTTCTTTTCTAATATTATTAAGAAATAGATGAATGAATAATTAATTCAATATTTTTCTAAGAAAATAGATGAATGAATAATACACTTTCCTCAAACTAATGCCTATGTATTCTTTGATCGTCCTCAGCTTTTTCAAATTTCTAATTGTCTACGTTTAGATCGACAATCATTTGAATGAAATTCAACATTAAGTAAAAATTTAATAATTATAAAATTTATTACTATTTAGAGAGATTCTATTAGTAATTTATTAAATATGTTCAAACACCTGTATAGTGTTGTCCCAATATGATAAAAAGAAAATGTGCTAATTATAGTACTTCAAAAAGAAGAAAACATTCAAAATGTTCAACAACAATAATAATAGTAATAATAAACGAAGAAGATCACTTCTCTCAAATATCGAATATTGACTTCTTGCCATAATCAATTAATTCCAAGCGAATTATATGAGTTGCTAGTTTTTAAAACAAACAAGACATCTAAACTCAAGCATAGAACTAAAAACTTTACTATCACCTCATTGTGGGCCAAAATAGATTTAGAGCTTGCATCGCCAATCAAGAATATTTGTTTCGAACATTAATTGGTTGATTTGAAATAAAGATTATATTTTGAATTACAAAAATTAAAATTTGAAATTGAAAGCATAGGGATCTAATGTCAACATGCCCATAAACAAATCAGCAAAATAATTGTCCTCACAGTTTCTTCAGCACAATGAAGAATTAATATTTGTGCCAATAATTCATTATATTTGATATTTGATCTAGAGATCATGAATCATTATATTCATATTTGATCTAGCTAATTAAAAGAAAAGGACATTATTAATATGACTCGATCCATTTCAAGAAAAGGTTGTAAATGAGAGTTGTGATTTAATAATCTTCAAATTAAAGAAAAAAGATTTAAATTAATATACTAGAGACGATATTATTTTGATATAGATAAACAATTTCATGGTTGTGTAGTTTATGTGACGTCTCCATGATGACCAAAGAATAAATTCGAATTGCAAAATAAAGTATGTGACTTTTTTTGCTAATTTTCGAAATGTTGAGATTAAATTCCAACTTTATGAAAGGTGATGATTTTATAATTTTGCAATTTGATTTTTAAATTTTTTTCGTTGGAAATGACGTGACATCCAATATGGCATGTGATGTGACATATTTGCCGGACAAATGGACTCCGATTGCCAGAAAATTCAAAATTGGTCTAAATTGCAACAGTGAACAAATGTTGTGATTTTTTTTGAAATTATTGAAAATGAGGATAAATTTGCAATTCTTTAAAAAGTGGTGATTCTTTTTGCAATTACGCCATTAGATAATCCATATTTTGTAAGAAATATTTATACTTTTATATAGATAATAATAATAGATGTATTGACACATAATCAATTTCAAGGCGAATTATAAGAGTTGCTTAGTTGCTTCTAAATCAAACAAGACATCTAAACTCAACCATAGAACTAAACCTAGCTACACTATCAAGAGCTTGCATCGCCGATCAAGAATAAAATTGGTCCTGAAGGTCAGTCGATTTTATGAATATTCACTACAAAGAATTCAGCAACATTTCGAGTGTACTTTTGTCCGTTGTTGAAAAGATTCAGCTCATACATGCAAAAGTTGATCATACATGCATGCATGCCTCATTTCAATAATCCATCTCTTTAATTTCCTTCTATAAATCATAAAATACAACATTTTAAGACATGATAGATTGTAGTATTCTACTTTGGCCATTACTGGAGATTAGGTAAAGCTTAAGACAACATCCATCTCATTAGACGATACAGAAAAGAAAATATTAAAGTTTCAACATCGGTGTTAAAAATCTTCAATTACCTCAGATAGTTATCAAAGGGTAAACCATCAACAACAACTGAATTGTATCCAATACTCTTCAATGCTAACCTACAAAACAAGAGTGAAATTTATCTTTATGTGTTGAAAGTATGTGTTTATGCTTTAGCAATAAAATCGTAATACTGAACTACTAACCTTGTAATCCAAGTTTCCGGTCACGAGTCCCATGAAGACTTGATCAAAAAATGATTTGGATGTTTATGCGATATTTGTACAGCCGCAAATAAAACCTCTTGTATTTGTTTTACAGCTAGAGGATTGCTGTCAACTATATCAATATTTGAAACTGTTTCATCTTCACCTCTCAAATAGAAATGTTTCAGTTTGTAGCAATGTTCTATGCTTAGCTTTTGAAGAGATTTAAAGCTTTCCTTTGCCCCCTTCAATTCCTCTAGATCAATATCTTCAAGTAGAAGACTATTAAGCCTTGGAAATTCGTCTGCTTCTATTTCCCATTTCGGGCCTTGAAAGGCATTACATCGTAATTTGAGCACTTGCAGGTTTGGTAGCGAAGAAATCTTTTTTATTTCAGTCCAAGGATAGCCCAACCCATTCAAATACAATTTTTTCAGACTTAATGGGAACACTGGAAGTGGAACAAGTGATGCAACGACCTTAAACTTGCTTACAGGATTCACAATGACACATTTAAGTGATTCCAGTTTGCTAAGATTGGAGATATTATCAAAGAAACTCAAATTCTCAATCACGTCTGGCATCAACTCAATTCGAATTCCTAGCTTTTTTACATTGGGGATCTTGTTAATAACATCCTTAGTGCAACTACCTAGGGTCACATCTAATAGTGTATGAAGGTTTCGGAAAACAGTACTTTTACCCAGATGAGGTATATCTCTTCCCATGACATGAAGATGCTTCAATTTCTTCAAATTCCATATCCTCATAGGCAAATAAGATAAAGCTTCAAAGGATCTGATGCTTAAATGTCGATGCACAATCAAGTATCGAAGACTTTCAAGTTTGGAAATGGAAGAAGGGAGATTTTTGTTGCATGTAAGAGCAAGGTATCTTAACTTAACTAGTTTCAGTACTTCTAAAGGGAACTCATAAAAACGGATTTGAAGAGCATCCAGTTTCGTGAGTAACTTTAAACTAAAGCATATTGGTACCTCATATTGGTGATATGAACCAAAACATAGGAGGGTGTGGGCAGTAGACGCACAATTTTCCTCGATTGATTTGCACACATCTTTGATGCCAAACAATACATTATTGTGGACGGTTAGTCTGCTCTGGTTTCTTATATTTTTTCTTGAAGCATCTCCGTAACTATCTATGACATGAAAGAAGTTTATCTTCCTAGCTTCTTTATAGCAGAAGTGCCACCAAGAAGCATGAAGGCCACAAGTTTTTACTCTTTCAGTCGGATTGAATAGGGTGCTTCTCTGGTAGACCATGATAAGACTACGCAAAGCAAGGTATTGCAAGCATTCTACACCAGAAAGTTCTAATGTTTGGAAAGAACCTTTCTTAATGATTTTCTCAACAATCCACAGATTAATGAGTTTGGACTTTGCCATTTGATAGTTTTGTGGGAAGACTCCAATATAGAGAAAACACAATTTTAAATCATCACTTAAATCCTCAAAGCTTGGATATAGTACCTTTGATATTTCGTCATAGGCATCCATGAAAAGTTGGTGTCTCTTTTGTGCTACAACCTCATTCCAGAATGATTCCGTCTTCTCGGCCTTTGACAGAAGATCTGCAACAGTGATGATTGTTAGCGGAAGACCATCACACTTTTCTGCAATCTTTTTTCCAGCTTCTTCAAGCTCAGGAGGACATGTGCCTTCATCAAAGACTTTCTCACGCAAAAGATGCCAACTTTCTTCTTTATTTAGAAGGCGCAAGTGATGATAAGAAAACGGGTCATCATCAGATTCATGTTTGATCCTGGTCGTAAGCAAGACCCGACTTCCATTTCCATTGTTTGGAAATAAGAATTTCAAGTAATCTTGGGCCAACTGTATATCCCACACATCATCGAATATGATGAGGTAATGTTTATCCTCCAAACTCTCTTTCAAGTACTCCACTAGTTCCTGAAATCCCCCAGTAGGCTTTTCATGGGCATGAAGATCCACTTGAGCCAAAATGGTTCGAATGATTTCTTCTGGTTGATAGTTTCTGCCTACAGTCACCCAAGCACAACAGTCGAACCATTCCAAGATATCAAGATCTTTAAAAATTTTCTTAGCAAGAGCCGTCTTGCCAATGCCATCCCAACAAGGGAGAAAAAGTAAAAGGGCAATTCTGCCCTATCGTCTACAAGGTTTAGTTTGAGTTTAGTGAACTCATCGGATAATCCAACCATCTCATCTACCAGCTTCTTCAATGTCTCCAAGAATGAATGAGTATGTTGTTTGAGATCCTCCTCCATCCCAATTCCATGCTCTTTAAATACAGCATCATATTCTTCAATCAGCTCTGGGATCTGTTGAAGTGAAGCTTTCATCTTCATCCTCCTCCTCACATCCATTCTTTCTATTGACTCTTCTATCCAACTCAACTCTTTGATTAATTTTTCTACAATTTCCAGATAGAGGGGAGTAATCGTCATACCAAAATAACTTTTCGCAATCTCCATCAGCAGCATAAGCAGCCATCTCAACTCTCTAAATTCAATTTTTCTCCTCACAAATTATAATATCGATGTGTTTGCTAATGAAACTATGAAAAAATAATGAGTTTCAAGAAATGCAATATTAGTTAATTAAGAGGTAGTAGGTAGCTGTCCCCAACAATGGACTAAATTAAAATAATCAATATGATTGAATTAATCCTCGATGAGCATCTTCACCTACCCACTATAATACAACGCCTTTATTATAATTATCATATAATATTAAGAGGCAATTGTCGCCAACTATGGAATATTAAATTCAATTTTTTGTTTTAAGAAAATAGAAGAATGAATAATACACATCTTTGATCGTCCTTAGCTTTGAATCAAATTCAGCATTAGGTCAAATTTAATAACTATCAAGTTTATTATCATTTAAAGAGATTCTATTATTAATTTATGATATATGTTCATATACTTGTATGAGGATATCTGAATATGAGAAAAAGAAAAAGGAAATGTGGTATTTATAGTACTCAAAAAATAAGAAAACATTCAAAAATGTTCGAAGCCCAACACCAAAAAATAATTATAATACTAATAATACTAATAAATGATCATCATTCATCACTTCTCTCAAATGTCTATAGTATGCTAATAACAATTTCAATTTTATCATTTTCATATGTATATAATCAATTTCCATGCGAATTGTAAGAGTTGCTTGATTGCTTCTAAATCACACAAGACATCTAAACTCAACCATAGAACTCAGACCTTTACTATCAACAGAGCTTGCATCGCCGATCAAGAATATTGGTGTTGAAGATCGGTCGATTTTATGAATATTCACCTACAAAGAATTTTGCGAAAAGCAGCAACATTAATTTCGAGTGTACTTTTGTCCATTGTTGAAGAGATTCAGCTCATACAAAAGTTGATCATACATGCATGCCTCATTTCAATAATCCATCTCTTTTCCTCCTATATATAAAACGATTGACCAGTAGTAGTAGTTTACCGGTGTAATTCCTGATGGGCGATTGTCCTTCTCCACGATGGATCAAAAATGACGTAAGTTAAAAATCTGCGCAATGTTTGACAAAAAATTAGCTTGTCTTCGACTTACAGATACGACTCTTGCTGGGAGATAATTTCATACCTATTGATACAAATTACCTAACCTTCTTTCTTCGATGTCAATTTTCTCCCACGCATTAAAAGGGACGACTCTCGTGTTTCTACTCTCCAATAACTGCACGAGTCCTCCTCTTCCGGGCTTTGGTGAGTTACATGTTAATACTCCTTTACTAATGTCCTCTGTGATGCATGCAACCTGTAAAGTTTTTGATAAAATTAAGTTGAAAAGCACTGCAGCCGAATGAATCTTCTAACATGACCCTCGACTTAACTCACTAATATTACTTATGAAAGCTATGTGAGAAAATGTACGTTTTGGCCTATCTACTTTGATTTGTAAAATTAAGTTCCTGTACTCTCATCTGAATTAGAACTACGAGAATTAAATTTTGAAATTGAAGTATAGGGACCTAATGTTAATTGTTAACATGCCTATAAACATTTCAGCAAAATAAGTGTACTCACTGTTTCTTCAGCACAATAAAGATTTGTGCCAATAATTCCAGTTGGTCCTCTCTTCAACCACCCACATACGTATAATCCCATCTCGTATTGCATACAATCTTGTGATGCATCAGCTAAGACACGCCCCTCAAAATTCGGAACAATTCCTAGAAAAAGAACATAGCAAAAAAAACAACTATAACAACTATTCACACATGAAACGGGAATCTTGAAGACAGCAAAAAAAACATGAAAAGAATGACCAGCTGAAAATGCAAAAGTTGAGGAAATCATAATATACAGCATTTTAAGACGTAATATACAGCATTTTAAGACGTAATAGAATGTATTATTCTGGTTTGGCAATGAATGGAGATTAGGTAAAAGGCAACATCTATCTCATAAGAAGAGACAGAAGAAAAAATTAAAGTTTCAACATCAGTGTTGAAAATCTTCAATTACCTCGGTAGTTATCGAAGGGTAAACCATCAACAGCTACTGATTTGTATCCAATACTCTTCAATGCTAACCTACAAAACAAGAGTGAAATTTATCAACTCTGAATTGCTAGAAATCATGCCTTGTTATTATGGAAAGGAGAAAAGCTTAAGCCTTCGAGTTTTTGGCAATTATTAAATGATCCAAGTAACTAATCATCAGTAGACTCTCCATCAGTAATCTTTTACATATTTATCCATTTAATTTCTATTTCATTTCCCAGTAAATCCTCAAGTTGGTCCTTAAAGTTAGGAGTTAATTTCCTATTTTACAGATATTAGAAAATCAGGATATTTAATTAGTTTTATTCTGTTTTAAATATTTTATAGGATGTACTTTCCTTATTTAGTTTTGTAGAAGTGTAGATATATATACATATGTATATGTATACATATCACGTACCATTTATGATTTATACAAGAACATAAATTCCTTCAAACTCTTCACTAACTAAATGACATAATTGAAGCATTGCATACAGAAACGAAAACCTCAAAACCCTATTGTGTTTGAGAGAACTTGCCCGCATGAAATGTCTTCATACACTCCTGTACCCACAGCGACCTGCTTCTCCAATAAACCATCTCCTGCAAAAGCAGGTAATATTTAGACATTATACAAAGTTAATATGTGAACTCTTAAATCGACTTCAATTTAGATCATTAGACAAGATAGGATGCAATATGGTCTTTTTTCCCAGAAATACGTGTCAAATTTTATCTACCATAGTTCTCAACACCTTAATTGATAGCTCAACCCATCCATTGTAAATGCATATTATAACAATGAGAAATATACATTCTTCTCCCACCTATATTCGGGAAGATAATATTTGGGGTGAACAAATCATAACATTTTTGCTTTGTCAAGAAATGAAAATTATCATTGTCCCGTGAGCTTAATGACCATAAGTAAATAAACAAAACAATGATAGTAAATCCACAATTAATGAAACCAAAGAATATCAATTTCATAAAAAACTCATTATGTTGCATATCTTTGTGGAGCATTATCACCTTGAAGTATGGTCTTCTCAAGCCGAATACCACCAAGATGACCACTTCTATTATTTGACTGTAGAAACCTGTCTGGCTTGCGGAAGAAGACAAAATGGAGTTCACGTTGACCAGGAATTGGAGTGTGCCTTGGTGTGACCGCCTTAGAGAGCAATTCATGCACCCGTCTCCTTATCCTGCTATTCTTCATTTCTATCTTTGCCCAAGCAATGTGATTTAAATTAAGAAAAATAAATTAGTTCCATGGATGCTCTGATTATGGTCTGCAAGGACACCCACAATGACTGGAAATAACTGATTCATAACATGATAAATTATACCTCATCAGCTGGCGTTGTAACTAGATCAGATTGTTGGATATGAATAGCTAAATCCTTAATTCCTGCAACAATAGTATATTTAATAATTTAATGAAATGTGCTTAATGATCGAGAGCACAGAGACCAACACATACTGAGAAAAGCTGAACAATAGCAGATCACCCAATTGTAAAAAATGTGTTTCAACATCTGGAGCATAAATATGAGGTCAAATATCTATTACTTTAAGCCTCATACGCCTTAAGGTATCATAATACACCAACATAACCAGATTGTCGAATACTAGCCCAGGCATCTCCTATCTCTACATGCGGTAAGTATATAAGATTATATATCTACGCAGGAGTAAAGACCCAGAACATAATGACATAAGATAGGTAAGATGCCAAAACGGAACAATTCGAAAAAGGCAGAATTATTACCCAAAACTTCACGTAGTTCTTTAGCTGTACAGGCTGCTTGGACTGGTCCTCGTCGTCCAACCAAGTAAACTTTCCTGACAATTGTAATAAATAAAAATGTATGGATCTACAGATTTCAACAAACTTTATCTTAAAAGTGTCATCAAGTATAGCAGACCTTATAGAGCTTTCTTCTAAAGCAGCCAATGCATGGGAGGCAATATCTGTTCTTGCCAGCTCTACTGTTGGCCGTAAAAGAATTCGAGCAGCATCAAGAGCTACATTACCCTACAAGATATTGTGATAAGCAGTCAATACAACTGAAAGTTTCTGAAATACTTGAAGCATTACGACATGGGTAAATGCCTTAATACACGTAAAAAAATGTTCTTTATAAAACTAATTCAGTTAAATGGCTGGTTTGTAGATATTTACATTTGGAGACCAAAATGTTAAGTAGAGACTACAGATCTCTCTGTAAGAGTAATTTGTTGTAATGTTATGTACCTGCACGTGTACAAGCTAGGCATCGATATAACATGAGATATGACAATACACTAAGGCATTTCTTTTGACAAATGAGGGATTTCAGATTCTCAAAAACAATACTCGGAGATAAAAGAAAGGATGAGGTATCAGAAAAAATTTAAGGAAAAATAGTACTAGCAATTTATAGAACCATATACTAGATCCAAATACTGTTTTAAATCAGAAGATTTTAATTCAGAAGTATAGACGGACATAAATCCTATCGATGGCAAGGATCGTCCTTTTATTTTTAACATATCCTCCATTCAGGAGTTCCTAAAAGGAGATAGAGATTCATGTGTAAACTGTAAAAGCATACTACTCTATTTCCCATGTCAGTCACACTCTCATAGTCTTCTTCGAACATCAAAAAACCAGGTCGCATTTGCTCACAATTATCTGCCAAAACAACCCTCTAAATAAAAATAACATGAGACACCAAATGATCATAGTGCAAGACACAACTTACACTTCATCAACTGGTATTTCCAGGCTCCTTGTCGGATCAAATTATAAGAACTTGATGAGATGGAATAAAATTGTTAAGTCAAACCAATTATTTGATATCTAATAGCATAATGTCATAGAGTGTCTCTGAAACATCTTTATATCCGGTTGATATAAAGCAATAGTTTCATATAACACATATGTGCATTCTCAATCATACATTCCTAGAATTATTTATTTAACCAATTCTACTTGTCCCTCATGTTTGAAGTGTCATGTTCATGATGTCTGGATCAATTTGATGATAAGCATGAGCAAGCTGTAAGGAAAAATATACCTGACCAAGAATAACAGCAGTATCAGAGCTTTTCAAATCTGGAGCAAGAGTTCTGCAGTCTGGATGCCCATTATACCACCAGACGAACTCTCTGGCAGCATATATACCAGCCAACTCCTGCATCAAAATATACAAGAATACCAATTAAAATTTTTGATAATTGCCATCATCAAGGAGACAACATCTCAATCCATAATTGAAACTCAGTAGATGCATTCTAAAATAATTACACAAACCTCTCCAGGAATGCCAAGTGATCTGTCACTTTCAGCACCATAGGCAAGAACCACCTGACACAGTATAAATTGCTATATAAACACGGAACTTAGTAAACAAAAGACAACAGAATCACTATGTTGCTCGACAACCACTACAGAGCCAGAATGGCAGAAACTTACTGCATTATACATATCGCGTAGCTCATGCAAAGTTATGGAAGATCCAAGGCATACATTCCCCAAGAAAGAACAACGCTCATTTTGTGCAACCCGGGAGAACTGATTGATCACAACCTGTAGAAAATTTTCTGAACAATTAAGTCCATAAGAGAATTGTAGGAAAGTCCAAAAGGCATCAATAAGCAACAAAAGCATATATAGCCATCTTTCTTAGTTGCTTTAAACACCAGTTGGAAAACTCCAAATCACAGAAATACCCATCAACTGAAATCAATAATCAGTAAAAATAAAACTGCATCTACTCTAGATACTAAATTTCCAGCATATCCCACTGGAATTTAATCCACAACAAGCCCGTCTCACGACATCACTTGCCTACTATAATATACTATACATGCAATCAAAACTACTTTAAAGCTACATAATCCTAATACCACAATAGCACCTAACCTCGCATTGTGCAAGAACAAGATTCCACAGTTATTTCTTAAACAGATTAACAGATCAACAACCTTGGTCTCAGGATGATCAGGCGCAACGCCGGAGCGCACTAATCCAAAGGGTGTAGGGAGACGATCAATGATATCAACTTCCACTCCTTCATGAGCCTTCAAAATCTATCAAAATACAACAAACAAACAGCATTTAGGTGGTCTTCAAATAAAAAAATTCAGTTATATCATTGATTCGTGGTGAATCAAGGGTTTAATTGAAAAGAAACAGAAGGCGAAGTAGAGAAATTCAACAACTTCCGATTACCTTCTCAGCTGTATAAAACCCCGCAGGCCCACTGCCAACAACACAAATGCGCAAAGGAGATGATGGGGCTGCTGTAAAGCTTCTCGATATCAATCTGATTTTTCCCAAAAACACCATTTCTTTGGATTAACGACTCACAGCGACAAATCTGTCTTCGTCTTTCTGAGGGTTCATCAAAGTTCAATAGAATAAATTTATTGTATAGGACAAATGCAGCTACTGATTTTGAACATGAGTAAGATTCAGATTTATTTGATACAACAATATAATGTATCAAAACTGAAGGTTTAGTGGAACAATTTAAATTTTATTAAAAATATATCTGTATAGTTAGGATGAAAAAATATATTTTTCCTCATAATATTAAAATTTTATTTGTAAAGTTTTATTATTTATTTTTCTTTTTAATATTATAATTGAAAACTATAATTTAAATGAGAATTTAAACAAACCAAAATAATGTTAAGGAGGTGTCATTTTAAATATACTAGTTATTCACTTGTGCGACGTGCTGTTTATTATTTACGGTTGATAATATTATTTTATATACAATTTGTTATAACATAATAAGTTGTATTGTATAAATTAAAAGGTTATTCAAAGCATCTTTTATTATCTTAAAAGATGTACAATGCATAAATATATTTTACATGTTCCTTTTTTTTTAAAAAAAATTGTATTTTATAGTTTTCAAAAATCATTGTATGGAGTAAAAAATCAATGGTAGTTTACATCATGACAATGTGTCAAATATTTGTAAAAGTACCCATGAATCTAGGATGTAAACAAGCCTAATCAAGCCGAACATCACTGGGCTCGAGTTCGATTCGTTTGATAATATTCAGGCTCGAGTTCAGTCCGAGCTTAAGAAATGGAGCTCGAGCTCGGCTCGGCTAAAAAATATCAAGCTCGGTATTCGTTCGAGTTCGACTCGGATAAGGTTCGATAACATGATAAACTAACCCAGTTCGAGTTCGGCTCGATAAAAGTTCGAAATGAGTTCGAATAGAAGCTCGATAGTTCAAGCTCGAGTTCGGCTCGACAAATATTCAATAAAATTTCGAAATGAGCTCGTATTCAAGCTTGATTGTTCGAGTTTGGCTTGAGTTCGGACTCGAATTCGAGCTTGAAAGCTCGTTAACACTAATATACAAGATCCAAGAACCCCACCTCTGTCTGTTTTTCAAATACTTCTGCAAATAAATGTAAATTTTGAAAAAAAAAAAAAGAAAGATAGTAAGCGATTGGCTCGTATTAAGATATTCAACCATTGTTTTCATTTCTGTTTCTTGGATCCCTTCTACCATCATTCTCAGAGACCCCAACAACAACAATCATCACCACTCTGAGCTACACACAAAAACACACACCAAATTCTATTCATAGCATACTTTCTTGCACCAATGGAGGGTCTCAGGAAATCTCTGTTTCCTTCTCCTTAACTAGCTGAGACCAAAAGCACCAATCGACAATATTTCTGAGAGAATACATAAGTCCACTTACCGGCGACTGCTGAGAGAGAGGGGACCGCTGCGACAGTGGTGAGCGGAGCGGCGGCAGCGACGGCGAGGCGGGGGCGTGCGGCGGAGGGCGACTGCTGAGAGAGAGGGGACGGCTGCGACGGACTGCGACAGTGGTGAGTGGAGCGGCGCAGTGGCGGAGGCGGGATCGGGGGGTGGGGCGGGCGGCGGCTGAGAGAGAGGGAGACGGCGGCGCCGAATGAGAGATGAGAGAGAGAGAGGAATCTAGATTGAATTTGGGGATTCCCAGTTTAGATACGTAGCATTATTATTATTTTTTACATTGTTTGGCAATTCTTAGACATTATTTCACACTGTGTAATATACTGTAATGTTTTATGTAATATTGTAATACTAATAAGTAATTAAGCATTACTTATGAATTTGGGGATTTCAATTCATGTACTTATATTTTTACATATTTAGGTATTACTTTTTCGTGAATTCATTACAAGAATCGTGATATGTTAATATAAGAATGTAAAATGTATGATTGTTTGTAACACTAAAAATTTTACCGATGATAAATACAAAAATGTAAAATATCTAATTATAGATATGTTTTATGTTTAAGTTAAAAAATTTAGATAATTTGTTATATTTTTTTAGAAATATATAATTTATTTTCGTTAATAAGTTGGTATAATATATATAAGAATGTAAAATGTATAATTATAATACAAAAATTCTTATGGTGATAAATATAAAAATGTAAAATATCTAATTATAGATATGTTTTATGATTAAACTATAAATTTTAGATAATATGTTATAATTTTTAAGAAATATATAATTTATTTTTGTTAATAAGTTGGATAATGTAAGAAATATATAATTTATCTCATGTGTGAAATCATTACAAGACTCGTGATATGTTAATATAAGAATGTAAAATGTATGATTGTAACACTAAAATTCTTACTAATGTTAAATACAAAAACGTAAAATATCTCATTATTGATATGTTTTATGTTTAAGTTATAAATTTTAGATACTATGTTATATTTCTAACTTATAAATATATAATTTATTTTTGTTAATAAGTTGAATAATATAATTAATAAGTTTGTTGATGTTTGTTTGTTAAAGTTAACAATATATAACCAATTATCTACTTAATTTGTTCAAAAACTAAATAAACCAAACACAAACATTCGAGAGTTATGTTCAGATATATATGTGTGTGCGCGCGCGTGTGTACATATATATATATGTATGTATATTTCAAATCCTATAATATTGAAGAATCTAAACTCTAATTAATATTTCTATTTTTAATTATCTTAAAATCTTGATTTTAAATTTTTAAAAATGCTAATTGTGCAGATATTGATAATTAATACATATTTTATTTTTAGTTATATACATATTTATAAGTTGTAGTTATGTGTGCTTCAAATATCAAGTATAAATATTTAAAATATCATAAATGGAAAATTCAAAATTAAGATACCCAAACTTTAATTTATATATATTTAAAAATCATTATAGCTTTTATATAAAGATATTATATCATCACTACATTGTATTATATTTTATTTTGAAGTAAGTTTTGATTAGACAAAACCTTAAGTAACTCTAACAATCATAACCAATCTTAGGATAGGTTACTGCAACAGAGTTACTGCAGAAGGTTAAAAGAATAGAGAAAGTGTCAAAGGAAGGATACTAAAGAGAATGGTGAAGAAGAATCGGGTAAACTAACAAGGATACTTATGACTACAGGAAGCTACTAGAAGACCTCGCCAAAGCGGAATGCAGCGAGACAGGAAGCTACCTGAAAGACCATGCCGAAAGCATACTGCAAGGACAGTATGCTACAGAAGCCTCAAGCCACCTGAAGAAGCAAGTCAGAGAAGGAAGCTCCAGAGTGAAGCAAGAGAAGGAAGATGCAAAGCAGGCATGGGGAGAAAAGTCAAAGTTATCGGTAGACACAAGAAGTTACCGGTAGAGAGAAAGAGAAGAGGAGCCAACCAGAAGAAGACATGTGGAAAGCGAAAGCTGGCGTGTGTCAGGAGTGCGGCGCATCAATGATGGAAATCTGCCTACCTTCAACGGGCAGATTTCATAACCTATAAAAGAGGAAGACTGAAGACTGAAGAAACAGAGAGAGCGTGTAAAAGAGAAGAGAACGAGCACAACAGAATATCCAAACTCGTAGAGAGAAGCGCTAAAAGAAGAGAGAAGAGCTCAACAGAGAAGAAAACACAGAAAGAGGGGGAAGTTTAGAGAAGAAAATAGTGTTCAAGTAGAGCAGAAGAAAAGAAGAAAAGCTCGAACACTCAACACCCCAAAAGAACGCACGCTCAGTCAGTCAGTCCAGCAGCAAGCTTCAGCAGATCAATCTGCAAACGAAGGCCAAGCTTGCTGCACCCAGTTGAAGAAGAAGAAGACAAGCTCCTTCTAAATGACTGTCTTGGAGTACTCAGAGGAGAGAAAGTGAGGACCCTAGGTGGGTAGATTAGGATCCTGTGTGGGTCAGTGGGGAAGTAGGCAAGCATCTGTGTGAAGGCTTGCTACTTGCTTGTTAAGCGTGAGTTGTAATAGATAGGTCTATATAAATCAACTAGCTTAACAAAAGTTCCCTCTTGAGAAGAGGCAGAGAGGACGTAGAAGGATTACTCCACCTTCGAACCTCTATATATCCTTGCGTCTATGTGTGCTTACTGCTTTAACTTGCATAACTCCATGTTAAGTTGCACATCCCCTACCTGGCTCTACAATGAGAGATAAGCTTCCGCATCTGATCAGTAACCTCCCAAAAGGTTACTGATCCTAAAATAGAGCCAAGGAGAAGAAAAGTTTGAAAATATAGTAGGCTTATTCACCCCCTAAGCCTACTACCAGCCTATTTGGGACCAACAATTTCGAACCAAATATGTCCAGGCTCGAGTTCGGCTCGTTAAGTATTCAAGCTTGAAATTCAGGCTCGAGTACTTCGGCTCGTTAAGCTTAACAAACGATCTCAAACGAATATTTATTGAGCTGAGCCGCGAATAGTTTGTAAACGGTTTGGTTCGTTTACATCCCTAATGTATATTATATATATCATAAAGTTTCTGTTTAAATAATTATAAAATATAAAAGATTAATTTGAGTTAAAAATTTCTAAAGTATATGAATTTAGATAATGTAATTTATTATAGAATAATTACTTTTTTATATTGACATACTTACGTATCTTCTTTTAAAACGTCTTTTTATTTTAATATAAATTTTGTGATAAAATATTTAATAGAAGACTATTATTTTTTGAAATTCATGTTATTTAAGATAATATAAATATTTAAAATTTTATAAAGTTAGAAGTTAATTCAAAAGTATTTTATATTGGGGTTAATTTCAATTTTGATCCTGTATGTTTCTACTTTTCCAATTTTAATCCTGTATGTTTCAAATTTTTCCAATTTCAGTCCAATTTTGTCGGAATTATCGAAATCGTTGATGTCATGTAAGATCTCCCGACGACCATCCTGGATTGAAATTGGGAAAATTTGAAACATACAACACTAAAATCGTAAAATTTGACTAAAACTGAAAAAATTGAAAACATATAGAATCAAAATTGGAAAAAAAGTATAAACATACAGGACCCTAATACTTGGTTGTCCAATAATAGAAAGGATCATACATGCAAGACGAAAATTGAAATTAACCCTAATTATATTATTAGAAGTATGTACTTCGTAATTTGTATTGCACGAAGTAATTCGCTATAAAAGTAAATAATTATAAGTGTTCGATGTTTTTTAATATTACAATATACATAAAAAAACATGTAAAATATAATTATTTAAATTCACATCTTTTTAATAATCAAATATTGTATATATTCATTTCTTACCTTTACAAAGGTGTTTAGCCGCTCATCGCGGGTGCACTACTAGTATATATAAAAAGTATAATATAAATTTCTAGTTTCATGCATTGCTTATAGTATAAATATGGATTTATAAGTAAAATTCTTGTGAATTTGTTTAAGTTTTCTGGAAAGAAACAATAAAATTGTTTACTATGTCCATAATTATAGTGTGAAAATATAAAATAAAATTTTAATTGTATTTAAATTTGATGCATAAATTTATTATATAGGACAAATCGTAGTCGTTTATTTAAACTAAAAATCTGATACAACAATAAAATGTGTAAAAATTGAAGATTTATATTGGAACAGTTTAAATTTTATTAAATAAATATGTCCAGTAATATGGAAAAAATTATTTCATTATTCATAAAACTAAAATGTTATTTGTAAAAATGCAGAATTTATTTTTCATCCTAATATTATAATTGAAAACTCTAATTTAAATGAGAATTTAAACAAACCAAAATAATATTAAGGTGTCATCTTAGATATATATGTGCTTATAGAAAAATCATTTTATACTAAGTAGGTGTCAAAATTTGTGAAGTATAATAAACTAGTGTAAGACCTGTGTATTATACAGATATTTTAATACTAATTGAAAAAATGGAAAATGATTGTTTATTTATTATTAATTATTAACTTACTTAGTTAATTTAAAATTAATTATGCATAACATTTCAATTATTATTTAATGCAATTGTAACAATTAACTTTAATTAGAATATTAAAGTTTCATAAGTTATTATTTTGTTTTTCAATTATAATGTGATCTCATTGAATGGTTAGCAATAATAAATTAGTAATATTAAGTGGATTAATTAAAACTGAAACTAAAGTTAATTTTTTTCATAAAATTAAAATTCTGAGAGGGAAATAGGATTCATATGCATCCTCTTAATTTATATATCACTTTTGAAATGTGGATCATAAGTTGATTCGTTTCACATAAAATGATCCGTGAGACGGTCACACATGAGACTTACTCTTTTTTTCTAAGATCTAAAGGGTAAAGTGGAGAATTAATGGGGTGTGTTTAGATGTTACTAGTACTCGCACCTGCGCGATGCGTAGTGTGTGATATAATATTGGTAACTATTATTTATTTGATAATATAGTATAAATAATTTTAGTATATAGAAGACAATATATTATTTAATAACTAAGAAAATCTAAATTTGCTTAAAATAATTCAATTCACAACAATATATCGATATTATACACATCCAATTGACTAATATATGATTAATACTAAATTCAAAGGTATCAATCATGATCTTCAAATAAAAATAGGAATTTTAACATGCAAAGTTTGTAAGTTTTTTAAAAACTTTTTTATACACAAAATTTCTTGTTGAAACATTTTTTTATCATTTGTGTTTCAGACTAATATCGTCAGTCACTTAAATTAAATATACTAAAAACTAAAAAAAATTATGAATTAAAAATCAAATTCAATTACTTAAATTAAATAGATGTGAGTGTGACTATATATGTATAGAAACAATATACAATAAAATAGAAATTTTATGTAGGAACTTGATGCAAGCAATGTCACTTATATATTTTCAACCTTTTATTTTAAAATAAATTGAATTAGAAAACATTTTTAATTAATATACCTTAACATCGAAGATGATAGATAATTACTCCATTATTAGTATCACATAAATTAATTGATATATCACAACATTGATCATTACAATTTAAGTTCAAGACAAAATCGAAATGTAGTAGTAGTGATCATGATGATGACAATATAATTAGAAACTAAGCATATAATTTAATCAGTTGAACCATCTAAACTCAGAACGTGCACTCTCATATAGAAATATATGAAGTCCTAATTATAAAGTAAAAGGTGAAAATTTTATTTGATTATGAGATATTTATAATTTAAAAATAATTTAAGATGACATATAATTCGGACTAACTACATATTATATATATACATATATGTATATACACATATCTTCGATAGTGTTATATTTATTTATTAATATGATATAAATTATCCCCATGCAAATTAATATTTATTATTCAAATTATAGCTTGAATATCCATTGTTGGTATTTAAAAATTTATTCACTAAAAATTAATTTAATTAAGATCAATAAAATTAGAATAAACTAACACAATATTTATATTATTAAATCAAATGGATTAAATAGTAAAAAATGCAAAATAAAAAAATTGATGACGGGACACTTAAAACTATTAATTTAAAAATATTTAAGATGACATAATTTCACACTAAATATATATTATATATATACACGCATCTTTAATAGTGTTACACTTATTTATTAATTATATTTATAATTTAAGAAATTATTCAATAAAAATTAACTTAAATAACATTAATAAAATAAGAATAAACTAATACAATATCTTTGCCCAGGAGAGGTCATGAACTAAGGCGTAAGGATGGCGTAAGGATCTTTTACAAATACTCCAAGGATTTTACTGAGATATAAAACCTTGATGTTTAATTTTCCCCTTCCACCCTAAACATGTCTGAACGCCCACTCTGGCTTAAGCGGCAATAAAAACAGGGGAACATTAGGAACTTATAAACATCTCAGTCGTAAAACTCAAACCTGAGTAACTTCAACCTTTCCCTAGTTCATGATTCCCTTCTTATAACATTTTTACCATGTTCAAGAATCTACTTTGATCTAACATATTTATATTTATCCTTCCATATTAGAGGTTATCATAAGAACATAAATTAAAATACAGAAAAATAAAATACCTTAAAACTTTAAAGACACCAGAAGGAGAAGAAGAAGAAGAAGAAGAAAAGCACTTATGGCTAAGGGTTGTATTACAGAGGATAGAGAGAGAGAGAGAAGGGGGTGAGTTCAACTCAAGCGTAATTCTAAAGAAAATAAAACACCTATTTATAGATGAAAGAGTCGGACATGAAACCCCGGATTTCAAAATCTTTATAAAAGTAAACAGTGTAATTACTGCTTAATTTTGACAAATGTAAAAAAAGACAAAAATTAATTATTCTTGTCTGTCATCTTAGCTGTCTCTTTGAAGAAATATGTATTCTAGCTTCATCTTGTCTGTCAAGGTAGTACCTGATTTGGAACTCTTTTGAGAAGCAATCTTCTGCACATGGGTATTTTTCCATACACCTGTAGAATTTTTTGTCATGGTTTTTGATATTTTTCAAGATTTTATTTTCCATCTGATCATGGATTTTAATTCTTCTGATCTTTTCTGTTCTGGAAGGAGAAGAGTGATTATCTCCTAAAAGGATATCCCTTCTTTGTTGATCTCCTTGAGAAGCAATTTTTTCTCTGTTAATACTCCATTGATAGAAACAAAAACAGCGAGAACATTCTTTCTTATGTTCAATGAAATCTTGTTCCATTGATTATTGATTTTTGCATCTCTGGATTATCGAATCCTTTAACATATCAAAAGATAGAATGAGATCATTAGATGGAACATCATCATTAGGGTCCTGAGCATCCTGAAGATTCATTGAGCTATTGCTATCAGATTCCATAGATAAATCTGATTTTTCTCCACAAAATTCTGGTTGGCTGAGCAAATCTTGCTTCATTTCTTCAATGTATATTCAATAATTTTCTCTTTACAAAGAGAGCCAAAATATTTCTGAACCATCCTTTTGTAAGGATTTTGAGATATATCATCTTTTTTCTCAGTTGTATCTTTTTTGAGCTTATTAAGCTTAATAACTTCCTCTAGATGGTTGATAGTTTCTTGGAGACCAATTTCTCCAGTATCTGGATCAATTCTGGATAATTTATCCCAAAACTTTGAAAAGCTAACTCTCCATAAACAAGAAATTCCTTTAGCAGTATAACCGAATTCTGGAACCCATTTCCATATCCATGGAATACTTGATTCCATAAAGAACCAACACAGAGTTTGACCCGTAATTGAGGCCTTCTAGACAATAGGTGTCGAAATAGTCCAATCTTCCATTAGACCTTTGATATTTTCTGGTAGAATGTCTACCGAAGGACCATATTTGTCCCACCATGAAAAGAACCAATTTGGTATGATTTTATGGAAGCAATTTCCACAAATTTTAATAAGCCAAGTATGTTTTTTCTTTTTCTTTTCAAAAAATAAGGCTTTATCAAAGCTCTCCACATAATCCCAGTAATTAAATTTAAAACTGGTTTTTGAAATAGGATTAATTACCTCTTTTTCAGCTAATGGAGAATTCCCCATTCTTCAATGGATATTATCCTTTTGATTATGAATTTAGAATACGCATAATCATTCTGGCTATTTCCAGAATTAGTGTGTTCAATATCCACACTTTTCGTTGTAAAAAGGAGGTTTTCATAAAATCCTCTTGGTTTATATGAACCATTTGTATAGAATGTATTTGAGAGATATTTCTCCATAACATTCCAAGGGTTATCAACCCATTGAGTATCTTTTTCTTCAATTAGAAGTATAACTTCTTTATATTCATGTTTAATAAACATGATGTATTCACTCCTTTCTTCATTGACCATTTTAGCATATGATGCTTGTGAATCAGAAGTTTCAGGGATATCATCCCCTTTTCTTTGTTCCAGGAATTTCTGGAAATCCTTGTATAAATGATGAGTTTTATCAGGAACATTACCCTGTGAAATCCCAGAAATATTCTGGTTAACAAGATGTTTTGTATCATGTGATACAATGGGAGGTCTGCCTCCCCTTGAAGGAAATCTTCCTCCTCTGCTACCTCTTCCCCTATAAGAGGAAAAATCACTATGGCCTCCTGGGCCCCTTACAGACATACCTGTAATCATTTAAGAAATTCCCTGGTTAAAAAATCGGGAAGATGATTATCTTCTCCTTTTTTGTAAATAATTTCAAATTCAAAAGGGGCTAGATAAGCTTGCCATCTAGCAAACATTTGTTTAGATGTATCATGTTTGAAATCCTTTCTAAAAATTCCTTTAGCTACTTGACAATCGGTCTTAACAACAAATTTTTGATTATATAAGTCATCTTGGAATTTTATAACACTTTTCACGATGGAAATAATTTCTTTCGCAACAGTAGCATAATTCTTCTGAGCAGGATTCCATTTTCCAGAATAGAATCTAATAATAATTTCTTGTTTGGTTAAAGGATTTATTTGTTTTAAAATTTCTCCAAATCCAATATCTGAAGCATCTGTTTCAACAATTTTTTCCCATTTCGGTTTTGCTAAAGATAAGCAAGGAATATTTTTTACCTTTTCTTTAATCACTTTGACTGTATTAGTGTGCTTATCTGTCCATGGAGATGGATTCTTTTTAAGTCTATCATATAAAATAGCTGTAATTTTTGAAATATTTTCAATAAAGTGGGCAATGTAATTTAAGCTGCCTAAAAACCTTTGTAATTGTGTTTTGTCAGTAATAATATCTGGGAATTTATTTCCAAATTCCATACTTCTTTGAATCGGAATAATTTTTCCATTATCAATATTATGACCAAGAAATCTGACATTTGTCTGAAAAAGACTCATTTTTGGTTTTGATATAACAAGACCATTTTGAATAATTAATTTCTTAAAAATCTCTAGATGTTTGAAATGTGTTTCAATATCTTTAGAGAAAACTAATATATCATCAATGTAAACAATTATGAAATTGCTAAAAGGAATGAAAATATCATTCATGATTTATTGAAATTCAGATGGAGCATTTTTTAATCCAAAAGGTAAAACAGTCCATTCATAATGTTCAATATGAACATTAAAAGCAGTTTTATATCTATCAGATTTTCTTACCTCAATTTGTCAATATCCTGATTTTAAATCAAAATTTGAAAATATTAAGGCTCCAAAAAGTCTATCAATAAGATCTTTTTTATTAGGTATATGGTGTCTTATCCATTTTAAAACTTTATTTAAAGGTTTATAATTAATTACATTTCTGGGAACACCCCTTTCTTGTTCAGAATGTTTATTAACATAAAAAGCCGTACAAGACCAAGACGACTGTGAAGGTGTTATTAAACCTTTTTCAAGTAAAGTTTTGATTTCTTGTTTACAAAGTTCTAGATAATCGGAATTTATTTGACATGGTCTAGACTTTGTTGGTATATATTTTTCATTGAAATCTTCCTCATAAGGAAGGGAAATAATATACTTCTTTCTATCCCAAAAAGCATTTGGATGGTCGTTACAAATCTCAAGAGAAAACTTATTATGAATAAGTTTGATTTTTTCCTGTAATTTAGGATTTTTAACTTGTCTCCAATAGTAAGAAAATTAATTTCTTCTTTCAAAGAATTTATGTGAAATAATTTTCTATCCATTTGTTCTTTTATTTCATTAAGAAATTTCTTAACCGGTTTATTAATAAATTCAAAAAACATGGGTTTATTATTAAAAGTTCCAGTTAAACCCTTTTCATCAATCCTTATTAAAGGATATATTTTATAAATAAAGGGTAACCCAAGAATCAATTGGCTTTAGATATCTTTAGCTAAAAGAAAGCTAGTAGGAATACAATTTTCCTTTTTACATATTAATTAAGTATCTAGAAGTTTATAATTAATATCTAGGGATCCTCCTCCAGCATAAGAAAGAGAATGAGAGGTTTTATGAAAATATCTCGAAGGTATTAAACCTTCCTGTATAACATTAAGATCAGAACCACTATCAATCATAGCAATAAAATCTTTTTTATAACTTTTATCAATTAAAAGAGTTATTTTAATATACCATTTTTGTGAAGTAATTATATTCATTACTTATATAAATTCTTCTGGGGTCTTAACATTGTTTATTAACGATAGGAAAGATTCACTATTTTCATTAGTTTGTTCTGTATTATTTTCAATAATAGATATTCTATTATGCAAATCAATATTACTGTTATGTAAAATTTTTACTTCTTTCTTAAGATTTTCTATTTCTTTTAGTAAATCACTAATCGTGACAGGATTTTGATTTCCATATTTTTGTTTTAAAAGTTTATTAACTTCCTGCATAGAGTAAGTTCTATTTGGTATGATTATTTCTTCATTTTTATGACTTGCTGAAGGTATATCTTCCATTTGATCTATAATTTTAGATCTTAGATCAGAATCTTTAATATTTTTGAGTAATTCAATAAAAGAATTATTATCCAAAACATTAATTTTCATATCTTGAAATTGAGATAGTAGTTTATAAAACTCATCTCCTTTTTCATCATTATTACTAATATGATTAATACATAAATTTCCTTGTAAGCAATTTTTGCATTCTTCATTTAATGAATCTTTTTCTGAAAATAAATCTTCATTTTCATAGTTGTCTTCTGATGAAGTTTTTTCACTATCAGAATTTTCTGACTCATAATTAAGCATTATTGTTAATAAGGCTTGTTTAATATCATCATTAATGTTTAATTCATTACTTTTCTTTTTGGTCCAACATTCATTTGCATAATGATTTGGTTTATCACATTTATGATAAATTATTTTTCTTTTGTTTCTATTTCCTTTATAAAAGGTTTCTTTGTGTTTTTTCTTTTCTCTATATTGTCGTTTCTTTCTATAGGGTTTTTCTATTTATTTTTTCCATAGAATGAGGTTTCCTTTTATAAGGTTTTTCAATTTTTTCCTTTCCCTTATTAGGAGTATCCATACCAAATTGATCACAAAAATATCCTAATTGTTTTCTTTCAATTTGGCTTTGTTTCTTAATTTGTTTATTAAGTTTCAATTCATTACAGAGGGTCAATCCTTCTTGGACACAACTGCTGATTAAATTTCCATTTGTATAATTTTCATAAGGAATATTAAGATTATCTTTTCTAATAATTTTTTTGATTCTTTCAGCAAAAAGATTAGGGAGCCCATCTATAAATTTGGCTTTCCAATGTGTAGCATTACAATCATGTAATTCATAAACTCTGGATAAAAAAAAATCTTTATACCAACGAAAATTTGTTAGTGTTCTGCATCTTAGATTGCTAAGAAGAGTTCTAATATTTTCACTATTATCTGTGAATTTTCTAGTAAAATGTTCAATAATAGTCATTATTAAAGTATAAACAACATTTTCTATTTGGATATTATTTTCAATTTTTACGGAATTAAGAATTCAATTCTTCTGTGTTTGAGATAAATGATTATCCCACCAACCTTTAAGTTGTCCAGTAAAACATGCTATAATCATTTTAGCAATATTACTATCAGTATTTCCTGATGTTGTACAAACAGTACTATACATTAGCATTCTATGTGCTAAATTATAGATATGTTTATCAGCACATCCATCAAGATTCCATTCATAAATACTTTTACCATTATAGCTTTTCTCTGAAAAGAAATCTTGTTCTTCATGAAGAACATTTATAGGAGTAGGTCTACTATAGTAATATTTCTGTTGCGTGGGTCTATGTCACGCCCCATTTTCGAATATGGAAATATGACTTATATAGCGGAAGCACAACTTATAAACAGGGCGTCCAGCCAAAAGAATAGATCATCGGAAAACAGATGGTAAACAAAATTCTGAAACGATAATCCTCGTACTTAGAAGAGTTCAACATGTACAGCAGAAAAGTATGTTTAGTTCAAACGTGAAAGGATTCTTAATACGGAGTACCAACATAGGGTTCTGGAAATGCCGACAAGGAAAATATACATAATTATACATGCAAAAGTGTCAGGCAATTCAGCTCATCCCTCCTTCATTCATGGTTTTCTGTAAAATAAAAACATATAAGGGGTGAGTGTCAAAAGTACACTCAGTGGGTCGACCTGTACTGTGAAAGGGGGAACACGTTTTATCGTAATCTTATTATATACATATACATAGTACACATTGCGGACTCCCGAGTAGTCCCATGTAAACCTCTGGATAGGTTTCCGAAGAAAAGCCTATCGGAGCCCCAAGCCGACTCCATTGGGTTTTTACACCCTTCATGTGGGGTTTCCGAAGAATACCCGATATACTTGGCGTGAAAACGCATGCGCAGTTACACCTCACATAATGGTTCTCACATAACACATAGTACACGTTAATCACATTCACGTAGGTTCATATAATTCATGACAAGTACCAATATGCAAATAAATCTTTTGACCTGTATTGGTTTCTAAAGAAACCCTTCCTGTACGGGTATTATCTCGACTTTTCATCATATGAAATCAATCGCATTTGAATCCCTTGAAAACAGTAATCCTCGAAAATATATATAATTTACTCGAAAATCAATCATAAAATAATAACGATTAACTTGAAATCGACTTTACTTACTCAATGAAAATAATGCCACATATAACCATAAATGTCACGTAATAAGTGGTACATTATAAATGGAAACATTCATTTGATAAGATTTTACCCCCACCTTGGTTATCAAAAGTTCTGTCGAAGTTCGTCGTTTCCCCCTTACTCCTGTTCCTCGTCTGTATATCCTACAAAGCATAATAACTTGACTTAGCGTCTAATTTAACTATAGATACGTGGAATAATCAATAGAGTAAACTCTCGAAAAGAAAGATAATCGGTGATCCTAGGGTTAGGGCTTGTTTGAATTCAGAACGGTCGTTTATCATATTTTTCGTATTATTTTGGGTGTCATTCTAGCCTTTTTTACACATAAAATATAAGGTTTTGGGGTCATAATATAATATCCAGTACAGTATTGGGTTCAATTTATAATTGCATCAAGGTTCTGGGGTCATTCTATAACTTAAATAACCTTAGAGGCTGAAAATAAATCCTTAATAAGTGCAGGGGCTGATATGCAATAAGGAAGGAGATTAAGGGCTGAAAGAATAAATAAGCAAAAATAAGAAATTGCAAAAAGGCCCTTAGGATTAATCAAATTTCCAAAAACAGCCCTTCCCCCTTCCTTCTCCCCAGCCCGTCGCTGATTCCCCCCCTGCACAGCCGCCACAGCTGCTGCCGTCCGTCGGCAGCAGCGCTCATACACCGCCACTGAGGCGGTGCCACTCACGCACGTACACACAACCCGATTCACCCCCCTTCTCCGATTCTGCCGCCAGCACCGACCCCCTTTTCACCCCACCGCCCCTGCAGCTACCGACGGTGAGTGATGGCGTTTCCCCCTCTCCTTCTCACTCAGCACACGGCGTCGCCCGTCTCGGCGGCGCCTCCCTCCTTCCCCCAGTTTTACAGCTCCAATACATACACCAAAACACACACACACCTCACTCTCGCACAGCACGGCGGCGCCGCTCATGGCGCCGCCCACCCCCTCACGCACCCCTCTGCACGGCGCCGCCGTCGCGGTGCCTCCTACCCTTCACCCTCCTCCTCTTCACAGCACACACACACATTAAACTACACGCATACACACACACAACACCTACACCCACCCACACACTCAGCACGGCGCCACCACACACGGCGGCGTCCCCAGCCCACTGTACGCACGGCGGTGCCTCTCACGGCGCCGCCCTCCCCTTCAACAGTAACCCACTCACCCTCAAACCACATGTACACGACGAGTAGCAACATAACACAAGCAAATACAATTTGTTAATTAAAAAGAAACATTAATTTTTTACCCTGCAGATACACTCACAAACCCCTGTTGCTGCAATCCTTATGGTTGCAAGAGAGAATGTAAGCAAAATGGGGAGGAAGAGTGTTTTTCCCATTCTTAAGTTTGTTCACATTACACGTGTTGGATTGGGGGAGAAAGGAAAGGTGTGACTAAGCCTCTAATTTCTTCACTTTTTTGCAAAACAAATTATAAAAAAAAAAATATCCCTTGATATGCTTATATATATATATATATATATATATTTTTAACTATGTAAGTTTTTGGGGTGTTATATCCTTCCCTCCTAACAAGAAATTTCGTCATTGAAATTTAAAACGTACCGAGGTATGGTAAACTCGGGTATCTTACGAGAATCTCTTCTTCCTTTTCCCAAGTTGCTTCCTGGGCGTTGTGCCGACTCCATTGCACTTTTACCAGGACCACATCTCTGTTTCTAAGTTTATGAACCTTTTTATCTGGTATTGCGACGGGAGTTTCTTCGTACGACAAGTCCTTTTCTAGTCCGATGCTTTCTTGGCGAATAAAGTGACACGGATCAAATACGTATTTTCGTAGCATAGACACATGAAATACGTTGTGGATGCCAGTGAAATCAGGTGGCAGCGCTAGTCGGTATGCTACTTCGCCGATTCGTTCCAATATCTCATATGGTCCGATGTACCTTGGTTTTAGTTTACCCCTCTTTCCAAATCGGTAAACTCCTTTAGTGGGTGATATCTTCAGAAAAACTTTATCGCCCACTTCAAACTTTAACTCTCTTCTTCTCTTATCGGCGTAGGACTTCTGTCGATCTTGAGCTGTTTTTATTCTTACTCGGACTCTTTCTATGACCTCTATCGTTTGGTCTACTAACTCCGTCCCTAAAACTTTCTTTTCACCCACTTCATTCCAATAAATGGGTGATCGGCACTTTCTACCGTACAACGCTTCGTAAGGTGCCATTCCTATGGTGGACTGATAGCTGTTGTTGTAGGCAAATTCCACCAAAAAGAGATGTTCTTCCCAACTCCCATGGAAATCTAGCCCGCAAGCTCTCAACATATCTTCTAGAGTTTGTATCGTTCGTTCAGTTTGTCCATCCGTCTGTGGGTGGAAAGCTGTGCTGAAGGCTAGTTTGGTTCCTAATTCCTTTTGTAAGCTATACCAGAAATGAGACGTAAAACGAGGATCTCTATCAGAAATGATAGAAACCGGCACTCCATGGAGTCGGACTATTTTTTTTAAATAGATTCGTGCCAACTTATCTATCTCCAGAGTCATTCTAATCGGTAGAAAGTAAGCAGATTTTGTTAATCTATTTACAATTACCCAAACCGCTTGGTTCCCTTGTCTAGTTTTGGGTAATCCCACTACAAAATCCATGAGGATATGCTCCCATTTCCATTCTGGTATTTCCAAAGGCACTAGCATTCCTCCGGGTCGTTGGTGTTCCGCTTTCACTTGTTGGCAGACCAGACATCTCTTAACAAATTGTCCAATGCTGCCTTTCATATTCCGCCACCAAAAAGTCTTCTTCAAATCTTGATACATCTTTGTACCTCCAGGATGAGCCGAGTACGGGGTTGCGTGTGCTTCTTTCAAAATTCTATTTCTCACTTCTTCGTCCTTTGGCACACAGAGTCTTCCCCTAAATGTAAGGGCTCCATCGACTGAATTCGTAAATCCCTCAATTTTTCCTTTCTCCATACGTTCCTTTATCCGTTGCAGGAATCTATCACTTTTCTGAGCTTCAGCGATTTGTTCTCGTAGAGTGGGTCGTACCGTCAAAGCTGCAACCCTAGCTTTGATGTTGTTTGGTGGCACGACTATCTCTAGACTTAACTTAGCCATTTCTTTTGTCAACAATTCTTGATTGGTGAGTGGACAAGTTACTTCTCCAGTCCTCTTCCAGCTAAGCGCATCAGCAACGACGTTCGCTTTTCCTGGATGGTAACGAATGGTGCAATCATAATCCTTTTACCAATTCCAACCATCTTCGTTGCCTCATATTGAGCTCTTTTTGTTCAAAGAAGTATTTCAGGCTCTTGTGATCGGTGTAGATCTCGCATTTTCCTCAATATAAATAGTGTCGCCAAATCTTGAGGGCGTACACTACGGCGGCTAGTTCCAGGTCATGAGTTGGATAATTTTGCTCATGAGTTCTTAGCTGTCTTGACGCATAGGCTATCACTTTTCCTTCCTGCATCAAAACGCATCCCAAACCTTGCTTGGATGCATCGCTATAAACTACGAATCCCTTTGTTCCATCTGGAAGTGTGAGTACAGGTGCCGCAGTTAATCATTTCTTCAATTCTTGGAAGCTCTCTTCACACCGATCCGTCCATTGAAATTTCGTCTCCTTTCGAGTTAAATGAGTCATAGGTAGAGCAATCTTGGAGAATCCTTCTATGAACCTTCGATAATATCCTGCCAACCCCAGGAAACTTCACACCTCGTTTACGTTAGATGGTGCCTTCCAATTGCTAACGGCTTCTACTTTGGCTGGGTCCACCTCTATTCCTTGTGCAGAAATGATATATCCAAGGAACGATACCTTGTCTAACCAGAATTCACATTTCTTGAATTTCGCGTATAGCTTTTCTTTTCGTAGGATTTCCAACGCAATCCGTAGATGTTCTTCATGGTGCACTTTACTGTAGGAATATATCAGAACATCATCGATAAATACTATCACGAATCGATCAAGGTATGGGTGGAAGACACGATTCATCATATCCATGAAAACCGCTGGTGCATTGCTTAATCCGAAAGGCATCACTACGAACTCGTAGTGGCCGTACCTTGTTCGGAAAGCTGTCTTGGATATGTCCTCCTTCTTGACCTTCACTTGATGATATCCGGACCTTAAATCGATTTTTGAAAAACACGCTTGCACCCTTTAGCTGGTCAAACAAATCCTCAATTTGAGGTAACGAGTACTTGTTCTTGATGGTTCTCTTGTTTAACTCACGGTAGTCGATGCACATCCTAAAGGTTCCATGTTTTTTATTTACAAATAGCATATGAGCTCCCCATGGAGACACACTGGGCCGAATAAAACCTTTCTCCAACAGCTCCTGTAACTGTACCTTTAGTTCTTGCAATTCTTTCGGTGTCATTTGGTACGGAGCTTTAGATACTGGTGCGGATCCAGACACCAATTCTATTCCGAATTCCACCTCTCTATCTGGTGGTGGACCGGGTAGTTCTTCAGGGAACACGTCCTTGAATTCGTTCACTATCGGTACTCTATCAATTGGATCCGTCTCTTGTTTGAGATCCACCAAGTTGACTAACATCGCTTCGCAATCTCCTCCCCGGAGTGATTTTACAGCTTGTAAGGTCGTAATCACTTTAAGATTCAACCCAACTCGAGTTTCGAAGAAAGTAAACCCTTCACCTTCAGGCAGTCTAAAGAGAATCTCTCGTTCGTAGCACTTGATTACCGTATGATTGCTCTTTAGCCAATCCATCCCCAAGATTACGTCAAAATCTTTCATTTCCAATACATGCAGGTCGACATAGAGAGTTTTATTTCCAAAGGTTATGTCTAAGTTCCGACACGCCCGCTGGGTTCTAACTGTCTTTCCTGAAGGTATACTAACCTCTAGGATTCTAGCATCTATTGTATTGCTATCCATTCCCAACATTTCATAAAATTTGACGGAGATAAAAGAATGGGTTACCCCAGTACCGAATAAGACAAGCGCAGACAGATTACAAACTGATAACATACCTGCCATTGTCTCTGGGTCCTCCGTAGCTTCATTACGGGTAAGGGCAAAAGCTCGAGCTCTTCCCATATCGGGTCTCTGCTTAAAACCTTGGGCTGTTGCTGGAAACTTTAGACAGTTCATCGCGCTATGGCCCGGTTCTTTACATCAGAAGCAATTTTGTGTACCAAGGAGACATGATCCAGAATGAGGTCTCCTGCATTCGTGACAAAAGGGTTTTGGTCTGAAATCTGGAGCATTGAAACTATTACCTCCCATCGGTCGTTTCATTTGATTAAGATTCCGGTTCTGACTTGGTCCCGGATTAACCCACTTCCTTTTCCCTAATTCCTCGTTGGTTTTCTTCTGAATTACTACTTCTGATCGCATACGAGAACTTACTTCCAAGGCTCTTCTCACCATCTCTTCGTATGGGATCTCTCTTTGCCCTGCCAGGATAGCACCAACTTCTAGGCGTAATCCCCTACAGAAACGTCTGGCCTTTTTAGAGTCCGTATCCACCAGATAGGTGGCATACCTGCTTAATTGATTAAACTTCCTCTCGTATTCGCCCACTGTCAGAAGCCCCTGTCTAAGGTGTAGGAATTCTATTTCTTTTGTGTCCCTATAGGACTGAGGCAGATAATTCTGCATGAAAATCTCTTTGAACTCTGACCAAGTCATTTCGTTCTTCCTTTCCATGGTCAAAGTCCGACTATAGGATTCCCACCAGAAGCTTGTCTCTTCTGTGAACTGAAAGATGGCACATGAGATTCTCTGTGCGCCTCAGTGCAAGTCATGTGAGTGAATAGTCGATCAAGGGCTCTCAGCCATTCCTCAGCATCAGATGGTTCTCCTCTTCCATTGAATACCGGGGGGTTAAAGCGTTGAAAAAGTTTGATTACTTTATTCACGTCCTTTTTGGGTTCCACAGGTGCGGTTCTTGTATTTTCATTGCCTAACCGTTCTTCTAAACCCCGTAAAACGGTGAGTAAACTTTCCATGGGCTCCAAAGGTGGCGGCCCTGATGTAGACTGGCTCGGTATATTCCGTCGTGGCTCCAATCCTTCTGGTACAGATTGTCCCGACGTCGAGTTATCCGCTATCTGTTCTGCTAGTTGTGAGTTCTTTCGTGGTCTACCCCTTCGCATGCTTCTGATCAGAAAAGACCAAATCCTATAACTCTCGTGAAGACAGAAAGAAAAGGGATTTTTATAACATAAGCAACTATTTCACCGAGAAGGTTAGTCGTCATACATATACACACATAGTCATTATACAAAAATTTCCTAGTGGGCATACTAGGCGATCGGGTGCGAGCGGTCCTCCTCGTATACACATATCAAAATGGTCGAACCGCGCCTGCACCCTACAAAATATTATATACATATACCCATTCTATAACTACGTTGTACGGATATGATTATATATATACATACACATAATATACACAAAATAACAGTCTTCTAAAAACAGCAAGTAGACTAGATCCTACTTGCTAAACCATCTTCTTATGCCATAGTCGCCGGTGGGGACGGGGGTCCTTGAAACCCCGGTGGGGCAACCCCGGGTCCCCTCTCCTCCATGGGCTCATCTGGATCCTCCTCAGGATCCTCTTCATCATTTCCCCCGTCCGAATCCCCACTGGACGGGTCAAAAGGCCCTCTCTCTAGTGGAGGTGGCTGCTCCTGCCTCATCCATAGCTCCATTAAATGTTGAGCCATCCTCCCAAAATCCATACTCGGAGTGCCATCCACTCCCGAGTATACTAACTCATCTCTGAATACTAATCAGGCCCTCACAGTCCACTGACCTGGAAGTGTCTCTATCAGATGGCTCGCTGCATCTAAGTTCCTTATTCTACCCATGGCTCCTCCTACTTCTCACCAGCAATGAAAAAGTCTGGCTATGTGCTCTCCCACGGATACATCCCCTGCAACACTGCTCTCATAGAAAAGTCGGGTAGCTCTAGCTTCCGGGGTCTCATATCTAGGTACCCTTTTTCTAGCGGTTCTACGAATAGCGGCCATCTGTCATCCATAAACTCTTACATAAGTTCCATAGTTAACCCATAATTAAACCTACCCATATACTATTAACATCGCCATCCTGTTCATATAACAGAGAAAACCCAACAACACATAATAACATTTACATTATAAATTTCAAAAATACCTGGCGGAAAAGGTCGAACAGAATTGCCTGTCTAATTTACATATTAATCATACAATTCGTACTTATTTTTATACACACATGGTTTTATGAGCAAGGCTTCTACGAAAGAAAAGTGTAGAGCCAGGCTCTGATACCAATACTGTCACGCCCCATTTTCGAATATGGAAATATGACTTATATAGCGGAAGCACAACTTATAAACAGGGCGTCCAGCCAAAAGAATAGATCATCGGAAAACAGATGGTAAACAAAATTCTGAAACGATAATCCTCGTACTTAGAAGAGTTCAACATGTACAGCAGAAAAGTATGTTTAGTTCAAACGTGAAAGGATTCTTAATACGGAGTACCAACATAGGGTTCTGGAAATGCCGACAAGGAAAATATACATAATTATACATGCAAAAGTGTCAGGTAATTCAGCTCATCCCTCATTCATTCATGGTTTTCTGTAAAATAAAAACATATAAGGGGTGAGTGTCAAAAGTACACTCAGTGGGTCGACCTGTACTGTGAAAGGGGGAACACGTTTTATCGTAATCTTATTATATACATATACATAGTACACATTGCGGACTCCCGAGTAGTCCCATGTAAACCTCTGGATAGGTTTCCGAAGAAAAGCCTATCGGAGCCCCAAGCCGACTCCATTGGGATTTTACACCCTTCATGTGGGGTTTCCGAAGAATACCCGATATACTTGGCGTGAAAACGCATGCGCAGTTACACCTCACATAATGGTTCTCACATAACACATAGTACACGTTAATCACATTCACGTAGGTTCATATAATTCATGACAAGTACCAATATGCAAATAAATCTTTTGACCTGTATTGGTTTCTAAAGAAACCCTTCCTGTACGGGTATTATCTCGACTTTTCATCATATGAAATCAATCGCATTTGAATCCCTTGAAAACAGTAATCCTCGAAAATATATATAATTTACTCGAAAATCAATCATAAAATAATAACGATTAACTTGAAATCGACTTTACTTACTCACTGAAAATAATGCCACATATAACCATAAATGTCACGTAATAAGTGGTACATTATAAATGGAAACATTCATTTGATAAGATTTTACCCCCCCTTGGTTATCAAAAGTTCTGTCGAAGTTCGTTGTTTGCCCCTTACTCCTGTTCCTCGTCTGTATATCCTACAAAGCGTAATAACTTGACTTAGCGTCTAATTTAACTATAGATACGTGGAATAATCAATAGAGTAAACTCTCGAAAAGAAAGATAATCGGTGATCCTAGGGTTAGGGCTTGTTTGAATTCAGAACGGTCGTTTAACATATTTTTCGTATTATTTTGGGTGTCATTCTAGCCTTTTTTACACATAAAATATAAGGTTTTGGGGTCATAATATAATATCCAGTACAGTATTGGGTTCAATTTATAATTGCATCAAGGTTCTGGGGTCAGTCTACAACTTAAACTAATCTTAGAGGCTTAAAATAAATCCTTAATAAGTACAGGGGCTGATATGCAATAAGGCAGGAAATTATGGGCTGAAAGAATAAATAAGCAAAAATAAGAAATTGCAAAAAGGCCCTTAGGATTAATCAAATTTCCAAAAACAGCCCTTCTCCCTTCCTTCTCCCCAGCCCGTCGCTGATTCCCCCCCTGCACAGCCGCCACAGCTGCTGCCGTCTGTTGGCAGCAGCGCTCATACACCGCCACTGCACGGCGCCGCCGCACACAGTGACGCCACTCACGCACGCACACACAACACTATTCATCACCCTTCTCCGATTCTGCCACCAGCACCGACCCCCTTTTCACCCCACCGCCCCTGCAGCTGCCTGCGGTGAGGGCCGGCGTTTCCCTCTCTCCTTCTCACTCAGCACACGGCGCCGCCCGTCGCGGCGGCGCCTCCCTCCTTCCCCCTATTTCACAGCTCCAATACATACACCAAAACACACACACACCTTACTCTCGTACAACACGGTGGCGCCGCTCATGGTGCCGCCCACCCCCTCACGCACCCCTCTGCACCCTCCTCCTCTTCACAGCACACACACGCATTAAACTACACGCATACACACACACAACACCTACACCCACCCGCACACTCAGCACGCCACCACCACACACGGTGGCGCCCCCAGCCCACTGTACGCACGGCGGCACCTCTCACGGCGCCGCCCTCTCCTTCCACCGTAACCCACTCACCCTCAAACCACATGTACACGACAAGCAGCAACATAACACAAGCAAATACAATTTGTTAATTAAAAAGAAACATTAATTCTTTACCCTGCAGATACACTCACAAACCCCTGTTGCTGCAATCCTTATGGTTGCAAGAGAGAATGTAAGCAAAATGGGGAAGAAGAGTGTTTTTCCTATTCTTAAGTTTGTTCACACTACACGTGTTGGATTGGGGAAGAAAGGAAAGGTGTGACTAAGCCTCTAATTTCCTCACTTCTTTGCAAAACAAATTATAAAAAAAAAAATATATCCCTTGATATGCTTATATATATACATATATTTTTAACTATGTAAGTTTTTGGGGTGTTATAGTCTATCTGCCCATTTCATTTTATTAAGTAATTCTTTTTCATTTATTTCTTGATCAGATAATTCATCTTTTAAGGTAGAAATATTATGATTTTTAAATTTTTCTGCAAGATCTGTGATGAGATCTTCAATGTTAGAGGATTTTAATTTAAAATCTTTTATCTCTGGAGGTGGCTGAATAGAAGAAGCTGCTACTGTAATTATATCAGTTTCTGTTTCTTGTTCAATATGAACATTAGGTTTTATTTGTTTAATGGCAGAAATTGTATTTTCTACTTTATTATATAAAGAATTTAATTCTTCTCCAACTATATTTAAATATAAATTTGTATAATTTTGTTTATCCATGAGGATATTTATGTGTTTTAATGTAACCCGTAAAGTTTCATTTTCAATTATTTTTGAAAAAGCTGTAAAATTTATTATTTTATTATTCTTTTCCATTTGAAAAGGAGTACTAGGTGGATACAACGATTTTTGTTCCTGTCCTGTTATCAGTTTATAGGTTCTTTCTAGAAATGTAATATGTTCAATAATATAGGTTTTTATAAATCATGAAACAAAAAACATTATCATGTCTATGACTAAAAGGAGCATCTGACATATTATCAGAATCTTCTTTATGAGTATTTTCATAACTAAAATCTCTTACAATATTATTTCTGTCTATGAAGACTTCATCAATAGGATCTTTTTTACAAAATTCTTTTTCTTCTCTAATTTGAGAAGTTGAAGCTCTAGAACTTTGAGGTTCATTAACCCAATAATCTAAAGGCGATATAAAAGATCGAGATGACCTAGTTCTACTCATAGAGTTTATCATAGATCTAGTAGAAGAAGGTAATAATTTCCTTTGTTCATTTGTAAATTGAATCTGAATTTTTCCTTCATCATTTTGGATAATATTTTTCAAATCATTATTTATTAAAGGTTCCTTATGAACCGCTTGTTCAATAATCCATTCTTTTGGAAAATTTATTTCTTCCCATTTTATGGATCTTCTAGTGGTAATATTAGACCTATTGAAATTTGTTTCAATTAATATTGTTTCATTCAACATTTTGTCTAGTAATTTACATCTTGGATTCATAGTATATAATGGTTTATAGTAAATTCTATAACATATACATATTAATTCAGAACCTGGTATATAATCATACCCATGAGTTTTAACATTTAAAGTTAAAGCATTTAATATGTTAGGATCAGAAAGAGATAAACATAGATCAGGATAAACATCAAAATATATTGGTCCATGTGCAAGACTTGATTGAATTATTCTCATTAGGGATTTATTCCAAGTTATATTTCTTCCATCTCTTAAAGCTGCTATAAAGCTTTCTGGTAAACCTTTAAGTGTTAAAGGCCTGAATGCAATTTGCACTAGTCCTATGTGAATATACTTGTGTGATTTCATAAAAGGTATAATATCCTTTTTATCAAGAAGATTTAGAATCATTTCTTGTCTATCAAGAGGTATAGATGATTCAGTGGTTTTAACTAATTGTTTTAACCCAATTTTTTCAAAGGTTCCTATTTGATAAACCTTTTTGGGTTCAACCTTTGGAATAGTCCATTTATTAAGCAGATCCAAAATTTGAGGAACATCATATTCCTTTGTCATACTGTTTTTAACATTATCTTTCGTTCCAAACAAATTTATTTGTTCAAATATTGTATGTTAGATCAAAGTTTTCATCTTACATGGCTTTGATACCATTTATTTGCCCAGGAGAGGTCATGAACTAAGGCGTAAGGATTTTTATACCAACGAAAATATGTTAGTGTTCTGCATCTTAGATTGCTAAGAGTTCTGATAATTCATCTTTTAAGGTAGAAATATTATGATCTTTTACAAATACGCTTGAGTTGAACTCGCCCGTTGAAGGTAGACAGATTTCCATCATTAATGCGCCGCACTCCTGACACACGCCAGCTTTTCACTTTCCACGTGTCTTCTTCTGGTTGGCTCCTCTTCTCTTCTCTCTACCGGTAACTTCTTATGTCTACTGGTAACTTTGACTTTTCTCCCATGCCTGCCTTGCAGCTCCCTCCTCCAGCTTCACTCTGGAGCTTCCTCTTCTGGCTTGCTCCTTTAGGTGGCTCGAGGCGTTTGTATCATGCTGCCTCCTGCAGTATACTTTTGGCATGGTCTTCTCAAGCAGCTTCCTATCCCGTCGTATTCTTCTTTGGCGAGGTCCCTTCCAGTAGCTTCCTGTTAGTCAATAGTATCCTTATCAGTTCACCCGATTCTTTTTCAACCATTCTCTTTAGTATTCTTCCTTTTAACACTTTCTTTATTTCTTTTAATCTTCTGTAGTAACTCTATTGCAGTAACCTATCCTACGATTGGTTATGCATATATAGAGTTACTTAATGTTTTGTCTCATCAAAACATTCTACAAATGTATCCAATACTCTCTCGAATACACATCGCTCAGATGTATTCTTGAGAAAGGAATTCATTGAAGTTCCAAGAATTTTTGAGGACTTCGCCAGAGTAGTTCTACCGAAACCTATAGAATCTCCAACCATAAAAGAGATCGATATGAGGATGCAAGATCAACCCGTCTTCAACAAGAGCCAAAGTCTCAGAATTGAGCCAAGGAGGATGTCTTTCCAACAAGACAGGCTAATGAGCAATAGCAGTTGGGAGGAAAAAAGACCGAGTACAACCCAGCGAAATCCCAGATGTTTTCAAAACACAAGGAGAGTTGAAGTCTGGAAGGATGGAGAGGAGTTGAAGTGGTATTCGACATTACTCAACGGGATAATATATTCCCTTGTAATGTCCTATATTACCTCCAACAATCGATAGTCGAAAAATTTCAAGGAAACCTAAAGATGGGTGAAATTGAGTTGACTATCAGAGGAATTGCAGGAAGGATCCCAGATCAGTTGATACTTGGGATTGAGTTTCTCGAGGATCACAAACCTTAGGAAAGACTACAAGATGGAATGGAGTTCACAGTGGCAGATAAAAGATACAGAATCAGATGACCACTAGCCCATTCTCTATATACATTTTTATCGGAATGACATATGACGGATACAAGGCCGAATATTTCGTCGTCTATATTGACTCAGGCGCTGGAATATGTACTACAAAGCAGGAGGTTTTCCCTAAAGAAATTGGAGAAGATCTACCAGTTATCGCAGGAAGAGATTTCTCAAAAAGAATTCTTATTCTTAATCGAGGAATCAAATAAGCGGAAATCATGATCGGAGGTGCAGGCGGTACACCATGGTACAAAGTAAAGACGCCACCAATCTATTTTCATGATACAGGAGCAGATGTTTTGTTAGGTAACAATTTCCTACAAACATTCAAGCGTTTTACACAGGAAAATGAGACAAGAAGACTTATTTTCACAACCTTATGTGATCATAAGATTATTGTCCAAAGACTGCGAGAGGCATTCTACAGAAAAATCCAAAAATAGTGGATAAAAGGAGGTTTGGTGATGCATTATTATCCTATCGACAATATGGTTCGAAGCAGAAGGACACTAAGAGATGGGATAATAACTTGTATTCATTTAGGATACAAGGAGAAGAACGAGTACCTCCAGAGGCAATTGCAGAATTAATGAAAAGCCTATTGGAGAATTCATCGAGTGAGATTTCCATTGATGAACAGATTTCACTCGAAGATGTCAAGAAAAAGATCCAAAGGAATTATAATGAAAATCCTTTGGCATTGTGGAACATAAACGAGCTCAAAGCAGCCTTAAAGGTCAAACCCGGATATGAACACGAGTTCGTAAGATACAAGTCAATCCTTATGAACCAAGAGGATCGTAAGGATATGCAGAAAATACTTAAGGAACATCTTGACATTAAGTTGATTTCTCCAGGAGTTTCTCTATACAACAGCCCAGGATTGCTTGTAAGGAATCATGGAGAAATCAAGAGAGGATAACCAAGACTTGTTATTAATTACAAAGGGATTAATAACATCTTGGAGTTCGATGGATATTACATCCCGAGTAGAGAACACCTGGTCAACTGCATCAAAGGTGCTAATGTATTCTCAAAATTCGATTGCAAGTCTGGATTCTACCAGATTAAGATGGAGGAAGAAAGTAAGAAGTTTACAACTTTCTCCATACCACAAAGACATTATATCTAGAACGTAATGCCCATGGGATTGGCAAACGCACCCTAGATATATCAGAGAAAGATGGATAATCTTTTTAAAGATTATTTCAGCTTCATGTTCGTGTACATCGATGACATCTTCATCGCATCCAAGAACGTGAAAGAGCATCTCAAGCATTTGGAAATATTTTCAAATGTTTGTCACAATGAAGGATTAGTGCTTTCAGAAAAGAAGACAGTAATTGCTACGAGACATCGAATTTCTGGGAATAGAAATCGACGAATCTGGAATCATCTTGCAGAGCCACATTGTGGAAAAGATACAAGGATTTCCAGACACCCTCAAGGACAAGAAACAACTTCAGAGTTTTCTTGGAGTTGTTAACTTCGTCGGAGTGTTCATAAACAATCTGGCACATTACAGGAAGGTGTTTAGCCCATTATTGAAAAAAGGTGCAGTATTCAAATGGGAAGATGAACACCAAGATAGGATAAAACAACTTAAGGAGGTTTGTCAAAAGCTTCCGAAACTTGTTATACCTCAAGATGAGGATGAACTGGTTCTTTACACAGACGCCAGTGATCATTGGTGGGCAGCTGTCCTTATGAAAGCTACAACAAACGGAGAAATGTCATGCAGATACTGCAGCGGTTTATTCACAGACAGTGAAGCAAATCGATGGCATATCAACGAGAAGGAGTTCTTCACAGTCAGAAAGGCTTTCAAAAAATGGCCTTTATTCTTACTGGCTAAGAAGTTCATCTTAAAGATTGATAACTCAAGTGTCAAAGCTTTTCTGAAAAACAAAATAAAATCCAAACCAGAAAAAGCTAGATTACTTAGATGACAGGCTGAATGTCAATATTATGATTATGATATTGTCATTGTGAAATCTCATGAAAATGTTCTTGCAGATTTTTTAACACGAGATGGAAGGACGCGTCGCTGACGAGGTCCTCAAATGAGTTAGGCATCTTAGGGAAAACCTGGAGAGCCTAGAACAAGGCTTTAGTACCTTATGTATCAATGCAGAAGTCACTGGACGACTTCAACGAGAAGATCAGAGATCCGTCTCTAGTCTAATACGAGCATGCCAGCAAGCGCATGTACAATTGTACTTTACGCTGCAGGGGCCTTTCCTCTAGGTTGCATCTCCAATGATGCAAAAAGGGGAAATAAGAGAACGGGTCTCTAACCCGGAAGTTATGGATTCAAATATCATAACTATGAGTGTTGCAGATGATGCATTCCTTGAGGATGCGCCAACTGTGGCAAATGTTGAAGCTCCGGTGTCACAACCGGAGTCTTTAAGTCAACCCAGCACATCTGGGCTAAAAGAGGGAGAGTTGAACCTTAGGCCACAAACTGGCAAAACTAAGGTTCAAACTGACGAGATTAAAGTTTCCCATATGCAGGTTTACCAAAAGCAATAGGAGAAGCTGATTACAAGAAAGGGTATCAATCCGAAGAGAACAATTGTGGATATCTCTGGAAAATACCCAAGAGTTTGGATGAAACCAGAAAGTCATCCAAACGAAGTACAAGAATGGTATAATTTTGGAGCTTTAGCTTCAATCTATACCGTTTCGCCAGGATTCCCTGAAATTTCAAGATTACCGAAATGGATTTGGGAAGCGGTGCACGAGACTTGGGCCAATAATCCACATTTGGCCAGAGGAGATATTCTGGAATTGTATTTTTTCAGTGCAGCTCCAGAACCAGCAAAGAAGGGTTTCCATGAAGCCTTTCATTTCATCAAGTTGAGGAGACTGGATGGAAATGCCTTGAAAACCATCAAGACAACTTCTCCGGAAGAAACTCCAATTTTGGTAGGGGCATTTTCAGAAGATGAAGCTTCTACTCGACGAGCATGGGGACTTTGGGTTTGTCTAAACAAAATAGACAAAGTCAAGTATCCCTTCAAGTTCTTTCAGAATTCAGCGAATGGATCTTTCCTCCTGAATTCAATGACAGGAACAACCACAGGCTTTGCAGATGATCTCTTAGAAACAAAGAGAAAAGTCCTTTGGGAAAACAAGATTCCGGTAAGCAAAGAAACCTACCTGAAATTCTGCAATATGGCGCATATAGGCCGATGGACGGATCAGATCTGCCAATCATGCCCCGAGCAGAAGGAACCCGAGTTTGGGAAAGGATTCCAACCCAAACCCGACCAACGAGAAAGCAGGGCGTACAAGGACAAAGGACCTGCCCAAAAGAAAAGTTATCCGCGGGGACCACGAAGGCCAAATTTCTAAGATTCCCCGACAAAGGTAACATGGGCTGAGTCACGCCCCACAAGCATCACATGTGATAAAAGTCATGGGAAGAAAAAGAAGATTCCCCGACAACAATTACATGGGATGAGTCACGAGGAAAAGCTGGCAAAGCACTCACTTAGTGGAGGATCCACTAAGAAAAAGAAGACAGCTGGCTTAAAACAAGTTTGGAATCCGCACTTCAAGTCCGGATTCTTGCCTATAAATAAGCAAGGCAGAAGGAAGCTAAGGATATCGACCATTCTCCCTAGTTTTCTTCAGAATAAAAACATCTATGTATAATTTTGAGTGTTCTGAATTTTCTTAGTTTTTAGTTTATGTGCTTTCGAGTGATAGTCTTCTCCATGAGAGACTAATCTAGTATTCTCCTCCCAAAAGGAGATTACAGATATGCAATAAATATTTTAAGTTCTTAATAAAAAGAGGGTTTTCGCTCCAACGTGTGTTGAAGTAATTTTAATTTATCCTTTGGAAGGATCACCTTATACACCTGGTGTAGGAAACGAACCAAAGTTGTGCAGGATAGTTGTTGAAGGAGCTGGATAACTTGCAGACCATCTTCCCTGAGGGTTGAAGTTGAATAGTGAGGAACTGTTCGTAAAACGGTTGGAGGCAGTAATTTTCCAGCTGGTGGTGTTGCAAACCATCTCACCCGGTGTTGTTCTGGTCAAAGAAAGGTATGAATTCCAAAAGGATGAATTATTTTACTGAAGCATGTTGGGCCTGATATTTATTGAAATTTATATTTGGATATAGAAATAATATGGATTGAAAAAAAAAATTAAATTTAATATTTTAATAAAATAAAAAGAAAAATGCATATAAAGCGCGTGAAAGGCACTAAACAAAACTAGGGCACGCGCGCTGAATTATTGATATCACAGAGGTTTATCATGCAATTTCTCTAACAGAAGGGTATTTGGTGTGAATTCTGAAAACACAAAGGGCTCTTTGGCATTAAACCCCTAAATATTATAATGTAAATAAAAGTATTATATATTAAGCGAGAGAGGGAAGAGGCACACGTGGGACGATGACTAGGATCCGTGCTTTTTAGAAAACTGATTTAATCTTATTTGGATCATTTATCCTATAATACAACTGTTTTACTTAATACATGTAACATTATTACCTAATATATATAAAAATATAACATATTTTGTTGTAATCTGACTTAACTCAAAACACATACTATAATATAAAGCATAACTTCATATATGAAAAGGTATTTTTCAATACATAAAAAAAATATGACATAATTTCTTGCATTCAATTCGGCCCTTCTTACATAAAGGTATGCTTAACATAATTAAAAGGTATTCTTAACATAACGTGGTATGTAACCTGGAATCAGGATTTCAAATGTATCCTTAACCTAACTAAAAGATATCCTTAACGAGCGAATTTGAGTGGATTTGAGCGCATCCACTCAGGCACGTGGGACGTGCGGGTCGGATCAGGTGCATGGATCCATGCACCTGATGCATAAAAGTTTTTGTTATAAAAGTATGAATATTTCTAATATAAAAGTATGGATATTGCTTACAAAATATGGATTGTCTATTATATCCTTATTAAAGATTTTATTTAAGGTTATAACAGTAATTTATGATTTTCATATTTAAATAATTTTACAAAACAATTCTAAACCAAAATCATATAGAGTTCTATTATGAGTAGGACTCTAATTTACTGTAATATAGTTTAGTTTAATATAGATTGTATATTCTTATATAAAAAAATTATTATTTAAGATTAATAGTATTATAATATTTTTGATTTAAATAATTCATCCCCACATGAGACTGATACTCGTATATTTCAAAAGGCCCAATATTTAGATAATGATATACAATATTTTCTCAAATTTGAAATGATTTCTTCTAGCATTGTGTATCAATTTTGTTGTGATAACCTGTTTATGAATATCATGAGGCATTTAAATAGTTTTATTACTAGTTTTGGTCATGTACAATGGATGATCGTAACTATTAAAACAACGTAATAATAAAATAATGCAAATATATATAAAGTATATGAGTTTATATTGAGTGAATCTTATGTAAAACTTCTCACCTGTGCATTGTGTAATATGATTTATAGGTTGACCCATCTCGTGTAATTAGATCTGTGAGATGAATCAACGTACCTCCAACTCATATTTCATAATTTACATTTGAATTTGTTAAAATGGATTGGATTGTGATAATGAGAATCCATACTGGTATATTATGGAAGCTATCCATCAGACTGTTTCATAAAAGTTTTTATGAAATATAAATTGAATGAGATCAATATATTTGATGATAAAGTATGTATTTTAGATAACTGAGATAATACAGATTCTATGATTAATGAAATAGTATAATGTTACAAATTAGATTTATAAAATTATATCAAGATTAATAAAAATTAAAGAGAACAAGTAACTCATGCTCTATTACACAGAAATTTTGGCAATATTTTCTAAATAAACAAGTAATCATAATTACACAATTGCTTCGATATGTTATACATAAAGCTTACAAAACTTATACTATATTGAAAAGGAGGGAATTCTCAGGTGATAAAGACAAGGAAAATGGGTTAAAGGTCGAAGTACGATGAAACAAAGTAGTCTTATGTGAGAACTGTGAGACGGGGGTTCATATGGATCAGTAGAAGGTGTCAATCAATTTAACACGATCAATATCGGCCTCACGGACCATATAACACTCTTATCTCACATAATCTTATGTTAAGTTTTTGCGAACAAAAAATAGGTAACATTGCATGAAATCTACCTTAAACCATTGCCTATGAATTCTCCTCTCGTGTCCCATGGACGAGTCTCAAAAGATTTTCCGATCATGCTACGCCTCGGATTTGTAGTCCCATTATCACACTTGTACTCTGGGAAGTAATCGACAAATGTTTTGCTATTGAGTTCATTGACCCCGTTGAAGAGATAACTCCTAATTATTTCCTACACAACAATCGAAATATGAAATAAAGACTACTAAATTCTCAATCTAATAAGACATTTTGAAGCTTAGCCTTGAGAAGTTGGTACCTTTGCAAGAGTCTCCCCAACTAATCTTCGCAGAACTTGATGGCCCGGATCCTGAACCGTAAAATTTTTGGTTAGACTCTTTCAAAGATTACAAAATCGCATGGTTGCAAAATTCATCCTGAACTCAAGAAACATATATATATATGTAAGCCACTAATGAATTCCAAGAACATATGTTTTATTTAGAGCTAAGGGTTTATTGAGAGTGCCATGTTCCCGTCATACTAAGAATACCATCAATGTTCGAAGCAATACTCATGTTTGATAAATTTCCATTAGATTTGGACGCAAAGTTGACGAGAGTTAGCAAACTTGATATCATTTCAGATATTGGATATCAATACCGAAAGTCAAAGAATGTGAGGTATCATAATCAAAATAGGGGTTTACTTGGGGTATCAAAATTGAAATAAACTCCAACTTATTTACATGAAATCTTAATAATCGTTACAAAACTATAAGGGCAACACAATTGAAATTCATCCATAATGTAGTTTTCTTCGACAATTAAGAAAATGAATCGATTAAGTGTCCATCAAATTGTGTTATAGTGGCCACAGTGAGTTAGATGTAACAGAAACAACCTTTTCTGCCCTCCATGTGAGATACCTATGCTGTGCTTCAAGATTGACCATAATCTGGGAGACATCGATTTCCCCCGATGCCTCGTCCATTAGCTTAAGCCATGACTGTGAGAGCAAAAACGGGACCATTCAAGTAACTTCGAAAATGTTGTTTAAGATTCAAAGAGGTAACTATCTTGTCCTAAGAGCAATATGATCTAGAAGGATATATACCTTGAGATAATCATTGAAAGCAGAATATAAAAGATGGTGTTTTTGCTCGTTGGAAGGAAACTTGGTCCATATTACAATTGGTGAGAAAAACTTCATAGATTCTGTAGTAATCTTTCCTCCCCATGGCAAAAGCTGCATGAAATATGTTAAATCACAGTGTCATTTTGTAAGACATTGAAAAAAATGTGTGAAACGAAAAACTCTACTCACCTCTGCATACTTAAGTCCAAGAGGAATTAAGTGTTTATAGTACTTTTTCTTGTAATCATGTCGACTGATCACATCATGTAACGGATTGAGATCCCTGTTTGAGAATCTTTAATAATAAGCAACCATAAAACCGAATAGAAAATTAGACCACGAATGAATGATGCCAATATAATGCCAGTGATCTCCATTAATGATTTGGTCTGAATAGCAAGTACTGAGCACAGGGATCAAAAGAAGAACAATAGCCATGAGTCGAATACTTGAAATTGCACCTAATAAATGGAAAAATTAACCTTTAGTTTATTTTTATGTTGTTGATGTTAAATAGCTATATTCACTGAAATAAGTGCAAATTTGCATATCTTTTTCTAAGTAACAATGCAATCTATGTTCTCACAGTACATGCTGCCAAATTTTTATTTCAAATACTTGTTCGTTAGCTATTGACCATAACCATAAATAGAAAGAAAGAAAGAACAATAGAAAGGACTACGAATTTCGTGCTATAAAAAGAATACCTAAACATCGTTTGTGAAGTAACGGGTAAAACCGAGGGCAGAAGTTACTTGTGCTTGAAATGCATGAATATTTTGCAATGTAAAATATGACAATAATTTTAAATAACTAAATGCAAAGGGAAGATTCAATTTTGTTCATCACGTAAAAGGAAAGGTGGCTTACAACACAACTATGTTCATTACTGCGGTGCTAAAAAAGTTGGCACAGAAAATCGGAAGATCAAACTCGGCTCTGGGGAAGATGGCGAAATCCAAGACCTGCATATAGTGCCCATGAACAAGAGCTATTATTAAAATCACACATTTACAATGACATATAATAGATTTAAAAAAATGTGTTCTTTCTGTTTTCATTATTTTGAATAAGATTGTCTGAACTGATATTTTCAGGCAAAGCATCGGTTTTGCGTTCAGATAGATGGATTTGAAATGAATGAATTTCAAATCATGTCAAATCAGAGTGGAACCAAAACTCACCCATATTGATCAAAATTTATTTAAAATGAAAGTGATGGATTTCAAATTCATATCTATCCAACACTACCAATCGGTTTACCACTATGTATTTGAAATCCTTCCTCAAATCCCTCCATCCAAACACAAGTTTACTCTCTCCTTCCACCTCTCTTATATCCATTTCTGTAATAATCCTTCTTTCTCGCTCTTCGGTTCATTAAAAATCCGAGATTATTAAATCAAAAGAATGAATGAAACTGTCTACCTCACCGAATAACAACAGTGTGAAGATGAGAAATAAAGGAAACAAACTACTCGAACACCTAACACAACCGGCTGATATGATAAAAGATGAGCAGTAAGCCAAAACCTTGAAAAGAGGTACTTATGTGATTTACGTTCATGAAATCCTTCATTTTTGAAATATTAGAACCAAACTTAATCGGAAAAACAAATATTAAAAAAGTAATGGAACATTTGAGAACTAAGCAGACAGAACAACTCCCTAATAACTGAACTACTAACCTTGTAATCCAAGTTTCCGGTCACGAGTCCCATGAAGACTTGATCAAAAAATGATTTGGAGGTTTAAGTGATTTTTGTATAGCCGCAAATAAAACCTCTTGTATTTGCTTTATAGCTAGAGGATTGCTGTCAACTATATCAATATTTGAAACTGATTCATCTTCACCTCTCAAATAGAAATGTTTCAGTTTGTAGCAATGTTCTATGCTTAGCTTTTGAAGAGATTTAAAGCTTTCCTTTGCCCCCGTCAATTCCTCTAGATCAATATCTTCAAGTAGAAGACTATTAAGCCTTGGAAATTCATCTGCTTCTATTTCCCATTTCGGGCCTTGAAAGGCATTACATCGTAATTTGAGCACTTGCAAATTTGGTAGCGAAGAAATCTTTTTCATTTCAATCCAAGGATAGCCTAACCCATTCAGATACAATTTTTTCAGACTTAATGGGAACATTGGAAGTGGAACAAGTGATGCAACGACCTCAAACTTGCTTACAGGATTCACAATGACACATTTAAGTGATTCCAGTTTGCTAAGATTGGAGATATTATCAAAGAAACACAAAGTCTCAATCACGTCTGGCATCAACTCAATTCGAATTCCTAGCTTTTTTACATTGGGGATCTTGTTAATAACATCCTTAGTGCAACTACCTAGGGTCACATCTAATAGTGTACGAAGGTTTCGGAAAACAGTACTTTTACCCAGATGAGGTATATCTCTTCCCATGACATGAAGATGCTTCAATTTCTTCAAATTCCATATCCTCATAGGCAAATATGATATAGCTTCAAAGGAATATCTGATGCTTAAATGTTGATGCACAATCAAGTATCGAAGACTTTCAAGTTTGGAAATGGAAGAAGGGAGATTTTTGTTGCATGTCAGAGCAAGATATCTTAACTTAACAAGTTTCAGTACTTCTAAAGGGAACTCATAAAAACGGATTTGAAGAGCATCCAGTTTCGTGAGTAACTTTAAACTAAAGCATATTGGTACCTCATATTGGTGATATGAACCTAAACATAGGAGAGTGTGGGCGGTAGACGCACAATTTTCCTGGATTGATTTGCACACATCTTTGATGCCAAACAATACATTATTGTGGACGGTTAGTCTGCTCTGGTTTCTTATATTGTTTCTTGAAGCATCTCCGTAACTATCTATGACGTGAAAGAAGTTTATCTTCCTAGCTTCTTTATAGCAGAAGTGCCACCAAGAAGCATGAAGGCCACAAGTTTTTACTCTTTCAGTGGGATTGAATAGGGTGCTTCTCTGGTAGACCATGATAAGACTACGCAAAGCAAGGTATTGCAAGCATTCTACACCAGAAAGTTCTAAAGTTTGGAAAGAACCTTTCTTAATGATTTTCTCAACAATCCACAGATTAATGAGTTTGGACTTTGGCATTTGATGGTTTTGTGGGAAGACTCCAATATAGAGAAAACACAATTTTAAATCATCACTTAAATCCTCAAAGCTTGGATATAGTACCTTTGATATTTCGTCATAGGCATCCATGAAAACTTGGTGTCTCTTTTGTGCTACAACCTCATTCCAGAAAGATTCCGTCTTCTCGGCCTTCGACAGAAGATCTGCAACTGTGATGATTGTTAGCGGAAGACCATCACACTTTTCTGCAATCTTTTTTCCAGCTTCTTCAAGCTCAGGAGGACATGTGCCTTCATCAAAGACTTTCTCACGCAAAAGATGCCAACTTTCTTCTTTATTTAGAAGGCGCAAGTGATGATAAGAAAATGGGTCATCATCAGATTCATGTTTGATCCTAGTCGTAAGCAAGACCCGACTTTTATTTCCATTGTTCGGAAACAAGAATTTCAAGTAATCTTGGGCCAACTGTATATCCCACACATCATCGAATATGATGAGGTAACGTTTATCCTCCAAACTCTCTTTCAAGCACTCAACCATTTCCTGGAATCCTTCGGTGGGCGTTTCATGGGCATGAAGATCCACTTGAGCCAAAATGGTTTGAATGATTTCTTCTGGTCGATAGTTTCTGCCTACAGTCACCCAAGCACAACAGTCGAACCATTCCAAGATATCAAGATCTTTAAAAAATTTCTTAGCAAGAGCCGTCTTGCCAACAAGGGAGAAAAAGGGCAATTCTTCCCAATCGCCTACCAACTTTACTTTGAGTTTACTGAACTCATCGGATAATCCAACCATCTCAGGCCTCGATAAAATAGGTCTACCATCTACCATCTTCTTCAATCTCTCCAAGAATGAATAAGTGTGTTGTTTGAGATCCTCCTCCATCCCAATTCCATGCTCATCAAATACAGCATTATATTCTTCAATCAGCTCTGGGATCTGTTGAAGTGAAGCTTTCATCTTCATCCTCCTCCTCACATCCATTCTTTCTATTGACTCTTCTATCCAACTCAACTCTTTGATTAATTTTTCTACAATTTCCAGATAGAGGGGACCAATTGCCATACCAATGTAAGTTTTCCCAATCTCCATCCGTCTCTTCAAATCAGCCACAGCAGCATAAGCAGCCATCTCAACTCTCTAAATTCAATTTTTCTCCTCACAAATTATAAATTTTGCTAATGAAACTATGAAAAAATAATGAGTTTCAAGAAATGCAATATAAGTTAATTAAGAGGTAGTAGCTGCCCCAAAATTGGACTAAATTACTGAATTAACCCTCGATGAGCATCTTCACCTACCCACTATAATACAACGCCTTTATTAATTATCATATATGATACTCCCTCCGTCCCGCTCTATTTTGCCTATTTTCCATTTTTATTTGTCCTATCTTATGTTGCCAACCCAAAAATGGCAAAGAAAAATTTACTTACTTACCCCTCCATTTCTTTCATTTTACAACTTTTGCACTCAAAAAGCACGCATTAATTACAAAATTGTCACTCAAAAATATTAAAATAACACATCATATCAAAGTCAAACAGTTTTTTCTTAGAATCCGTGCCGGTCAAAGTAGACAAAATAAGGTGGGACGGAGGTAGTATAATATTAAGAGGCAATTGTCGCCAACTATGGAATATTAAATTCAATTTTTTGTTTTAAGAAAATAGAAGAATGAATAATACACATCTTTGATCGTCCTTAGCTTTGAATCAAATTCAGCATTAGGTCAAATTTAATAGCTATCAAGTTTATTATCATTTAGAGAGATTCTATTATTAATTTATGATATATGTTCATATACTTGTATGAGGATATCTGAATATGAGAAAAAGAAAAAGGAAGTACTTAAAAAAGAAGAAAACATTTAAAAATGTTCAAAGCCCAACACCAAAAAATAATAATAATAATACTAATACTACTAATAAATGAAGATCATCATTCAATCATAATCCGAGCAGTGTGCAAATTCATAATAACTTGTAAGAATATTCATGGCCTACTCCAATGCGTATCATACTATTAACAATGCACCAAAACACAAAGAAACATTCTGTTTGCAAATACATAAGAAACTCTCAGAATCTTCATAGCACACTGAAATCTTGGCTTGAACAAAGCCCACAGATAGAGCTGGCAAGTTGGGTCGGGCCGAAAGGTAGTCCATCCCGATTATCAAGCCATTCGGCCCGGCCCAGCCCATCAGCTACCACAACAAGAAACCACTTCAATAGTTCAAAGGGCAAGAATTGATGAACCAAAACCTACTTCTTCTTAGTTCACTAATTTAACCAAAAAAATCAGATCTTTCACAAGCCCATGTACTAAAAATTGATTGGAAATCTTGTATTTTACATATCCATATGATCGAGTGCTTGGGTTTCTGAAATGGAAAAATTCAATTTTAGTTTATTTAAAAAGCTACTGTTCAATTTTCGTCCACCATGAAAGTGGTTTTCAATTTTAGTCTAATTAAGCCAAAAATTAGTCCAATTTTAGTCCACTATTTGATCCATTTTTTGCTTAAATGGATTAAAATTGAAAACTGAAAATTGAAAACCGTTTCTATGGTGGACGAAATAGTGACAAAATGGACCAAATAGTGACGAATTTTGGCTTAATTGAACTAAAATTGAAAACGGCTTCCATCGTGGACGAAAATTGGACAATGACTTTTTAAATTGATTAAAATTGAATTTAACCCGTTTCCGAAATAGTGTAAAAAGAAGTGTTTCGAATCATTGCTATTTGATTCATACCTGTTCTAAAAAAGTCGAGCATTTCGAGCCACCGAATACACCAGCTACGCCTAACATGTGAAATGGGTGCATAAGGATGTTGTGATCAGCCTGGAATACAATCATGAAGTTAGAAAGTTGCTGAACAGTTCAAAAGGTTACTGGGAAATCGAAAACAGGGGCTCAAGGTTGGGGTCTTCACCAACAGATTCGAGATTCGTTTTCTTTGATTCCTTTCGCGTTGTAAATCCAATATATAAGGCTATAAAGGGTTGTTAGTGTCATAGATTGACATTAAGTTTTGAGAGAGATAGAGTCCAGAAAAGAGTGTGTGTTCATCACAGTTCAAGGGTTCTTGAATTATCATTGTTTTGAGTGTTGCAAAGTTCATCATCATTCATTAATGAGATCTTCCCTCCCCGATTCATCCCGTGGACATAGGCTTAAACCCGAACCACGTAAATCCCTGAGTTTTGATTTGGGTTTCATTCTTGTTTGCTCGATTGGATCTTTCAATTGGTGGTTCGATCTTCAAGTGCGGGGTTCTTGATCTGTTCTCCTAACAGGTGATACCTTCAAAAAGTCCGCTTCATGTTGGACTGCTTTAGGAAATGATCAAGTTAACATGATCCATTCTCTACTACTTTTTGTAGTGATATTATCATGCTCTACAATTCCTTTGGATCTTGTTTTAACATTTCCAATTTTCTTACACAAATTTGAAAAATTAAAACATCAATTTCTAAGTTAAAAATTATAATGAAGTAGTTTATGGAATGAATATGGACATATATTTTCAAATATTACCATAATATTGTCTTTTTTTTCTTCTAAATCTTGATAGGCATGAATTCTTCCTAAAACAAAAAAAACAATAATTGTATTTTATTTAATCTTGATAAAGTATGAAGTTTTCATAAATAAAAAACGAAAAATGGAAGGTTGAAAGTTTGACTTTTGATAGGATATGATTGATCATTTTGTTATCATATATAATATATATATATATATATAGATAGATAGATAGATTTTTTCAAGTTGTAATTATTCATTTCACTTATTCAAAAGTTACCATTTACCATCTGAGATTGAGACCACTCATCATTTTCCGGTGAACTTTAGTCACATGCCTCGCACGTCCTTTACGGTATATTTGTTTTTTTCAAATTTTTTAAAGTTGCAACTAACCATCTTGACTCTACGGGAGTTGTAATTTACTATCTCAACTTTGCTTCTGTTGCAATTCACCATTTGACAGCCCTCAATAATCGAGCCATTTTAATCGTGGATGCATCAGCTTGCAAGCACTTTATCTCTAGTAAGTCTTGTGTGAGACCGTCTCACAGATCTTTTTTCGTGAGACGGGTTAACCCATAACCCACACTTAGCAATTCATATGAAAGTTTGTGGATATGGATTCAATTCTTGGGTAATAAGGATCCGTCTCACGGAAACTATCTGTGAGACCGTCTTATATGAGTTTTTACGCTTTATCTCAATTAAACAAGTTGTAGTTTACCATCTAAAAATCCCAAATATTCATTTTTCAACAAATTTTAATAATGCGCGCATCTTGCACGCCCTTTTTAGGACTCTACATATATTGTGAAACCTGAATATTTTACTGCCATTTTCTTTTTTATGATATAAAATTAACAACTTAAATTCGCAAGTATTTATAAATTCATCACATATTTTTAAGAAAATTGTTCTATGACATAATATCACCAAATTCAGAGATGTATATTTTCACAAAAATTTGCAACATATATATATATATATATATATATTCATGATGACAGAGTCTTGCTGATCTTACAGACTTCATTTTGTGAGAGGAGTTGCATAATTATTAAAAAACATGTAATACATTTGATTGTATTAAGTAATATTTTTCTAGGTTTTAGGTAATATTTTGTATTGGCATTTAGTCGGGTTTGACAATGAATGAGAATATTCCGAAAAATTATTGATATTTTCATTTTCTTCACATGTCAGATAAAAAACGGCCTGTTACAATATTTCTCTAGTATTTTCTTTTTTTTGACTTTTTTTTAATGAATTAGAGGTATTGGAAGGGAGAGAATAAAAAATAGAAAACTTGTCTAATCCAAGTTCGAACCTTCTTTTTTCACATAGCAATAAGAAATTGTCAAAACATCCATAAAAATATCAATAAATATCGATGATATTGGTGGCTTCATGGTACAAATTGTTGGAAAATTTTTGACAAAAATTGAAATATAAAATAATTAGCATTAAAAATACATTCCTTATTATATGATTATCCTATTTGTTTTGGGATAATTGTTTTTGCATTATTTAATCATAATCATTACTTTTCTATTATTAAGAAATAGATGGATGAATAATTAATTCAATATTTTTCTAAGAAAATAGATGAATGAATAATACACTTTCCTCAAACTAATGCCTATGTATTCTTTGATCGTCCTCAGCTTTTACAAATTTCTAATTGTCTACGTTTAGATCGACAATCATTTGAATGAAATTCAACATTAAGTAAAAATTTAATAATTATAAAATTTATTACTATTTAGAGAGATTCTATTAGTAATTTATTAAATATGTTCAAACACTTGTATAGTGTTGTCCCAATATGATAAAAAGAAAATGTGCTAATTATAGTACTTCAAAAAGAAGAAAACATTCAAAATGTTCAACAACAATAATAATAGTAATAATAAACGAAGATGATCACTTCTCTCAAATATCGAATATTGACTTCTTGCCATAATCAATTAATTCCAAGCGAATTATATGAGTTGCTAGTTTTTAAAACAAACAAGACATCTAAACTCAAGCATAGAACTAAAAACTTTACTATCACCTCATTGGGGGCCAAAATAGATTTAGAGCTTGCATCGCCAATCAAGAATATTTGTTTCGAACATTAATTGGTTGATTTGAAATAAAGATTATATTTTGAATTACAAAAATTTAATTTTGAAATTGAAAGCATAGGGATCTAATGTCAACATGCCCATAAACAAATCAGCAAAATAATTGTCCTCACAGTTTCTTCAGCACAATGAAGAATTAATATTTGTGCCAATAATTCATTATATTTGATATTTGATCTAGAGATCATGAATCATTATATTCATATTTGATCTAGCTAATTAAAAGAAAAGGACATTATTAATATGACTCGATCCATTTCAAGAAAAGGTTGTAAATGAGAGTTGTGATTTAATTATCTTCAAATTAAAGAAAACTGATTTAAATTAATATACTAGAGACGACATTATTTTGATATAGATAAACAATTTCATGGTTGTGTAGTTTATGTGACGTCTCCATGATGAATTTAAACACCAAAGAATAAATTCGAATTGCAAAATGAAGTATGTGACTTTTTTTGCTAATTTTCGAAAGGTTGAGATTAAATTGCAACTTTAGAAAAGGTGATGATTTTATTTTGCAATTTGATTTTTAAATCTTTTTTTGGTTGAAGATGACTTGACATCCAATGTGGCATGTGATGTGACATGTTGTCGATCAAGTGGACTCCGGTTGCCGGAAAATTCAAAATTGGTCTAAATTGCAACAGTAAACAAAGGTTGTGATTTTTTTTTAAAATTATTGAAAAATGAAGATAAATTTGTAATTCTTTAAAAGTGGTGATTCTTTTTGCAACTACGCCATTAGATAATCCATATTTTGTAAAAAATATTCATACTTTTATATAGACGAGTATCAGTACGTGCGTCGCATGTGGACATGGAGAATGAATTTTTTAAATAAAAAATATTATATTTCTACTAACCTTAAATAATAATTTTCTATAAGGATATACATTTTATATTAAATTAAATTCAAAAAATTTATAGTAAATTAGAGTTCTAATATAATAAAGTTCTACTCATAATAGAATACTATATGATTTTGATTTAAATTCTAGTGTAAATTATTTACATATGAAAATCATAAATTACTATTATAACCTTCAATAAAATCTTTAATAAGGATATATTAGGCAATCCATATTTTGTAAGAAATATTCATACTTTTATATAGGTAATAGATAATAATAATAGATGTATTGACACATAATCAATTTCAAGGCGAATTATAAGAGTTGCTTAATTGCTTCTAAATCAAACAAGACATCTAAACTCAACCATAGAACTAAACCTACACTATCAAGAGCTTGCATCGCCGATCAAGAATATTGGTCCTGAAGATCAGTCCATTTTATGAATATTCACTACGAAGAATTCAGCAACATTTCGAGTGTACTTTTGTCCGTTGTTGAAAAGATTGATCATACATGCATGCATGCCTCATTTCAATAATCCATCTCTTTAATTTCCTTCTATAAATCATAAAATACAGCATTTTAAGACATCGGTATTTTAAGATTGTAGTATTCTACTTTGGCCATGACTGGAGATTAGGTAAAAGACAACATCCATCTCATTAGACGATACAGAAAAGAAAATATCAAAGTTTCAACATCGCGCGGTGTTAAAAATCTTCAATTACGTCAGATAATTATCGAAGGGTAAACCAGCAACAGCAACTGAATTGTATGCAATTCTCTTCAATGCTAACCTACAAAACAAGAGTGAAATTTATCAACTCCGATTTTGCTGGAAATCCTGTCTTGTTATTATGGAAAGGTGAAAAGCTTAAGCAAATCAGGTTTTCATCTTGATCCAAATATTTATCTTTATGTGTTGAAAGTATAATTGGGTTGAAAGTATATGTGTTTATGCTTTAGCAATAAAATCGTAATGCTGAACTACTAACCTTGTAATCCAAGTTTCCGGTCACGAGTCCCATGAAGACTTGATCGAAAACTGATTTGGAGGTTTACCCGAATTTGATACAGCCGCATGTAACACCTCTTGTATTTGCATTATAGCTAGAGGATTGCTGTCAACTATATCAATATTTGAAACAGTTTCATCTTCACCTCTCAAATAGAAATGTTTCAGTTTGTAGCAATGTTCTACGCTTAGCTTTTGAAGAGATTTAAAGCTTTCCTTTGCCCCCTTCAATTCCTCTAGATCAATATCTTCAAGTAGAAGACTATTAAGCCTTGGAAATTCGTCTGCTTCTATTTCCCATTTCGGGCCTTGAAAGGCATTACATTGTAATTTGAGCACTTGCAGGTTTGGTAGTGAAGAAATCTTTTTCATTTCAGTCCAAGGATAGCCTAACCCATTCAAATACAATTTTTTCAGACTTAATGGGAACATTGGAAGTGGAACAAGTGATGCAACAACCTCAACCTTGCTTATAGGATTCACAATGACACATTTAAGTGATTCCAGTTTGATAAGATTGGAGATATTATCAAAGAAACACAAAGTCTCAATCACGTCTGGCATCAACTCAATTCGAATTCCTAGCTTTTTTACATTGGGGATCTTGTTAATAACATCCTTAGTGCAACTACCTAGGGTCACATCTAATAGTGTACGAAGGTTTCGGAAAACAGTACTTTTACCCAGATGAGGTATATCTCTTCCCATGACATGAAGATGCTTCAATTTCTTCAAATTCCATATCCTCATAGGCAAATAAGATAAAGCTTCAAAGGATCTGATGCTTAAATGTTGATGCACAATCAAGTATCGAAGACTTTCAAGTTTGGAAATGGAAGAAGGGAGATTTTTGTTGCATGTCAGAGCAAGGTATCTTAACTTAACTAGTTTCAGTACTTCTAAAGGGAACTCATAAAAACGGATTTGAAGAGCATCCAGTTTCGTGAGTAACTTTAAACTAAAGCATATTGGTACCTCATATTGGTGATATGAACCTAAACATAGGAGAGTGTGGGCGGTAGACACACAATTTTCCTCGATTGATTTGCACACATCTTTGATGCCAAACAATACATTATTGTGGACGGTTAGTCTGCTCTGGTTTCTTATATTTTTTCTTGAAGCATCTCCGTAACTATCTATGACATGAAAGAAGTTAATCTTCCTAGCTTCTTTATAGCAGAAGTGCCACCAAGAAGCATGAAGGCCACAAGTTTTTACTCTTTCAGTGGGATTGAATAGGGTGCTTCTCTGATAGACCATGATAAGACTACGCAAAGCAAGGTATTGCAAGCATTCTACACCAGAAAGTTCTAAAGTTTGGAAAGAACCTTTCTTAATGATTTTCTCAACAATCCACAGATTAATGATTTTGGACTTTGGCATTTGATAGTTTTGTGGGAAGACTCCAATATAGAGGAAACACAATTTTAAATCATCACTTAAATCCTCGAAGCTTGGATATAGTACCTTTGATATTTTGTCATAGGCATCCATGAAAACTTGGTGTCTCTTTTGTGCTACAACCTCATTCCAGAAAGATTCTGTCTTCTCGGCCTTTGAAAGAAGATCGGCAACTGTGATGATTGTTAGCGGAAGACCATCACACTTTTCTGCAATCTTTTTTCCAGCTTTTTCAAGCTCAGGAGGACATGTGCCTTCATCAAAGACTTTCTCACGCAAAAGATGCCAACTTTCTTCTTTATTTAGCAAGCGCAAGTGATGATAAGAAAAGGGGTCATCATCAAATTCATGTTTGATCCTGGTCGTAAGCAAGACCCGACTTTTATTTCCATTGTTTGGAAACAAGAATTTCAAGTAATCTTTGGCCAACTGTATATCCCACACATCATCGAATATGATGAGGTAACGTTTATCCTCCAAACTCTCTTTCAAGCACTCAACCATTTCCTGGAATCCTTCGGTGGGCGTTTCATGGGCATGAAGGTCCACTTGAGCCAGAATGGTTCGAATGATTTCTTCTGGTCGATAGTTTCTGCCTACAGTCACCCAAGCACAACAGTCGAACCATTCCAAGATATCAAGATCTTTATAAATTTTCTTAGCAAGAGCAGTCTTGCCAATGCCCGCCATCCCAACAAGGGAGAAAAAGTAAAGGGCAATTGATTATCCCATTCGCCTACAAGATTTACTTTGAGTTTAGTGAACTCATCGGATAATCCAACCATCTCAGGCCTTGATAAAATAGGAAACCCCTCCTCGTCATCTACCAGCTTCTTCAATCTCTCCAAGAATGAATGAGTATGTTGTTTGAGATCCTCCTCCATCCCAATTCTATGCTCATTAAGTACAGCATCATATTCTTCAATCAGCTCTGGGATCTGTTCAAGTGAAGCTTTCATCTTCATCCTGCTCCTCACATCCATTCTTTCTATTGACTCTTCTATCCAACTCAACTCTTTGATTAATAATTCTACATTTTCCAGATAGAGGGGAGTAATTGCCATACCAAAATAAGTTTTCACAATCTCCATCCGTGTCTTCAAAACAGCCACAACAGCATAAGCAGCCATCTCAACTCTCTAAATTCAAAATTTTCTCCATCCGTGTTTTCAATTTTTACTAATGAAACTATGTTTCAAGAAATGCAATATGATAATTAAAACTATGTCCCCCAACAATGGATTAAAAAAGTTTTCATACCCACCATCTGATTCTTGAAACCAGCCACAGCAGCATAAGCAGCCATCTCTACTCTCTGAATTCAAGTTTTGCTAATGAAACTATGAAAAAAATAATGAGTTTCAAGAAATGCAATATTAGTTAATTAAGAGGTAGTAGGTAGCTGTCCCCCAACAATGGACTAAATTAAAATAATCAATATGATTGAATTAATCCTCGATGAGCATCTTCAACTACCCACTTAACATTATAATACAACACCTTTATTAATTATGATATGATATTAAATTCACTACTCTTCTACCCATGCATTTACATATAATATTAAGAGGCAATTGTCGCCAACGTACTGTGGAATATTAAATTCAATTTTTTGTTTTAAGAAAATAGAAGAATGACATAATTGAAGCATTGCATACAGAAACGAAAACCTGAAAAACCCTATTGTGTTTGAGAGAACTTGCCCGCATGAAATGTCTTCATACACTCCTGTACCCACAGCGACCTGCTTCTCCAATAAACCATCTCCTGCAAAAGCAGGTAATATTTAGACATTATACAAAGTTAATATGTGAACACTTAATCGACTTCAATTTAGATCATTAGACAAGATAGGAAGCAATATGGTCTCTTTTCCCAGAAATACGTGTCAAATTTTATCTACCATAGTTCTCAACACCTTAATTGATAGCTCAACCCATCCATTGTAAATGCATATTATAACAATGAGACATATACATTCTTCTCCCACCTATATTCGGGAAGATAATATTTGGGGTGAACAAATCATAACATTTTTGCTTTGTCAAGAAATGAAAATTATCATTGTCCCATGCGCTTAATGACCATTACGTAAATAAACAAAACAATGATAGTAAATCCACAATTAATGAAACCAAAGAATATCAATTTCATAAAAAACTCGTTCTGTTGCATATCTTTGTGGAGCATTAAAGATATAGAAAAATTATCGGTGACAGAATTAATAGGCTCACTTGAAGCGATTGAGTATGCGTGAAAACGAATCAGTAGAAAATGGATTTCAATCTAAACTCAACATACGGTCTCAGAATTCTAGAAATGGTGGGAAGAAAAATAGAGAAAGAAATAAAAATCAAGGTGGCTGTGATAATTATAAAAGAAAAGATAAGTACCCTGCAACATTTGTAAGAAGACCAACCATCTTGAAAAAGATGGTTGGAACCGAGATAAACCACAATGTAAAAATTGTGGAAAATTTGGTCACTTGGAGAAAGATTGTCTCTTCAAACAAAAACACCAAGCTAATTACAGAGAGGAAGAACAGGACCGTGATGGAGATGACTAGAACAATGCTAGCAGAAAAGAACATGCCAAAGGAGTTCTAGGCAGAAGCAGTATACACCGCTGTCTATCTACTAAATAGGTGTTCAACAAAGGTAGTACAAAATAAAACACCAATAGAAGCATGGAGCGGACGAAAGCCGTCAGCACAGCATCTCAAAATCTTTGGGAGTATCTGCTACGTGCACATCCCAAAAGAGAAGAGACACAAACTGGAGGAGAAGACAGTGAAAGGTATTTTTCTTGGCTACAGCTCTCAGTCTAAAGGCTATAGAATTTATAGTCTTAAAAGTAAGAAACTAATTATTAGTTGAGACGTCGAGTTTGATGAGAATGCTACATGGAATTGGGAAGAAGAAAAGGTAGAAAAACAAAATATAATGCTACCACCACTACGACATCCTACCGAAGACCAAGGACCAGGTGCTCCAGAATCTTCTAGTGAAGCTCCTAGTGAAGCCCCAGAACCTTCTAGTCCGAGGACACCATCAGCATCTTCTATCTCAATTGAAGAAGAATCTACTCCAGATTCTGTTCCCAGAAAAGTAAGACTACTACGAGATATATACGAGAGTTGCAACTTTGTGACCCCAGAGCCCGAAAGCTTTGAAGTTGCCGTCAAAGAAAAAGAATGGATAAAAGCCATGGAAGAAGAAATCAAAATGATCGAGAAAAACGAAACATGGGAGTTGGTGGATCTACCGAGCAACAAAGAAGCTATTGGAGTTAAGTGGGTGTATAAATTAACCCAGATGGCTCAATTAACAAACATAAGGCAAGACTAGTAGCAAAGGGTTACTCACAGGTACAAGGGATCGACCACAACGAGACTTTCGCTCCAGTAGCCCGACTCGACAGTATTCGAGCACTTGTTGCGCTAGCTGCACAAAGGAGATGGAAGATTTACCAACTTGATGTGAAGTCAGCCTTTTTAAATGGATATCTTGAAAAAGAAATCTACGTGGAACAACCTCAAGGGTTCGTGATACGAGGACAAGAAGATAAAGTTCTCAGATTAAAGAAGGCACCCTATGGTTTAAAACAAGCACCACGAGCCTGGTATAGCAAAATCGACAATTATTTCACAAAGCTTGGATTCAGGAGGAGCCCGAGCGAGCATACACTATACATCAAGACCCAAGGTACGAAAAATAAACTTATTGTCTCTTTATACGTGGATGATCTAATAGTCACGGGAAACAATGAGACAATGATTAAGGAGTTCAAAGAAGACATGATGAAGACATTCGAGATGACCGATTTGGGCTTGATGCATTATTTTCTTGGGATCGAGATAAACCAAAGAGAAGATGGTATATTTATCTCACAAAAGAAATATACCGAAAGCTTATTAAAAAGGTTCAAGATGGAAGGGTGCAAGACCGTTGCCACCCCACTTGACAGCTCTAAAGCACTACAAAAAGATGATGGCTCACCAAAGGCAGACATCTCAAAATTTCGAAGCTTGATCGGAAGTCTACTCTATCTAACAGTGACTCGACCTGACATCATGTACGCAACGAGCTTCTTATCAAGGTTTATGCAGGATCCAAGTCAGATTCACTATGGAGCGGCAAAGCGAGTACTCCGATATCTTCAAGGAACTAAAAACTTCGGCATCTGGTATGAATCAACACCTGACTCAAAGTTATTATGCTATACTGACAGTGATTGGGCAGGCTCTGTTGACGACATGAAGAGCACATCAGGGTACGCTTTTACAATGGGTTCAAGAATATTTTCTTGGGCATCTAAAAAGCAACCAACAGTTGCACAATCATCAGCCGAAGCAGAATACATAACAGCAACAATGACTACAAGTTAAGCTATTTGGCTTAAATACATACTTGAAGACATGGGAGAGCCGCAGGATGATGCTACCAAAATCTATTGCGACAGTAAATCAGCAATAGCTATCGCAAAAAACCCAGTGTTCCATAGCAGAACTAAAGACATAAGGATCAAGTACCACTTCATTCGAGAAGCAGAAGCAAACAAAGAAATCGAGTTGGAGCACTGCAGGACTGAAGACCAACTAGAAGATATTTTTACAAAAGCACTACCTCGAGGAAAGTTCGAGACACTACAAAGAAAAATTGGAGTCACAGAAATATGCATCAAGGAGGAGTATTAGAAAGTGATGCACATTTCTAGAATTCTCTAAAATTTTATAGAATGATCTAGAATTTTATATATGTATCTAGAGTATTCTAAGAAGTGAAAGAATAATATAGAAAAGAAGAATACTCTAGAATATTCTAGGGTAGAATAAATAAAGAGAAAAGTAGAGTATTCTAGAGTAATCTAGAAATAGAATATGAAAGAATACTTTAGAAACTTCTATGACCTCCTATAAATATGGGAGGAGCTCATTTGTAAGTGGTGAACTGGAAACCAAAGCAATAAAGTGAAAGTATAACTTTCAAAATCCTTATCACCCTACCTCAAAACTTTCAACTATTTCCTACTAAATCTTTCCTAAAACCTCCCTCCTATCCTAAGTTCATATATACTAAAACTCATCTCTCACCAATATCCAACCTTCAAATACCATCACTAGGCATCAATATAACATGAGATATAACAATGTTCATATATACTAAAACACATCTCTCACCAATATCCAACCTTCAAATACCATCACTAGGCATCAATATAACATGAGATATAACAATACACTAAGACATTTATTTTGACAAATGAGGGATTTCAGATTCTCAAAAACAATACTCAGAGATAAAAAGGATGAGGTATCAGAAAAAATTTAAGGAAAAATAGTACTAGCAATTTATAGAACCATATACTAGATCCAAATACTGTTTTAAATCAGAAGATTTTAATTTAGAAGTATAGACGGACATAAATCCTATCGATGGCAAGGATCCTTCTTTTATTTTTAACATATTCTCCATTCAGGAGTTCCTATAGAGATTCATGTGTACTGTAAAAGCATACTACTCTATTTCCCATGTCAGTCACACTCTCATAGTCTTCTTCGAACATCAAAAAAAACAGGTCGCATTTGCTCACAATTATCGGCCAAAACAACCCTCTAAATAAAAATAACATGAGACACCAAATGATCATAGTGCAAGACACAACTTACACTTCATCAACTCGTATTTCCAGGCTCCTTGTCGGATCAAATTATAAGAACTTGATGAGATGGAATAAAATTGTTAAGTCAAACCAATTATTTGATATCTAATAGCATAATGTCATAGAGTGTCTCTGAAACATCTTTATATCCGCTTGATATAAAGCAAAAGTTTCATATAACACATACGTGCATTCTCAATCATAACTTCCTAGAATTATTTATTTAACCAATTCTACTTGTCCCTCATGTTTGAAGTGTCATGTTCATGATGTCTGGATCAATTTGATGATAAGCATGAGCAAACTGTGAGGAAAAATATACCTGACCAAGAATAACAGCAGTATCAGTGCTTTTCAAATCTGGAGCAAGAGTTCTGCAGTCTGGATGCCCATTATACCACCAGACGAACTCTCTGGCAGCATATATACCTGCATCAAAATATACAAGAATACCAATTAAAGTTTTTGATAATCCATCGACAACATCTTAGTATATAATTGAAACTCAGTAGATGCATTCTAAAATAATTACACAAACCTCTCCAGGAATGCCAAGTGATCTGTCACTTTCAGCACCATAGGCAAGAACCACCTGACACAGTATAAATTGCCATATTAACACGGAACTTAGTAAACAAAAGACAACAGAATCACTATCTTGCTCGACAGCCACTACAGAGCCAGAATGGCAGAAACTTACCGCATTATACATATCACGTAGCTCAGGCAAAGTTATGGAAGATCCAAGGCATACATTCCCCAAGAAAGAACAACGCTCATTTTGTGCAACCCGGGAGAACTGATTGATCACAACCTGTGGAAAATTTTCTAAACAATTAAGTCCATAAGAGAATTGTAGGAAAGTCCAAAAGGCATCAATAAGCAACAAAAGCATATATAGCCATCTTTCTTAGTTGCTTCTGTAAGGAAATTCAATTCGATAATGCACCCACACAATCGACCTCTCTGAATCACCTCTCCTTGGCGCTCGTATAAAAAATACCCATCAATTGAAATCAATAATCAGTAAAATAAAGCTGCATCTACTCTAGATACTAAATTTCCAGCATATCCCACTGGAATTTAATCCACAACAAGCCTGTCTCACGAGTACATCACTTGCCTACTATACTATACATGCAATCAAAACTACTTTAAAGCTACATAATCCTAATACCACAATAGCACCTAACCTCACATTGTGCAAGAACAAATACATTAAAATCGGACAGAGGTCTTTCAGCGGGACCAAAAAAGAGTTTTTCCCTATATATTAAACTGATCAATATTAAATATAGTATTGTTTAATTCTTGTGAGCATTTTCAGCACCACTTTAATCCACCACATTATTGGTCAACATGAGGTGCAACCACTACAAAAGGTTAAAAATAAAGAGTAGGTCGTCTCACGGATCTTTTTTCGTGAGACTGGTCAACTCATTAAATTATTATCATAAGATTGAGGAAATGTAATATGGTTAGCTGATATGATTGAGAATGGATGAGAATTAAGAGGTAGCATTCTAAACACTAAACACTACAATCCACTCATCTTCACCTACCATTCTAACACTGCAATCCAACGCCTTTATTAATTATCATATAATCATATTAAATTCACTAGTCCTCTACACTACAAGAAAACAGGCGAATTCCAACGGAAAAATTCCAACGGCATCAAAAACCGTTGGAATTTTTCAAATTTCCAACGGCATTTCCAATGTCATGTCTTACCGTTGGAAATTTCCAACGGCAATTCCAACGGCACGTGGAAACCGTTGGAATGAACCGTTGGAAAAGTCATTGGAATTACTATTCCAACGGACATTCCAACGACGACTTGCCGTTGGAAATTTCCAATAAGTTTTCCAACGGAAATTCCAACTACAATTTGCCGTTGGAATTTTTCCAACAACTATTCCAATGGGAATTCCAACGACAACTTGCCGTTGGAATTTTTCCAACAACTATTCTAACGGAAATTCCAACGACAACGCACCGTTGGAATTTTTTCATCAATAATTCCAGTGAAAATTCCAACGACACCGTGCTGTTGGAATGTTTCCAACAAGTATTCCAACGGAAATTCCAACAACAATGTACCGTTGGAATTTTTCCAACATTTTTTCCAACGGAAATTCCAACAACAATGTACCATTGGAATGTTTCCAATAATTTTTCCAACGGAAATTTCAACAACAATTTACTGTTTGAATGTTTCCGTTGGATATTTTAACGGAAATTCCATCAACAATGTACTATACGAATTTTTCCAACAATTATTTCAATACCGTTGAAAATATAAATGTGGCCGACTGCTATGGTTGGTAGAGATTGTGCAACTCTGGTCTGTGGCTTTAGGTCTGCTAGGATCATATAGCCGCCCTGTTCGCTATGAATGGTCGTCTTGAACCGGTGCAACTCGATTAATATGCTTCTGCTCAGTTTTGCTCATGGACGACCAAACAGAAATTACTTCTCAAAATCGCTCAGATCCGAAACATAAATAAATAAATGTGCTTTTAAATTAAAAAGGTAAACAAATTAAATATTAATTGCTTGAGAGGTATATCAAAATATATAATAATTTTATAAGGAAATTACATAAAAGTTTAATAAATGTATGAATTATGAATCTCTAATTAGTATAAGAAAAATAAAGGTAACCACAAATGTTAGTAATTAAGGAAATATAATTTTGTAATATAAAGATTATAAATGTCTAATTATGTATTCATCAAAATAAAGGTAACCACGAAGATTAATAATTAAGGAAAAAAGAAAGGATTAGTAATTAGTAATTAAGAAAAAGAGAAAAGATTAGTAATTAAGAAAAAAAGGAGAAGATTAGTAATTAGTAATTAAGGAAATATAATTTTGTAATATAAAGATTACGAATCTCTAATTAGTATTCATAGGTAACCATGAAGATTAGTAATTAAGGAAAAAAGAAAAGATTAGTAATTAGAAATTAAGAAAAAAGAGAAAAGATTAGTAATTTGTAATTAAGAAAAAAAAAGATAACAACTAGGGTCGAACACTAAATCTCTACTTTATGTTTGAACCACTTGGCTACCCATGCATTCACATGTAATATTAATGTCATCAATTAATTTTATAATGGTTTCATGGGACAAAAAATAATATTTTTTGGATGATTAAGTAATGGTATCTCTTGCCACAAAATTAATTGGTATGAAATAGTTTCATAGATAGTTTTTACGAGATTGACTCTTTTATAACTCATAAATCAAACTCATTTATAAATTTATATATGAATCTCATTTAAGATGATTTATGAGACAATTTTACATATGACTCACTCATCTCTTAAAGATAAATTAATGGTTACCTTCTAGAAGATTAAATAATGGTATCCAAAGGTAAAAGATAAATGTTAAAAAATCTTAAATAAAAACTTAGAGGAGCAAAGAATTCTTTTAGACAAAAGAAAAAAAAAAGTATATTTTCCCTAAAAATTAGGGAATTCTAATTTAAAAGATGACATTATTACATACAATATTAAGAGGTAATAGTCGCCAACTATGGGATACTAAACTCATCAATATTAAGATAAAAACTTTTATGCACCTGTGTATCACTATTGACCCAGTTAACGCGTCCAAAAACGTGTTTCCATGCGTGTTTCACGTGCCCACGCGTCTGAGTGGATACGCTCAAATCCACCCAAATTCGCTTCAACTGTCCTAAATTTACATTATGTTAAGACATATTTTTATGTTATGTTAGTCATACATTTGTGTCCTGATTTCAGATCCTTAGAATTTTATCTATACTTTCACACCTTTTAGTAATGTAGAACATACCTTTTAGTTATATTAGTCATACATTTTAGCTATGTTAGAACATCAATATTGATGTTTTAGTGGGTGGTTTTTTTATTAAAACATAACTTGATTAATTGTTGCAATATTAGCAGCATTTTAGCAGTACAATGTGTAAGAGAGTTTTGACTTAGGCGGCTATGCCAGTGGCCTTTTCTTTAATGGATGCAAACTGCTCCATCTTTTCTTTATTTGCTCTATTTTTTTATTCTTTTATTTTTTGTTATAAAATTCCCAATTTTTATTCGTTTTATTTTTAAATTCTTTTATCATTTTTCTGTTTCTTTTATTATTTTATTTTTTGTTTAATTGTATTATTTCATTTTGATAGTATTTAATATATTTTATTTGTGTATAATGTTAAGTATTTAAAAAATTGACCAATTGTTTTATCGTCAAAATAGTTAATTAAACTGACCATGATAAGTCAAAATAAATATTTAATTTATATTAGTTGTATTTTAATGTCAATTGAAAATTATTAATCTTAGGTTAATAAATAAAGTTTGCTTGTTATTATTCTTTTCAATTATCTAAATCCAATTTCCAATTTTCACTATTAAAAATTGAAAATAATAGAATAAAAATTAGTGGATAATGAGACTCACATGTAATGATGAAATTTATGTTGAATTGATGAAGACGTGTGTTTTAAAAAAGTAGGTGTTTTTAATTAGTATGGTGACATGTGGGTCTCACACTAAAATGATGTGCTAAGAATCAACTAATGTGGATGTTCTTAGTCATACATTTATATATTATGAATATCAGCACATGCGTTGTATGTAGAAGATGAATTATTTAAATTAAAAATATTATAATACTATTAACCTTAAATAATAATTTTTTATACAGATATACAATCTATATAAAATTAGAGTCCTACTCATAATAGAACTCTATATGATTTTGGTTTGGAATTCTTATGTAAATTATTTAAATATGAAAATCATAAATTACTATTATAACCTTATATAAAATCTTTAATAAGGATATAATAGGCAATCCATGTTTTGTAAGAAATATCCATACTTTTATATAGGTAATAGATATAAGGTATGTCTAATATAATATAAAAGCATGTCTAAATAAACATAAATGTATGACTAATAATAAGTAAATGTACATGTACAAAATGTGCTAAAGTTAGTTTTTTTTTTTTTTTTGAAGTTAAAGGTATGAAATCACTTGTCATAGAGATATATCTAATATAACATAAAGGTATTTCTAACATAACTAACATAAAGGTCATGATCAAATTTAAAAAATCAAACACAAAAAAAAAAAGGATCGAACGGCTTGGGCCCAACTCGGATGCATGAAAGAAATTCATGTACCTGATGCACAGAAGAGCTTCTCCAATATTAAATATAGTAATATTTAACACCAATACTCATATGCGACTGTCGCACATGCGACATCACTCGTGCACGGTCGATTGTGTTCCAGGACACGACCGTGCGCGACTGTGGTGTATAAGTATGTCTTTTTCAACAATAAATATGTGATTTTTCACTATAAGTATGTGATTTTTTTTCGTCGCCCACGACCATGCCTTAAGACATGGCCGTGTCTCGCACGAAAACAAAGAACAATCTGTGGCGCACGGTCGGGTTTCAGGACACGGTCGAGATAAGTGTGTGATTTTAATCTATAAGTATGTCTTTTAGATCTATAAATATGTATTTTCGCGTATGGTCGCATGTGTGTCGTCGCACATGAAACTGCCTCACAGGAGTCGAGCTCAATATTTAATTCCTGTGAGCATCTTCAGCACCACTTCAATCCACCACATTATTGGTCAACATGAGATGCAACCACTACAAGAAGGATTGGTATTTATGATAATAAAGCATTGCAGTAAAAGTAATCAATTTATTTTCATATGTATGTATGTAGAAGATGAGTGGAAGAGGAGGCGGAGGAAGAGAAGGAAACCAGCAGCTCTTCCAGCAGTGATGATGGTACACCCAGTAAACAGGGTGATACCGGAGCCGAAAAATCCAACCCACTAACTTCTTCTTCTTCTATACAGGAATCCGAGAAGTCCATCTCTGAAGTGTTCAAGGCTGTTGAACAAGTTGGGAGGTCACTGTGTAAGGCTAGCTGGAGAATGCGCCTGGAGGCAAAGAAGGATCGCAAGAAGGCTGAGCTCTTCGTGGATGCCCTCAATGCCACCTTGACAAAGCTACAGATGACCATCAACTCCCAACTCCTAGTAACTGGGTATTCATCAGCTGAGGTAATGAAGAATCTTATGGATAAGCTCAACGCTCAGGAGAAGAATTTGGTGAATCTGGAAACAGAATAGAAATCCATTCACTACTACCCTAAAGGCCATCGACGATGCATAATTCGAATAGGACCAGACTTTGAAGGAGCATACTGGTCTCCTTACCAGTATGCATTCCATGCATGCTCAAATTCGGAGTCGGCTCTGGCTATAATGACAAAAAGGAGGAAGAGGTGAAAACGATCGAGCAGAGAGCACAGGATCCTTCAACATGGAAATAGCTTGTTGTTGTGCCGAGAAGAGATTCCGGAGGTGATGGAGGAAGCAGAGGTAGAGGATCCCGAGGTTACTCAAACAGCGGCACAAAGAGAAAATCCGAAGCTGTCTCAGGAACCGTTCACCCAGGACTACGTAGAGGCCATGAAGAAAGGGAAGAGAAGAGAAGAAAGGCTGAAGAAATGTACAGAGGGATGGATGAAGTCATTGAGAAGTCAACCAAGGAAAGCCTCTCAAGACTTTATCCAGCCCAGAAGCAACCTGATCTCACCTCCCTGTCTGAAAATGAGTCAAAGATGCCGGACTCTCTCATTCTATTCCTAGAAGGGAGCCCCGATGTTAGAAGCTCGAGATTCCAGGAGTGGTACTTCCCTGAATTCGATCTGCCAACTACCTCTAACCCAACCTACCTGCAGATCGAAAACCACAAGAGAGCAGAGTACCTGAAGTACTACATGAAGCTATGCAAGGAGTCTACCTTGATTCGAGGAAAAACCCATAGGGAAGGACTTCAAAGGTTTAAAGAACTTTCCAGCAAGGGAGGACTCCCCATTCAAGTGAGGCTTCGAAGCCGAATGGAAAAGGGGGAAGTCATTTCATTCTGTGAAGACTTCTGGCTCAGGTACGATGAAAGCCAGACATGAAAAAGATGCTGGAGCCTACCTATCAAGTATCCATCCTGGAGGTGGAAAGGTTCCAGGAACGAAAAGAAAAAGTGATCATCCTGGTTAAAGATCTGAAGCTACCTGCTTATCTCTCTCCTATCTCTTTATCTGTTTCTCTTTTTGCTCCTTATCCATGTATCTATTTTCTTTTATGTTACTTTATTTTCTCAATAAAATTCAAATTCAGTTCTAAAAGCTCACTGCTCGTGAACTTGTTCTTCTGTTTTTCTCTTATGGTTATTGCTTATGGAGTTTTGTTATCATTAAAAAGGGGGAAATTGTAAGGAACATTGTATAGATTTTGATGAGGACAAAACATGTAATAGATAGGTCACTTAGTAGGATACTGGAAGGAACCTGGGAGGATGTTGCGATAGAATGCTACTCGAGGCAAAGTCACAAAATCGGCTAAGTATAGAAGAATCAACAACCTTTTGGAAGGATACTACCAAGCAGGAAAATAGCCGAATACGACAAGATGCAGCAGCAACCTTTCCATGTAGCAGTTACCTCGGAGTGAGCTCTCTGAGTTGTCGTTAGCCACAATCATGTACAATCCAATTAAAGAGCGCCACCTGGAAGAATGAAAAGGACGAGAGGATGATACTCGGACTTTATTGGCGGCCGCAGCTGCAGAGGTGTACAACCGCAACAGAATCGTGTATGAGCCAATCAAATGAAGCCACGTCACCTCAAGCACGCTTTAGGGGAGGAAGCTCTCTTCAACGAGCAGAATCATCACGCCTATGAATAGAAGAAGACCTGGACTTGAGAAAAACCTGAAACTCGCTCAAACAAACAATCTAAAGCTCTCAACCACATGAATCATTTTATTCTAAGTTTCAAGTCCACTCTACAGCAGCAACCATACCCTGTTTCAAAAGCTTCTGTTCCAAATCTTGCTGCAATCTCTTTGTTGAAGAAACCATTCTTTTTATAGACTGTTAGGAATCACTTGATCGGAGGGGTGTTCCTGATCAAGTGTTTACGCTCTAATTAGTAAAGCAAGTGCTTAGTGTGGGCATATAGAGTTTGGTCACTGTGCAGTAACCCTGTGTGGGATATACTGACAGTTCTTGTTAGGTTAAGTTTGTTGAAGAAGAGTCTTTGTGATTCAAACTCTTACTTAACAAAGTTCCTCCTTGAGAGTAGAGAGGACGTAGAGGGATTACTTCACCCTCGAACCTCTATATATCGTTGTGCCTGTTTTACTACTTTAGCTTACTATCTATTGAATCTATCTATTTCTTGCTTAAGTTATCTTTGCATATAACATAAAAAAATTTCAGAAAACTCATTGTTTTAAGTGTTTTCCGTTGTGCATTCAAACTCTATTTTTCTCTAAGTCTCCAAGGTCACTGCTCAGCAGTAAGCTCTTTGAAGCAGTAAGCTCACTAGCTATCTGATGTCTGGAACTTACACTGTTACTCATATTTTGAAAAGTTTGAACAATTTAAGTAGGCTTATTCACCCCCTCTAAACTTACTGCCACTTGGGACCAACAAATATATAATTCAATTTTCTTTTTAGAGAAAAAGATGAATGGATAATACACATTCCTCAAGCTAATGCTTATGTATTCTTTGGTCGTCCTTAGCTTTGAATCAAATTCAACATTAGATCAAATTTTCTTATTATCATTTAGAGAGATTCAAATATTAATTTATTATATACGCTCATATAGTTGTATATATGGTGATATCTCAATATGAAGGGGGAAAATGTGCTATTTATAGTACTTCAAAAAGAAAAAAACATTCGAAAATGTTGAAAGCCCAACACCAAAAATAATAATAAGAAACGAAGATCACCATTCATCACTTCTCTCAAATATCCATAGCATGCTAATAACAATTTTAATTTTATTATTTCCATATGTATGTATGTATTGACAAATAATCAATTTCCAGGCGATTTGTAAGAGTTGCTTAATTCCTTCTAAATCAAACAAAACATCTAAACTCAACCATAGAACTCAACCTTTACTATCAAGAACTTAAAATCTATTTTAAGTGACCATTAAAGATTTGCTTCAGAGTCTACGAATGGACTGGGCCGCTCTCTTGGGCAAATCATCACAATCCACGAAGGTGCTTTGGTCCATCATTAGCCCAGGTTTCACTCAAGTCCAATTAGGTTGGGAACCATCAACCATAGGATCCTCATAGTTAATAAACAAAAATTTATTGAAATAAAATTGAACACATATATAGGATGTACTTTTGGTTGATGTTTTTCTTTGTCATTGTCGTAATGCTAATATGCATGTGTCAAAGAAATTAGAAAAAAATGACAAGACATTGCCCAATTATGTGACCATTTGGCATTAACAATGGACAATTGAAATTGTTTGTTTTTGGAAAGAAAAAATAAATAAGGAAGATTGAAATGGTCAAATAAAAAGATAGGGGGTGTGTGGTTGATGGGTGTTAGATAGATAAAGAGATTTAGTGATTGGTATTCCAATGCAAAATAAAAGGCAGCCAATAATTGTGTGAATTATTCTGATTTATGTCGTTTTCTATTTCTTGTAAATATTTATTGGTGTCACACTTCCATGACTTCCCATCCATTTTTTATTTGGGTTTTTTAATTATAGTAGATGAAAATCAATGGTTGAATTAAATGTGTGGTAATATTTGCTACAAAGAGTAAAGAATATATCTTGGACAATTTTGTTTGTTTTTATAATATTCACTACGAAGAATTCAGCAACATTTCGAGTGTACTTTTGTCCGTTGTCGAAAAGATTCAGCAAGCTCATACAAAAGTTGATCATACATGAATGCCTCATTTCAATAATCCATCTCTTTAATTCCTTCTATAAATCTTATGTGATGTCTCCATAATGAATTTAAACACCAAAGAATAAATTCAAATTGCAAAATGAAGTATGTGAATTTTTTTTGCTAATTTTCGAAAGGTTGAGATTAAATTGCAACTTTAGGAAATGGCATGATTTTATTTTGCAATTTGATTTTTAAATCTATTTTGGTTGGAAATGACGTGACATCCAATGTGGCATGTGATGTGACATGTTTGCCGGTCAAGTGCACTCCGGTTGCCGGAAAATTCAAAATTGGTTTAAATTGCAACAGTGAACAAATGTTATGTTTTTTTTTTTAATTATTGGAAAATGAGGATAAATTTGCAATTTTTTAAAAAGTGGTGATTCTTTTTGCAATTACATCATTAGATAATCCATATTTTGTAAGAAATAATCATACTTTCATATAGGTAATAATAATAGATGTATTGACACATAATCAATTTCCAGGCGAATTATAAGAGTTGCTTAATTGCTTCTAAATCAAACAAGACACCTAAACTCAACCATAGAACTAAACCTACACATTGCCCAATTATGTGACCATTTGGCATTAACAATGGACAATTGAAATTGTTTGTTTTTGGAAAGAAAAAATAAATAAGGAAGATTGAAATGGTCAAATAAAAAGATAGGGGGTGTGTGGTTGATGGGTGTTAGATAGATAAAGAGATTTAGTGATTGGTATTCCAATGCAAAATAAAAGGCAGCCAATAATTGTGTTTGTGTGAATAATTCTGATTTATGTCGTTTTCTATTTCTTTTAAATATTTATTGGTGTCACACTTCCATGACTTCCCATCCATTTTTTATTTGGGTTTTTTAATTATAGTAGATGAAAATCAATGGTTGAATTAAATGTGGGGTAATATTTGCTACAAAGAGTAAAGAATATATCTTGGACAATTTTGTTTGTTTTTATAATATTCACTACGAATAATTCAGCAACATTTCAAGTGTACTTTTGTCCGTTGTCGAAAAGATTCAGCAAGCTCATACAAAAGTTGATCATACATGCATGCCTCATTTCAATAATCCATCTCTTTAATTCCTTCTATAAATCTTATGTGATGTCTCCATAATGAATTTAAACATCAAAGAATAAATTCGAATTGCAAAATGAAGTATGTGACTTTTTTTACTAATTTTCGAAAGGTTGGGATTAAATTGCAACTTTAGGAAAGGGGATAATTTTATTTTGCAATTTGATTTTTAAATCTTTTTTGGTTGGAAATGACGTGACATCCAATGTGCCATGTGATGTGACATGTTTGCCGATAAAGTGCACTCCGGTTGCCGGAAAATTTAAAATTAGTTTAAATTACAACATTGAACAAAGGTTATGTTTTTTTTTTTTTTTGAAATTATTGGAAAATCAGGATAAATTTGCAATTTTTTAAAAAGTGGTGATTCTTTTTGCAATTACGTCATTAGATAATCCATATTTTGTAAGAAATAATCATACTTTCATTTAGGTAATAATAATAGATGTATTGACACATAATCAATTTCCAGGCAAATTATAAGAGTTGCTTAATTGCTTCTAAATCAAACAAGACATCTAAACTCAACCATAGAACTAAACCTACACTAGATTTAGAGCTTGCATCGCCGATCAAGAGTATTGGTCCTGAAGATCAGTCGATTTTATGAATATCCACTACGAAGAATTCAACAACATTTCGAGTGTACTTTTGTCGGTCCGTTGTTGAAAAGATTCAGCTCATACAAAAGTTGATCATACATGCATGCCTCATTTCAATAATCCATCTCTTTAATTTCCTTCTATGAATCATAAAATACAGCATTTTAAGACATGATAGATTGTAGTATTCTACTTTGGCCATGACTAGAGATTAGGTAAAAGACAACATCCATCTCATTAGACGATACAGAAAAGAAAATATTAAAGTTTCAACATCGGTGTTAAAAATCTTCAATTACCTCAGATAATTATCAAAGGGTAAACCATCAACAACAACTGAATTGTATCCAATACTCTTCAATGCTAACCTACAAAACAAGAGTGAAATTTATCAACTCTGAATTTGCTGGAAATCCTGTCTTGTTATTATGGAAAGGTGAAAAGCTTAAGCAATCAAGTCATTTTGATCCAAATATTTATCTTTATGTGTTGAAAGTATATGTGTTTATGCTTTAGCAATAAAATCGTAACTAACCTTGTAATCCAAGTTTCCGGTCACGAGTCCCATGAAGACTTGATCAAAAAATGATTTGGATGTTTACGCGATATTTGTATAGCCGCAAATAAAACCTCTTGTATTTGTTTTACAGCTAGAGGATTGCTGTCAACTATATCAATATTTGAAACTGTTTCATCTTCACCTCTCAAATAGAAATGTTTCAGTTTGTAGCAATGTTCTATGCTTAGCTTTTGAAGAGATTTAAAGCTTTCCTTTGCCCCCTTCAATTCCTCTAGATCAATATCTTCAAGTAGAAGACTATTAAGCCTTGGAAATTCGTCTGCTTCTATTTCCCATTTCGGGCCTTGAAAGGCATTACATCGTAATTTGAGCACTTGCAGGTTTGGTAGCGAAGAAATCTTTTTCATTTCAGTCCAAGGATAGCCCAACCCATTCAAATACAATTTTTTCAGACTTAATGGGAACATTGGAAGTGGAACAAGTGATGCAACGACCTCAAACTTGCTTACAGGATTCACAATGACACATTTAAGTGATTCCAGTTTGCTAAGATTGGAGATATTATCAAAGAAACTCAGAGTCTCAATCACGTCTGGCATCAACTCAATTCGAATTCCTAGCTTTTTGACATTGGGGATCTTGTTAATAACATCCTTAGTGCAACTACCCAGGGTCACATCTAATAGTGTACGAAGGTTTCGGAAAACAGTACTTTTACCCAGATGAGGTATATCTCTTCCCATGACATGAAGATGCTTCAATTTCTTCAAATTCCATATCCTCATAGGCAAATAAGATATAGCTTCAAAGGAATATCTGATGCTTAAATGTTGATGCACAATCAAGTATCGAAGACCTTCAAGTTTGGAAATGGAAGAAGGGAGATTTTTGTTACATGTCAGAGCAAGGTATCTTAGCATAACTAGTTTCAGTACTTCTAAAGGGAACTCATAAAAACGGATTTGAAGAGCATCCAGTTTCGTGAGTAACTTTAAACTAAAGCATATTGGTACCTCATATTGGTGATATGAACCAAAACATAGGAGGGTGTGGGCAGTAGACACACAATTTTCCTCGATTGATTTGCACACATCTTTGATGCCAAACAATACATTATTGTGGACGGTTAGTCTGCTCTGGTTTCTTATATTTTTTCTTGAAGCATCTCCGTAACTATCTATGACATGAAAGAAGTTAATCTTCCTAGCTTCTTTATAGCAGAAGTGCCACCAAGAAGCATGAAGGCCACAAGTTTTTACTCTTTCAGTGGGATTGAATAGGGTGCTTCTCTGGTAGACCATGATAAGACTACGCAAAGCAAGGTGTTGCAAGCATTCTACACCAGAAAGTTCTAAAGTTTGGAAAGAACCTTTCTTAATGATTTTCTCAACAATCCACAGATTAATGAGTTTGGACTTTGGCATTTGATGGTTTTGTGGGAAGACTCCAATATAGAGAAAACACAATTTTAAATCATCACTTAAATCCTCAAAGCTTGGATATAGTACCTTTGATATTTCGTCATAGGCATCCATGAAAACTTGGTGTCTCTTTTGTGCAACCACCTCATTCCAGAAAGATTCCGTCTTCTCGGCCTTCGACAGAAGATCTGCAACTGTGATGATTGTTAGCGGAAGACCATCACACTTTTCTGCAATCTTTTTTCCAGCTTCTTCAAGCTCAGGAGGACATGTGCCTTCATCAAAGACTTTCTCACGCAAAAGATGCCAACTTTCTTCTTTATTTAGAAGGCGCAAGTGATGATAAGAAAACGGGTCATCATCAGATTCATGTTTGATCCTGGTCGTAAGCAAGACCCGACTTCCATTTCCATTGTTTGGAAATAATAATTTCAAGTAATCTTGGGCCAACTGTATATCCCACACATCATCGAATATGATGAGGTAACGTTTATCCTCCAAACTCTTTTTCAAACATTCAACTATTTCCTGGAATCCTTCAGTGGGCTTTTCATGGGCATGAAGATCCACTTGAGCCAGAATGGTTCGAATGATTTCTTCTGGTTGATAGTTTCTGCCTACAGTCACCCAAGCACAACAGTCGAACCATTCCAAGATATCAAGATCTTTATAAATTTTCTTAGCAAGAGCTGTCTTGCCAATGCCCGCCATCCCAACAAGGGAGAAAAAGTAAAAGGGCAATTCTTCCCAATCCATTACAAGGTTTACTTTGAGTTTACTGAACTCATCGGATAATCCAACCATCTCAGGCCTTGATAAAATAGGAAACCCCTCCTCGTCATCTACCAGCTTCTTCAATCTCTCCAAGAATGAATGAGTATGTTGTTTGAGTTCCTTCTCCATCCCAAATCTATGCTCATGAAGTACAGCCCTATATTCTTCAATCAGATCTGGGATCTGTTCAAGTGAAGCTTTCATCTTCATCCTGCTCCTCACATCCATTCTTTCTATTGACTCTTCTATCCAACTCAGCTCTTTGATTAATTTTTCTACAATTTCCAGAGCGATGGGACGAATTAACATACCAAAATAAGTTTTCTCAGCCACCATCTGACCCTTGAAACCAGATACAGCAGCATAAGCAGCCATCTCTAAATTTAATTTTTTTCTCTTCACAAATAATAGTTTTGATCTGTTTGCTTGCTGGAATTACAAACATTAATCAAGAGGAAAAACATTGTTGCTGTCCCCAACAATGGACTAAATTACTGAATTAACCCTCGATGAGCATCTTCACCTACCCACTAGAATACAAAGCCTTTATTAATTATCATATACTTCCTCCGTCCCTGCTATCTTTGTCTATTTTTCATTTTTTATTGTCCCAACTAACTTTGTCAACCCAAAAATGACAAAAAAAAAATTACGACCTTACCCCTCCATTCCTTTTATTTTACTTACTTTACACTCAAAAAACACACATTAATTACAAAACTGTCACTCAAAAACATTAAAATAACACATCACATCAAAGTCAACAGTTTTTTCTTAGAATTCGTGCCGGTCAAGGGTGGCAAAAATAAGGGTGACGGAGGTAGTATGATATAATATTAAGAGGCAATTGTCGCCAACTATGGAATATTAAATTCAATATTTTGTTTTAAGAAAATAGAAGAATGATTAATACACACCTTTGATCGTCCTTAGCTTTGAATCAAATTCAACATTAGGTAAAATTTAATAACTATCAAGTTTATTATCATTTAGAGAGATTCCATTATTAATTTATGATAGAGTAAGTCTCTTGTGCATTAGATCCATGCACCCGGGTCGGATCCGGGTAATCCGACCCGTTTTTTTTCTTTTTCGCGCTAGTTTTTTTTTCAATTTTAGTCATGACTTTTAGTTATGTTAAGAATACATTTATGTAATGTGTAAGAATACCTTTAGGTAATGTATAGAGATACCTTTAGGTTATGTTAAGGATACCTTTATGCCCAAATTTCATACATTTAATTTACGTCAGACATATCTTTAGGTTATGTTAAGGATACTTTTATGTTATGTTAGAGATACCTTATCCATAAGTACTTGTGTTACACATTTTGTACACAAAGGTATCTCTAACATAACATAAAAGTATTCTTAACATAACCTAAAGGTATCCTTAATATAACGTAAATGTATGTGACCTGGAGCGAATTCTAAGGGTATCAAATCAGGATTTCAAAGGAACCTAGAATCACGATTTCAAAGGTACCTTTAATATCAACTAAAGGTATTCTTAACATAACCTAAAAGTATGTTTAATATAATCAAAAGGTATTCTTAAAATGATAAAAGATATCCTTAACATAACCTAAAGGTATGCTTAACATAACTAAAAAATATTCTTAACATAACATGGTATATAACCTGGAATCACGATTTCAAAGGTATCCTTAACATCACCTAAAAGTATTCTTAACATAATCTAAAGGTATGCTTAATATAAACAAAAGGTATTCTTAACATAACTAAAGGTATCCTTAACATAACCTAAAGTATGCTTAATATAACTAAAATGTATTCTTAACATAATGTGGCATGTAACCTGAAATCAGGATTTCAAAGGTATTCTTAACATAATTGAAAGGTATCCTTACCATAACTTAAAGGTATCCTTAACATAATTGAAAGGTATCATTAACCAGCGAATTTGAGTGCATCCGTCCAGGCTCGTGGGAGTGCGTGAGGACGCGTCAGACGGGCGTACACGCGCGGGTCGGGTCGGGTGCATGAATCTAGGATCCATGCACATGATAGCATAAAAGTTTGTCTTTTATGATATACGTTCATATACTTGTATGAGGATATCTGAATATGAGAAAAAGAAAAAGGAAATGTGGTATTTATAGTACTTAAAAAAGAAGAAAACATTCAAAAATGTTCAAAGCCCAACACCAAAAAATAATAATAATACTAATAAATGAAGATCATCATTCATCACTTCTCTCAAATGCTATAGTATGCTAATAACAATTTCAATTTTATCATTTTCATATGTATATATGTATGTATTGACGAATAGTCAATTTCCATGCGAATTGTAAGAGTTGCTTGATTGCTTCTAAATCAAACAAGACATCTAAACTCAACCATAGAACTCAGACCTTTACTATCAACAGAGCTTGTATCGCCGATCAAGAATATTGGTTTTGAAGATCGGTTGATTTTATGTATATTCACCTACAAAGAATATTGACCAGGAATTGGAGTGTGCGTGCCTTGGTGTGACCGCCTTAGAGAGCAATTCATGCACCCGTCTCCTTATCCTGCTATTCTTCATTTCTATCTTTGCCCAAGCAATGTGATTTAAATTAAGAAAAATAAATTAGTTCCATGGATGCTCTGATTGTGGTCTGCAAGGACACCCACAATGACTGGAAAGAACTGATTCATAACATGATAAATTATACCTCATCGGCTGGTACTGTTGTAACTGTTGGGAATATGGCTGCAAGAAAGGATAAAAGAAGTTGCAAAACTGCTGCTCTTGCTTTTGTATTAATATTTCTTGATGATGCTAACTCATCCACATACATGAGTTTTTATAATAGATGAATACATCTTGAGAATTACAAATTCAACATAGAAAACTAACAAACTTTGAAAGCAATAAAGTCCTAATTTGACTTGAGTAAGGAATTCTAGGAGACATTCCAAATCTCTTCAAATTACATATTATCATTTAACACCCCTTCTTAATTTGTAATTTGCAACACATCCATGAAGTTGTGAAGTTTCTCCACCGAAACGGCTTTGGTAAGAACATCAGCTGGTTGTTCCACAGTTGAGATAAACTCTAGGAAGATTTCCTTCTTTTGAACCAAATCACGAATGTAATTATGCCTCAGTTCGATGTGCTTCGATCTCCCATGAAAAACTGGATTCTTGGTCATAGCAATTGCAGATTGGTTATCACAAAAGATAGGAGTAGGACCTTCAACCTTTTGTTGCAAATCATTCAAAATCCTCCTTGACCAAATTGCTTCTCGCGCAGCTTCATTTGCCGAAATGTATTCAGCCTCAGCTGAAGATAGTGCAACCGAATCTTGCTTTTTGGAACTCCATGAAATTGCTCTGGATCCCAAACAAAAAATGTATGCTGAAGTGCTTTTTCTGTCATCCAAACTTCCTGCCCAATCACTATCAGTGAAGCCAATCAAATTGTTATTTTCTTCCTTCACATAATTGATGCCGACCTTTTTCGATCCTTGTAGATATCGAAGAATACTCTTTGCCGCTGCAAAATGAGTCTTGCTTGGTTCAGCCATATACCTGGAAATCATGCTAACAGTGCACAATATTAGGCCTTGTGTTTGTGAGATAAATCAATGAACCAACAAGACTTCTATAAACACTTGGGTCAACTTTTTCTGCTCCATCATTTCGCTGCAACTTCTTATTCAAGGCCATAGGTGTAGCTATAGGTTTGCAATTTTCCATCTTGAACTTCTTAAGCAAATCAGCCACATATTTCTCTTGAAAGATAAAAATCATTCCCTTGGCTTGCTTGACTTGGATTCCAAGAAGAAACTTCATTAAACCAAGATCAGTCATCTCATACTCTTTCATCATCGCTTCCTTGAACGTTTTCACCATCTCATCATTAGTTCCTGCATAGATCAAGTCATCAACATAAATGCAAACCATCACGAAATCACCTCCTTTCTTCTTCACATACAAAGATGGTTCGGATGGGCTTTTCAAAAAATTATTCTTCAAGAAATAAGAATCAATTTTATTGTTCCACGCTCTCGGTGCTTGCTTTAAGCCGTAAAGAGCTTTATGTAATTTGTAGACTTTGCCATCTTGCCCTTTTGTTTCGAAATCTGGAGGTTGGGTAACATAAACCTCATCTTCTAACTCTCCATGAAGGAATGCTGATTTCACATCAAGTTGAAAAACTTGCAACTCCAATTGAGTTGCGATTGCAAGAACAGTTCGTATTGTTTCCATTCGTGCAACGGGAGCAAAGGTCTCGTTGAAATCAACACCGGGCTGTTGTGAGTAGCCTTTCGCAACTAAACGTGCCTTGTACTTTTGTACACTTCCATCTTCATTGAATCTTGTTTTGAAGACCCATTTCAAACCAATAGCTTCTTTCCCTTTCGGAAGGTCTACCAGTTGCCAAGTTTGATTTTTCTCTATACTTCTCATCTCTTCATTCATTGCCTTCCTCCATACTTCTTCATGTACAGCCTCCTCAAAACACTTTCGCTCACCAGCAAAAAATGCAACACCGCATGATTCATATATTTCAGCCGAAGAACGATACTTTCTCGGATGATCATCCTCCAAATCTGACTCATTTTCAAGAATTATTGCTTGATACTCCAGCAACTTCTTGTGCAGATTTATTGGGCTCGAGAATTGCAAGTTCAGCAGGCCCTTGCTCAACAGTTTCATCTACCCACTTCCATGATGCGTTTTCGTCAAAAATAACGTCTCTCGAAAGCACCAACTGATTAGACATTGGATTAAACAAACGATAACCTTTAGATTCATCACTATATCCGATGAAAATAAGTTTTTCACCTTTTATATCAAACTTCTCTCTGATTTGGGAAGGAATAAGAGCGTAAGCTATGCAACCAAAAACTTTTAATTGGCTCACGTTTGGTTTTCTCCCATGCCAAGCTTCCAAAGGTGTCTTATTCCTCACGGCCTTTGTGGGTGACCGATTAAGAATATAGATAGTTGTATTTACAACTTCTGGCCAAAATTTATTTGGAAGCCCTTTGCCTTTCAACATACTTCTTGCCATTTCTTCGATTGTGCGATTTTTCCTCTCAGCCACACCGTTTTGTTGTGGTGTGTATCTAACTGTAAGTTGTCTTTGGATGCCTTCATCTTTTCAATAATCCATAAAAGGTTTGTAGATAAACTCCCCTCCTCGATCAGTTCTGAGACACTTCAATTCATAGCCACTTTGCTTCTCCACAAAAGCTTTGAAGTGCAAAAACTTTGAGAAAGCTTCTGATTTCTGCTCAAGAATATAAACCCAACTCATTCTTGTAAAATCATCCACAAAAAGAAGAAAATACCTCTTGTTCCCAAGTGAGAGAGTTCTTGTTGGGCCACAAATATCATCATGAACCAATTCAAGAGGTTCACGAGCTCTCCACGCCGTTTTTGGAAAAGGAAGACAATGCATTTTCCCATAGACACAACCTTCGCAAACTTCATTATTTTTCTGAATTTCTAGAAGCCCTACAACCATATCTTTTTTCTTCAAAAGTTGCAAGCCTTTGAGATTCAAATGGCCATATCTCAAGTGCCAAAGTTGAGTATCATCTGGTGCTCCGCTTCTAAAAGCAACATGTGACTTCAAATTGAGAGGGAAAAGATTATTTGAAGTCATTTTCACAATAGCAACCTCATCTCCAGATTTTTTGTCAAGTATCTGACACTTCTTATCATCAAAAATCAGCTTGTATCCCCTTCTCATCATCTGTCCAACACTCAACTGATTTTGCGAAATATTCGGAGCATAATGAACATCATGAATGAATTTTTTATTACCTTCACCTTCGTGTACAGCAATAACTCCATTTACCTTCAATTTTTACATTCTTTCCATCACCAAGCTCAACATGAGAAGAGTAATTTTTATCCAACTCAACAAATTCCATTTGGTTTCCAGTCAAGTGGTTGCTACACCCGCTGTCAAGATACCACGTCTCACTAGATTTTCTATTATTCGCAATAGAAAAAAACAGTTTATTGTCATCATCTTCCGTAGAGAAATGAATGGCTTTTCTCCTCTCACTATTTTCTCCCCTTTTCTTTGAACCAACAATCTCTGTCAGAATGGTTAAGAGTTTTGCATCTTGTACACTTGGACCAACAATCTTTAGATTCATGACCAGGTTTCTTGCAAATAAAACATTCAGAATCAGAGTTACCAGATCTTTGTTGCCAAGAGGAATCACTTCTTCCTCGACCTCTGCCTCTACTTTGAAAGTTTCATCCACGACCTCTACCGGAAAAATTTCCACGAGACATGCCTCCTCTTCCTTGTGGTTTATTTGAGACATTCCCCTTTGCTTGAAAAGCTTGCTCCAATGGTTGACTGCTGTATTTGTTTACTCGTTGTTCATGAGCTTCTAAGGACCCCATGAGTTCATATTGAGTGAGTTTTGCAAGATCTTTTGTTTCAGTAATGACCGCCACAATATGCTCGAATTTTTGTGGAAGGCTTCTCAAAATATTCTCAACTTCTTTCTTTTCAGGAACAACATCTCCACAACTCTTAATTTGGTTGATAATTTCAGCAACTCTAGAGAAGAAATCTTTGACAAACTCACTTTCTTTCATGGACAAGTTGTCAAATTGACTCCACAATGATTGCAGCTTTATGGCGATCACTTTTTCAGATCCTTGAAACTCTATTTTCAGAGTTTCCCATGCATCTTTTGCTTTCTTAACACTAAAAATTCGAGGATAAATGGTTTTGCTAACTCCTTGTTGGATGATCCTTAAGGCAGTAGCGTTTTTCTTCACATTTTCTTTGTATTCTTTCTCTTCCTTTTCAGTCCATGAGTCATTGACGGGAACAGGGCGTTCTTCATAATCTTCTTCAATCATATCCCATAAATCTTGGGAAAGAAATATGGTCTCCATTTGAGAACTCCAATAGTCATAATGTTCTCCATCGAAGATTGGAATTTGGCTTGTGATGTATGAGGAAATTGAGTTTGGGTTTGCAGCCATTTTTGGATCACCTAGACTCTAGATACCAAAATTGTTGGGAATATGGCTGCAAGAAAGGATAAAAGAAGTTGCAAAGCTGCTGGACTTGCTTTTGTATTAATATTTCTTGATGATGCTAACTCATCCACATACATGAGTTTTTATAATAGATGAATACATCTTGAGAATTACAAATTCAACATAGAAAACTAACAAACTTTGAAAGCAATAAAGTCCTAATTTGACTTGAGTAAGGAATTCTAGGAGACATTCCAAATCTCTTCAAATTACATATTATCATTTAACAATAAGTAGATCAACTTGTTGGATATGAATAGCTAGATCCTTAATTCCTGCAACAATAGTATATTTAATAATTTAATGAAATGTGCTTAGGAGCAAAGACCCAGAACATAATGACATAAGATAGGTAAGATGCCAAAACGGAACAATTCGGAAAAGGCAGAATTATTACCCAGAACTTCACGTAGTTCTTTAGCTGTACAGGCTGCTTGGACTGGTCCTCGTCGTCCAACCAAGTAAACTTTCCTGACAATTGCAATAAATAAAAATGTATAGATCTACAGATTACGACAAACTTTATCTTAAAAGTGTCATCATGTATAGCAGACCTTATAGAGATTTCTTCTAAAGCAGCCAATGCATGGGAGGCAATATCTGTTCTTGCCAGCTCTCAAAAGTCTCATATAACACATGTGCATTCTCAATCATAACTTCCTAGAATTATTTATTTAACCAATTCTACATGTCCCTCATGTTTGAAGTGTCATGTTCATGATGTCTGGATCAATTTGATGATAAGCATGAGCAAACTGTGAGGAAAAATATACCTGACCAAGAATAACAGCAGTATCAGTGCTTTTCAAATCTGGAGCAAGAGTTCTGCAGTCTGGATGCCCATTATACCACCAGACGAACTCTCTGGCAGCATATATACCTGCATCAAAATATACAAGAATACCAATTAAAGTTTTTGATAATCGCCATCGACAACATCTTAGTCCATAATTGAAACTCAGTAGATGCATTCTAAAATAATTACACAAACCTCTCCAGGAATGCCAAGTGATCTGTCACTTTCAGCACCATAGGCAAGAACCACCTGACACAGTATAAATTGCCATATAAACACGGAACTTAGTAAACAAAAGACAACAGAATCACTATCTTGCTCGACAGCCACTACAGAGCCAGAATGGCAGAAACTTACCGCATTATACATATCACGTAGCTCAGGCAAAGTTATGGAAGATCCAAGGCATACATTCCCCAAGAAAGAACAACGCTCATTTTGTGCAACCCGGGAGAACTGATTGATCACAACCTGTGGAAAATTTTCTGAACAATTAAGTCCATAAGAGAATTGTAGGAAAGTCCAAAAGGCATCAATAAGCAACAAAAGCATATATAGCCATCTTTCTTAGTTGCTTCAAACACCAGTAAGGAAACTCCAAAAAAAATACCCATCAATTGAAATCAATAATCAGTAAAATAAAACTGCATCTACTCTAGATACTAAATTTCCAGCATATCCCACTGGAATTTAATCCACAACAAGCCTGTCTGACGATTACATCACTTGCCTACTATACTATACATGCAATCAAAACTACTTTAAAGCTACATAATCCTAATACCACAATAGCACCTAACCTCACATTGTGCAAGAACAAATACATTAAAATCGGACAGAGGTCTTTCAGCGGGACCAAAAAAGAGTTTTTCCCTATATATTAAACTGATCAATATTAAATATAGTATTGTTTAATTCTTGTGAGCATTTTCAGCACCACTTTAATCCACCACATTATTGGTCAACATGAGGTGCAACCACTACAAAAGGTTAAAAATAAAGAGTAGGTCGTCTCACGGATCTTTTTTCGTGAGACGGGTCAACTTATTAAATTATTATCATAAGATTGAGGAAATGTAATATGGTTAGCTGATATGATTGAGAATGGATGAGAATTAAGAGGTAGTATTCTAAACACTAAACACTACAATCCACTCATCTTCACCTACCATTCTAACACTGCAATCCAACGCCTTTATTAATTATCATATAATCATATTAAATTCACTACTCTTCTACCCATGCATTCACATATAATATTAATGTCATCAATTAATTTTATAATGTCATGGGACAAAAAATAATATTTTTTGGATGATTAACTAATGGTATCTCCTGCCACAAAATTAACTGGTATGAAATAGTTTCATAGATAGTTTTTACGAGATTGACACTTTTAGAACTTATAAATCAAACTCATTTATAAATTTATATATGAATCTCATTTAAGATGATTTATGAGACAGTTTTACATATGACTCACTCATCTCTTAAAGATAAATTAATGGTTACCTTCTAGAAGATTAAATAATGGTATCCAAAGGTAAAAGATAAATGATAAAAAATCTTAAATAAAAACTTAGAGGAGCAAAGAATTCTTTTAGACAAAAGAAAAAAAAGAGTATATTTTCCCTAAAAATTAGGGAATTCTAATTTAAAAGATGACATTATTACATACAATATTAAGAGGTAATAGTCGCCAACTATGGGATACTAAACTCATCAATATTAAGATAAAAACTTTTATGCACCTATGTATCCGTGTTGACCCAGTTAACGCGTCCAAAAACGCGTTTCCATGCGTGTTTCACGTGCCCCACACGTCTGAGTGGATACGCTCAAATCCACCCAAATTCGCTTCAATTGTCCTAAATTTACATTATGTTAGACATATTTTTATGTTATGTTAGTCATACATTTGTGTCCTGATTTCAGATCCTTAGAATTTTATCTATACTTTCACACCTTTTAGTAATGTAGGACATACCTTTTAGTTATATTAATCATACATTTTAGCTATGTTAGAGCATCAATATTGATGTTTTAGTGGGTGGTTTTTTTATTAAAACATAACTTGATTAATTGTTGCAGATATGAATTCATTCTTGCAGCATTTTAGCAGTACAATGTGTAAGAGAGTTTTGATTTGGGCGGCTATGCCAGTGGCCTTTTCTTTAATGGATGCAAACTGCTCCATCTTTTCTTTATTTGCTCTATTTTTTTATTGTTTTATTTTTTGTTATAAAATTTCCCTATTTTTATTCCTTTTATTTTTTAATTCTTTTATCATTTTTCTGTTCCTTTTATTATTTTATTTTTTGTTTAATTGTATTAATTCATTTTGATAGTATTTAATATATTTTATTTGTGTATAATGTTAAGTATTTAAAAAATTGACCAATTGTTTTATCGTCAAAATAGTTAATTAAACTGACCATGATAAGTCAAATAAATATTTAATTTATATTAGTTGTATTTTAATGTCAATTGAAAATTATTAATCTTAGGATTAATAAATAAAGTTTGCTTGTTATTATTCTTTTCAATTAATCTAAATCCAATTTTCAATTTTCACTATTAAAAATTGAAAATAATAGAATAAAAATTAGTGGATAATGAGACTCACATGTAATGATGAAATTTATGTTGAATTGCTGCAAATTTATTTTAAATTGATGAAGAGGTGTGTGTTCACCTAATTCCTTAAGCTACTCCCGCAAGTGTACGGTGTAGATCGTAGACTCGGCAAGCAAGGTCGATCCCACAGAGACTAACGTTAGAATTAATTAATTACCTAAATTTTATCCCTAATTTTATCTAGGAATCGAATTCAAAAGATGTTGAATTAATTATACTAACTACGAATGCAATTAAAAATCACGAGATTAAACAATTATTCTAAGACAGGTTCTAGAACATGCTTTCATCCAATTCTCCCCTTAACGTCACTTTGAGCAATCCAAATTCATTGATTAATAATCCTATATGAGCAATCACGAAAATCAAGTTAAAAGCTCTCTCGAGTCAATTTTAACCGGTTGATTATTATGCTACCAGAGGTATCTCTACTCGATCTGATATAACACAACAACTCCCAAAAGCACCTAGGATTGAAAATCTCATCACATATGTCATTCATCTCTCGATTTCATGCTGCATATATGTCATGTGTTTACTTTTCCGTAATTAAATCTCCTCTCTCGAATTTCGACTTAATTACTTAAACATGCTCAATTACCGATCGGACAATCAAACAAGCAATCACATCATAAACACATGAATAGGATCGAAAAATCAAGAAATTGAATTTAAATCAAAGATCCATCAAGGTTCGAATCGAACTACTTACATATCCTAGAAACCTACGAAAATCTAGCCGGACATAATGTTAATCAAATCCATAGACAAAATTGATAACATCATGTCAAAACCGAAATTCAACAAAAAGTAGAAAAGTAAAAAGAAAAACTCTAAGATGACGATCTCGCGATTCTCGATCTTTGAATTCTCCTTCGTATTTCCTCCTAGATGCTCTCAGAATTTGTGTTTTTCTCTTTATGAATGCTTGTGTTCTCAATTCTGGAATTCTTGGGGGATATATATCTTCTTGGGAATCTCCGAGATCAAGAAAATCGGGTAGAAAATCATCCAAAATCGTGTTTTAGTTGAAATAGGACACCCGGGCACGATCGTGCCCCACGGCACCACCAGACCGTGCCCCAATGCTCTTGCGCGTGCCAGCCGCGCACGACCGTGCCCCAGGACACGGCCGTCCGTGCGCGGCTGCTTCCTCTCGGGACATTCGTGCACGGTCGTGCGCCAATGCAGCCCTGACCGTGCGCGGCTGCACCTGTCCGTGCCCCAATGCACAGCCCCGTTTTTCTTCGTTTTCGGCCTCGTTTCCTCCTCGTTTCTTCCTCAATTCTTAATCACATTTGAAATTCATACTTTTTCCACTAAAATCATGAAACTTAGCAACCAAAACGTCAAATGCAACAAATATATGAAAAGTAACAAAATTGCTATAAAAACGTACACAATCGCAATCAATCGATCTTAACATTGTACGCAAAACTATAGCAAAATTGGCACTTATCAGTGTGTTTGTAAAAAGTAGGTGTTTTTAATTAGTATGGTGACATGTGGGTCTCACACTAAAATGGTGTGCGAAGAATCAACTAATGTGGATGTTCTTAGTCATACATTTATATATTATGAGTATCAGCACATGTGTCGCATGTAGAAGATGAATTATTTAAATTAAAAATATTATAATATTGTTAACCTTAAATAATAATTTTTTATACAGATATACAATCTATATTAATAAATGATTTATTTTCCCACTTGTGCATGGTCGATTGTGTTCCAGGACACGACCGTGCGCGACTGTGGTGTATAAGTATGTATTTTTCAACAATAAGTATGTGATTTTTTACTATAAGTATGTGATTTTTTTCCTCGCCCACGACCGTGCCTTAGGACATGGCCGTGTCTCGCACGAAAACTAAGAACAATCTGTGGCGCGCGGTCGGGTTTCAGGACACGGTCGAGATAAGTGTGATTTTTATCTATAAGTATGTCTTTTAGATCTATAAATATGTATTTTCGCGTATGGTCGCATGTGTGTCGTCGCACATGAAACGGCCTCACAGGAGTCAAGCTCAATATTTAATTCCTGTGAGCATCTTCAGCACCACTTCAATCCACCACATTATTGGTCAACATGAGATGCAACCACTACAAGAAGGATTGGTATTTATGATAATAAAGCATTACAGTAAAAGTAATCAATTTATTTTCATATGTATGTATGTAGAAGATGAGGTGGAAGAGGAGGAAACCAGCAGCTCTTCCAGCAGTGATGATGGTACACCCAGTAAACAGGGTGATACCGGAGCCGAAAAATCCAACCCACTAACTTCTTCTTCTTCTATACAGGAATCCGAGAAGTCCATCTCTGAAGTGTTCAAGGCTATTGAACAAGTTGGGAGGTCACTGTGTAAGGCTAGCTGGAGAATGCGCCTGGAGGCAAAGAAGGATCACAAGAAGGCTGAGCTCTTCGTGGATGCCCTCAATGCCACCTTGGCAAAGCTACAGATGACCATCAACTCCCAACTCCTAATAACTGGGGATTCATCAGCTGAGGTAATGAAGAATCTTATGGATAAGCTCAACGCTCAGGAGAAGAAGTAGGTGAATCTAGAAACGAAATAGAAATCCATTCACTACTATCCTAAAGGCCATCGACGATGCATAATTCGAACAGGACCAGACTTTGAAGGAGCATACTGGTCTCCTTACCAGTATGCATTCCATGCATGCTCAAATTCGGAGTCGACTCTGTCTATAATGACAAAAAGGGGGAAGAGGTGAAAACGATCGAGCACAGAGCACAGGATCCTTCAACATGGAAACAGCTTGCTGTTGTGCCGAGAAGAGATTCCGGAGGTGATGGAGGAAGCAGAGGTAGAGGATCCCGAGGTTACTCAAACAGTGGCACAAAGAGAAAATCCGAAGCTATCTCAGGAACCGTTCACCCAGGACTACGTAGAGGCCATGAAGAAAGGGAAGAGAAGAGAAGGAAGGCTGAAGAAATGTACAGAGGGATGGATGAAGCCATTGAGAAGTCAACCAAGGAAAGCCTCTCAAGACTTTATCCAGCCCAAAAGCAACCTGATCTCACCTCCCTGTCTGAAAATGAGTCGGAGATGCCGGACTCTCTCATTCTATTCCTAGAAGGGAGCCCCGATGTCAGAAGCACGAGATTCCAGGAGTGGTACTTCCCTGAATTCGATGCCAACTACCTCTAACCCAACCTACTTGCAGATCAAAAACCACAAGAGAGCAGAGTACCTGAAGTACTACATGAAGTTGTGGAAGGAGTCTACCTTGATTCGAGGAAAAACCCATAGGGAAGGACTTCAAAGGTTTAAAGAACTTGTCAGCAAGGGAGGACTCCCCATTCAAGTGAGGCTTCGAAGCCGAATGGAAAAGGGGGAAGTCATTTCAATCTGTGAAGACTTCTGGCTCAGGTACGATGAAAGCCCAGACATGAAAAAGATGCTGGAGCCTACCTATCAAGAATCCATCCTGGAGGTGGAAAGGTTCCAGGAACGAAAAGAAAAAGCGATCATCCTGGTTAAAGATCTGAAGCTACCTGCTTATCTCTCTCCTATCTCTCTATCTGTTTCTCTTTTTGCTCCTTATCCATGTATCTATTTTCTTTTATGTTACTTTATTATCTCAATAAAATTCAAATTTAGTTCTGAAAGCTCACTGCTCGTGAACTTGTTCTTCTGATTTTCTCTTATGGTTATTGCTTATGGAGTTTTGTTATCATTAAAAAGGGGGAAATTGTAAGGAACATTGTATATATTTTGATGAGGAAAAAACATGTAATAGATAGGTCACTGTAGTAGGATACTGGAAGGAACCTGGAAGGATGCTGCGATAGAATGCTACTCGAGGCAAAGTCACAAAATTGGCTAAGTATAGAAGAATCAACAACCTTTTGGAAGGATACTACCAAGCAGGTCGCTAGCCGAATACGACAAGATGCAGCAGCAACCTTTCCATGTAGCAGTTACCTCGGAGTGAGCTCTCTGAGTTGTCGTTAGGCACAATCATGTACAATCCAATTAAAGAGTGCCACCTGGAAGAATGAAAAGGACGAGAGAACGATTCTCGGACTTTATTGGCGGCCGCAGCTGCAGAGGTGTACAACCGCAACAGAATCGGGTATGAGCCAATCAAATGAAGCCACGTCACCTCAAGCACGCTTTAGAGGAGGAAGCTCTCTTCAACGGGCAGAATCATCACGTCTATAAATAGAAGAAGACCTGGACTTGAGAAAAACCTGAAACTCGCTCAAACAAGCAATCTAAAGCTCTCAATCGCATCAATCATTTTATTCTAAGTTTCAAGTCCAGTCTACAGCAGCAACCATACCCTGTTTCTAAAGCTTCTGTTCCAAATCTTGCTGCAATCTCTTTGTTGAAGAAACCATTCTTTTTATAGACTGTTAGGAATCACTTGATCGGAGGGGTGTTCCTGATCAAGTGTTTACGCTCTAATTAGGAAAGCAAGTGCTCAGTGTGGGCATATAGAGTTTGGTCACTGTGCAATAACCCTGTGTGGGATAGACTGACAGTTCTTGTTAGGTTATGTTTGTTGAAGAAGAGTCTTTGTAATTCAATCTCCTACTTAACAAAGTTCCTCCTTGAGAGTAGATAGGACATAGAGGGATTACTCCACCCTCGAACCTCTATATATCGTTGTGCCTATTTTACTATCTTTAGCTTACTATCTGTTGAATCTATCTGTCTCTTGCTTAAGTTATCTTTGCATATAACATAAAAGATTTTCAGAAAACTCATTGTTTTAAGTGTTTTCCACTGTGCATTCAAACTCTATTTTTCTCTAAGTCTCCAAGGTCACTGCTTAGCAGTAACCTCTTTGAAGCAGTAAGCTCACTAGCTACCTGCTGTCTGGAACTTACACTGTTACACATATTTTGAAAAGTTTGAAAATTTTAAGTAGGCTTATTCACCCCCTTTAAACTTACTGCCACTTGGGACCAACAAATATATAATTCAATTTTCTTTTTAGAAAAAAAGATGAATGGATAATACACATTCCTCAAGCTAATGCTTATGTATTCTTTGGTCGTCCTTAGCTTTGAATCAAATTCAACATTAGATCAAATTTTCTTATTATCATTTAGAGAGATTCAAATATTAATTTATTATATACGCTCATATAGTTGTATATATGGTGATATCTCAATATGAAGGGGGGAAATGTGCTATTTATAGTACTTCAAAAAGAAAAAAACATTCGAAAATGTTGAAAGCCCAACACCAAAAATAATAATAAGAAACGAAGATCCATAGCATGCTAATAACAATTTTAATTTTATTATTTCCATATGTATGTCTGTATTGACAAATAATCAATTTCCAGGCGAATTGTAAGAGTTGCTTAATTGCTTCTAAATCAAACAAGACATCTAAACTCAACCTTTACTATCAAGAGCTTGCATCGTGGATCTAGAATATTTGTTCTCAACATTGGTCGATTTTATGAATATTCACTACAAAGAATTCAGCAACATTTCGAGTGTACTTTTGTACGTTGTCGAAAAGATTCAGCTAGCTCATACAAAAGTTGATCATACATGCATGCCTCGTTTCAATAATCCATCTCTTTAATTTCTTCCTATATATGTTAATACTCCTTTACTAATGTCCTCCTCCTGTTGTGCATGCAACCTGCAGAATAGGTTTTGATAAAATTAAGTTGCAAAGGATTGCACTATATAATATTACTTATGAAAGCTATATATGTGCAAAAATGTAGATTTTGGCCTACTTTGATTTGTATAAATTAAGTTCACATCTGAATTAGAACTAGAAAAAATAAATTTTGAAATTGAAAGTATAGGGACCTAATGTTAATTGTTAACATGCCTATACACATTTCAGCAAAATGTTTGTGCTCACTGTTTCTTCAGCACAACAAAGATTTGTGCCAATAAAAGAACATACGTATAATCCCATCTCGTATTGCATACAATCTTGTGATGCATCAAAATTCAGAACAATTCCTAGAAAAAGAACATAGCAAAAAAATAACCATAACAACTATTCACACATGAAACGGGAATCATAATATACATAGCAAAAAAAACATGAAAAGAATGACCAGCTGAAAATGCAAAAGTTGAGGAAATCATAATATACATCGTTTTAAGACGTAATAGATTGTATTATTCTGGTTTGGCAATGAATGGAGATTAGGTAAAAGGCAACATCCATCTCATAAGAAAAGACAGAAGAAAAATAGTATTAGCAATTTATAGAACCATATACTAGATCCAAATACTGTTTTAAATCAAAAGATTTTAATTCAGAAGTATAGACGGACATAAATCCATGCTTTAATTAAAACTAAACTAAACCAATCCATAAGAAAAATAAATTAGAGACGAACTCTAATTAAAACTAAACCACCCTTTTAGCAACATGCTTTTAGATGGCAATACCGATCCATGCTATAAAATGCTGAACTCTTTTCAAAAGAAAAGGACAAAATATTGAATTATCGATCAAATATGAAAACAAAGTTGATACATTAGCAACAAGTATCATGAGTTTATGAATATTATTCGTGTTGAATAACCAAATAAACACTTCATTGAAGAAAAAACAATATAATAAAACTAAGTCAAGAAACATGTGATTTTCATGATATTCAGATGAGCAGATCACCATATGATTAGCCGCTCAGTCCTGCAAGAAAAGGTAGAAACCATTATATGTATGCATTTGTTTATTCTCTAGCAATCAAATTGCAAAACTGAATTACTAACTTTGTCATCCTACTTGCCGCTCACGAGTCCCACGAAGACTTGATCGAAAACTGATTTGGAAGTTCACCCGAATTTAATAAAGCCGCATGTAACACCATTTGTATTTGCTTTATAGCTTGAGGATTGCTATCAACTATTTCAATAGTTGAAACAGTTTCATCTTCACCTCTCAAACAGAAATGTTTCAATTTGTAGCAATGTTTAATGCTTAGCTTTTGAAGACACTTAAAGCTTTCCTTTGCCCCTTCAATTCCTCTAGATCAATATCTTCAAGTAGAAGACTATTAAGCCTTGGAAATTCGTCTGCTTCTATTTCCCATTTCGGGCCTTGAAAGGCATTACCTCGTAATTTGAGCACTTGCAAATTTGGTAGCGAAGAAATCTTTTTCATTTCAATCCAACGATAGCCCAACCCATTCAAATACAATTTTTTCAGACTTAATGGGAACATTGGAAGTGGAACAAGTGATGCAACGACCTCAAACATGCTTACAGGATTCACAATGACACATTTAAGTGATTCCAATTTGCTAAGATTGGAGATATTATCAAAGAAACTCAAAGTCTCAATCACGTCTGGCTTCAACTCAATTCGAATTCCTAGCTTTTTTAAATTGGGGATCTTGTTAATAACATCCTTAGTGCAACTACCTAGGGTCACATCTAATAGTGTACGAAGGTTTCGGAGAACAGTACTTTTACCCAGATGAGGTATATCTCTTCCCATGACAGAAGATGCTTCAATTTCTTCAAATTCCATATCCTCATAGGCAAATAAGATAAAGCTTCAAAGGAATATCTGATGCTTAAATGTTGATGCACAATCAAGTATCGAAGACTTTTAAGTTTGGAAATGGAAGAAGGGAGATTTTTGTTGCATGTCAGAGCAAGGTATCTTAACATAACTAGTTTCAGTACTTCTAAAGGGAACTCATAAAAACGGATTTGAAGAGCATCCAGTTTCGTGAGTAACTTTAAACTAAAGCATATTGGTACCTCATATTGGTGATATGAACCTAAACATAGGAGAGTGTGGGCGGTAGACACAATTTTCCTCGATTGATTTGCACACATCTTTGATGCCAAACAATACATTATTGTGGACGGTTAGTCTGCTCTGATTTCTTATATTTTTTCTTGAAGCATCTCTATAACTATCTATGACGTGAAAGAAGTTTATCTTCCTAGCTTCTTTATAGCAGAAGTGCCACCAAGAAGCATGAAGGCCACAAGTTTTTACTCTTTGAGTGGGATTGAATAGGGTGCTTCTCTGGTAGACCATGATAAGACTACGCAAAGCAAGGTATTGCAAGCATTCTACACCAGAAAGTTCTAAAGTTTGGAAAGAACCTTTCTTAATGATTTTCTCAACAATCCACAGATGAATGAGTTTGGACTTTGGCATTTGATGGTTTTGTGGGAAGACTCCAATATAGAGAAAACACAATTTTAAATCATCACTTAAATCCTCAAAGCTTGGATATAGTACCTTTGATATTTCGTCATAGGCATCCATGAAAAGTTGGTGTCTCTTTTGTGCTACAACCTCATTCCAGAAAGATTCCGTCTTCTCGGCCTTTGACAGAAGATCGGCAACTGTGATGATTGTTGCAAAAGATGCCAACTTTCTTCTTTATTTAGAAGGCGCAAGTGATGATAAGAAAATGGGTCATCATCAGATTCATGTTTGATCCTAGTCGTAAGCAAGACTCGACTTCCATTTCCATTGTTTGGAAATAAGAATTTCAAGTAATCTTGGGCCAACTGTATATCCCACACATCATCGAATATGATGAGGTAACGTTTATCCTCCAAACTCTTTTTCAAACATTCAACTATTTCCTGGAATCCTTCGGTGGGCGTTTCATGGGCATGATCAGGGTTTGAACCTTGGTCACGCAAGTTTCTATTATTTGTTGTCCCCTCCTTTCCACACCCCAAGATCATTTAAATTTTAAAAAAACAAGGCCTTATAAGAATACTTTAAACGTAACATTCAATTTTTCCACGTTATTCAATTATTTTACTATTCTCATTATTCATGTATTGTATAAATTCACCATCTCAAAATTCTTATTTCTATGATTCTTAGTTTTATGTCATGTTAATATTTACTGTCAATTATTCTATTATACTATAAACAATGTTTTATGATTATTTAAATTTTCTTTTTAATTTATATATATTATGTTCATAAATTATAAGAGACACATTTCTCTTTCTATCAATATATTTAAATATAGGTGTGAAATCTTAAATAATTTCCACATAATCATGGATTATAGATCATTGATATTTATAAATACTTGATACAATATTAATATTTCTCTTGTTAATTTTCTTTCTATCAATATATTAAATATAGATGCAAAATCTTAGATAATTTCCACATAATCAACTATAGATCGATCATTAATATTTATAAATATTTGATACAATATTAACGTTTGATCTCTTGTTAATTTTATGATAACTAAAGTGACATATCATATATTATATTCATGTGTAACAATGTTTACAGAAATAATAATTTTATTTTAATAATGATTTTCTCTAAACTTTTAATCTGATATTTATATTTTATCATTGCCAACCTTTTTACATAAATGTATCCGAAGTTTGAAACTTTACTATACAACTACTAACGTTAGCGAATGACTTAACACTATACAGTGAAATATTGTCTCCAAGATGCTTATTATTTTAACGTATTTTTGTCTTTTGATTAATTAAATAATTTCTCATTTATTTTTGTTGCAGCTTCCTCCTCCAACCATTGGCTTGTTGATGGTTGTTATTGGTTGCCTATTAGTATCATTCACAAAGGTTGGTGATGATATTATAGAATTTCAAAGTTCGCGTACCTATAATACTTAATTTTAGTTTGATAGATTATTGAACCAAAGTCTCTATGTCTTCCAAATAAATCTCCATGGTTATTTAATTATATTTCCTTTTGATTTTGGTATCATAACTAAAAATTGGGATAAGTTCAAGAAACGTATAAGAGATGGTCTCTGGATAATAATACTAAAATAATTTCAGATATTATATCATTATAATATTCAATCTTTGTTTTTATTTTAAAAATTTGTTACAAAAAGTTGACAAGTTCAAAAACTTTAATTTATATGAAATTGAATATATTATAATATAATAGATAAAAAACAATCACCACATATCCATTTGAAATTTATCGAATCATTATTTTGAATGATTTTATTATTTTCTTAAGTGGGTGAATTTTCAGAGGTACATGTCTCAAAAAATCAATGTAATGATTTGGTATTTTACTACTTTAATTAATCAATCATCAAACATAGAGTTATATGATATCCGTTCATTTTAAAAGTAGAATATTATTCATTTAAGTAAAATGTTTGATATTAGAAATAATAAATTAAGCATTTATTATAATTAGCATGTATATACAATATATATTACTCTCTCTGTCTTTATAATTATCGTCGTTCTGAATTTTAAATTATGTTTCATATCAAGTGTCATTTTAAACTTTTACACAATTCTATTCACATATTATCCCTACTAATATTCATTAGCTAAAATTTAGGAATTAATTTAATAATAGAAATATTTTGATACTCTTTCCAATTTGAAATCATAAATTTCTTAATTAGTTAAGAGAGTATTAGTCCAGTTTGTATGTTGATTTGTTCATAATAACCTATAAAATAACATACAAAAAAATAAAATAATTAATAATTAATTTCTACTTTTGGGTTGAAAATTATTAGAAAAATATATCATTCCCACTTTTGAAGGGTAATTGTTATACTATTAGAAATACGAATATATAAAAATCACACTAATATAATTCTAATATATTATACTATTAGAAATACAAATATATAAAAATCATTTCAATAACGAAGAAAAAAATTAACATGTATGACCCTTCTTTAAAAAAAAAAAACTTTAATTTTTGTGATATAATAAAAAAAAAGTAAAAAACAATTTAAAATATGTTTCCAAACTTGAATTTTTCAACATACTTAAATTAGTTTTTAATCAATTTTATTAATTATTAATAAAAACTAAAAAACAAAATGTTGAAATTTTGACTTTTAGAGGGAAATAAATGATCATTTTGTTATTATATATACTAGTTTTGTAACCGTGCGTGCGATGCATGAGATTAAGTTTATTTTTAAAATACAATTACAAATATTTAGAATTTGAAAAAAAAAGATATAAATTTAATACAATAAAATTATTAATTTAGATATTTTAAATATATAACTAATGAAGATTAACTTAATTTGTATTGTGTATATAAAAGAATATATTGTAATGTTTAAACTTAATTTAAAATTTTTAGAATTTAGGGAGCATAATTAAAAGTAAGGGTACGTGATTAACAAAATCAAATAACTTTCAAAAAAATTTGATAAACTTGGGGTAATAATCCTTTTCTGAACCTATCACATATATCGCATATAATTTTATATATTTTGAATAAAACGAAATATTATTATACTGCTTTCAATTATAAGTTTTTAAACAAAATAACATACAATAAAGATTACTAAAGATAATTTGCCAAAATCAATTAAACTCATAGTTTAATATTTCTGAAATACTATTCTATATACAACATTTGTGGTGATGGTTTATTAACTGATAAGTGTTGTTTTTACTATATTTTTACGTATGTTTATGTTCATTTGAGCATGTTTATGTACGTTTCTATAGTGATTTAGATATTTTTGATTTATTAGTTGCATTTGATGGTTTTGTGTTTAGTTTTGTGTTTTTAGTGCAAAAATCGCAAGTTTCAGCTCACATACACAGTTGTTGGAAGATATTAATTTTGTTAAAAAGCTAAGGAAGGGATCTAAAAATTTGATGTTGAACACTTTTCCCAATTCGTTCTCCACGAAAGCAGAATATTAAGGAAAGACGGAAGTTGTGCATTCGTGACAGGGCTCTAGTATTTTGATTATAACTTTCTCTAGAAGACTGCTATTGAGGTGAAATTTATGGCATTTGAAAGCTAACTTCAAGACCTACAACTTTCATGAAGATATCAAAGTCAAATTCGGAACTATGCACCAGCGCACGACCGTGTCTTGGGACACGATCGTGCCCACTGCATAGAAACACTAGCACTGGCGCACGGGTTACCGTGTCCTGGGGCACGGTCATGCTCGAGTGACTTATTCAATCGTTTAAAAATTGAATGTGCTCGAGTGAGCGATGATCTATCAATTCTTCGATCTTTGAAGTCTTCTTGGAGGTCTCCTAGATGGTTTAGAAGTGTGAGATGGTTTGAAGTCACTCGATCTCACACTTTAAAGATCGAAGAATCTATATCATCGTTCATAAATAGTTTTTCTTTATCTTTTCTTTTATTGTTGGATTATTTCAATTTGATATGATATTTTCAATCTTGTCTATAAGTTTGTTGATATTCAAGTCTAGCTAGTTTTCTATAGGTTTCTAGAACTTGTTAGTAATCTGATTTGAATCTGATGGATCTTTGATTTCAATTCAATTTATTGATTCTTTATCCTATTGATGTGCTTATGGTTTGATTGCTTGTTTGATTATGTGGCACTAATCGAGTATGTTTAAGTAATTAAGTCAAAATTCGAGAGAGAAGATTTAATTACGGAAGAGTAAACGCGTGACAATATGCAGCATGAGATCGAGAGATAAATGACATATGTGATGAGATTTCAATCCTAGGTGCTTTTAGGAGTTGTTGTGTTATATCAGATCGAGTAGAGATACCTCTGGTAGCATAATAATCAACCGGTTAAATTGACTCGAGAGAGCTTTTAATTCGATATTTGTGATTGCTCATATAGGATAATTAATCATTGAATTGGATTGGTCGGGTGATATCATGATGAGAATTAGATGAAAGCATGTTCTAGAACCTGTCTCAGTTATATTTGTTTGTCTCCGTGTATTTATTTGTTTTTATTTTAGTATAGTTAATTAAATTCTTTGATATCTGAAAACCTAGATAAAATTAGGGGTTGAATTTGGGTAATCGATTATTCCTAGATAATAGTCTCTGTGGGATCGACCTTGCTTACCGTGTTCTGCAATCTACACCGTACACTTACGGTAGTAGCTTAAAGAAATATGTGAACATTAACCCAACTCTTTTATCACATATTAAGATCTTTAAACCAAGAATAAACCAACATGGGGGGGGAACCAGAAAATATTCATGAAGCAAAGAAAAAAGAAAAAAAAAAGGTCAACATCCATAAGATTATTTTATAGGAGTTTCAATCTTTTTATATCTTAACAACAATCTTTGGTTTCTTCTTCTTGATAAAGGTCAAAAACTCATTGTTCATTCATTTGTTCACTTGATATTTTTTTTAGACAGCGTATGAGAAGTAAACACTTTATAAGAAATACGAAGTAATAGATAGAAAAATGATTAAAAAACATTATTTTTATGTCTCTTTGTGAAATGAAAAATTAATAATCAAATTTGTAGATTATATCTATGATGGGATTATTTAATAATGATTAACATTAGATCTATGATTATATAAAACAAAAGATTCACAAATATGATTCATTTTCCAAATCCAGAAATAAATCATAAATACTCGTGAAAACTAAATGATAATTTGAACATATTATTTGTGTTAATCAACACAAATGTGTAAAAAACTTCAATCATTCAGAGTTCAACCATATGATATTTTTAAAATCACTAATATTTTTCATTAAGTAATTATTTAAATAGTCTATTCTTTAAACAAATTCTTGAATTTGATTAAGTTTCCTTTATAAATAATATGTTTCTCAAAACATTAATAATAAAATTTAATATATATTTGTTTTATAATTACTTTTAAAATAATTAATAGCTAAATATTTGGTCCATCATGGATGTTCAAACGGTTTGGCGGTTCCGGTTTCGGTTCGAACCGCCGGTTCGGCGGTTTCGGATTGGTGTAACCGAAACCGAACCGGTAGGTGGCCGGTTCCGGTTTCGGTTCCGAACCGCCGGTTGAATCGAAACCGAGCGGTTTAGCAGGTTCGAACCGGCCGGTTCCTCTTTTTTTTTTTGCATTTTTCTTGTTCATTTTGATTTTGCAACTCCGAATTTGTTTATTAATGTTTGTTTCGATATAATTTATGACTGAAATAGACTAATAGAGTACACAAAAATCGAACCGGCACAAATGTTTTCATTATAAATTGCAAAATTATTACAAGTTATACAATTTATAAGTTTCTAACCTAATGATTGCAATTCTAATGAATTTATAATCTCAATTCTAATATATTAGACTATTACAAACTAAATATATCTATTACAATTACAAAAGTTTATCTAAAGATTAAAGAGAAGGGGAAAAAAATTGAAAGAGCTTGAGTTTCATTCTAAGTTTGGAAATGAAATTCAATTCCAAACTTATAATGAAATTGCCTACGTATCCTTAATTCGAATCAAATTAAGGAATCAAAACCATTATTCCTTAGCAATAATGGTTAGAATAGCATACATGATGGTCCTTCGTGACCACCACTTCAATAAATCACTTGAAGTCTCAAAAGCAATAGATTCATAAGTAGCACTTAAATAAGAGTCTAACTCTTGGGTAGGGTTACCTCTAGATCATTTTTGTGTCCTAATGTCATAAAAAAAAATTTAAAAATTTAAAAAAAATTCAAAAAATTCAAAAAAAAAAATTGTAAAAACCGGCGGTTCGAACCGTCGGTTCGCCGGTTTGCAAAAATTGGAACCGGAACCGAACCACCCCCCGACGGTTCACGGTTCCGGTTCGAAACCGAAACCGGGTCAACGGTTCCCGAAACCGTTGACCGACGGTTTGAACCGCCCCGATTTCGGTTTTCGGAACCGTTTGAACGTCTTTAGGTCCATGTAGTTCTATTTATTTAAATTGATAGTATCCAATTATATTAAAAAAGTTAGTAATATTGAGGTGATGAAATAAACTAATAAACTAATATATTAAAGTCATCATATTACATTTTCAAATGAGATATGGCTTTTAATTGTGGAATTGTCTAATATATTAACCAACAAAATTTAATAAGAGAGCTATGACTTATAAATTAATTCTTTTTTTGATATGAATTTTAATACACATTAATCTAAACTAATCTAAAATGGATACATTAAAATATATTTTAATATAAAATGAGAATGCGTCAATATAGAGTCAACTACAAATATCTATTCACAAAAACTCATGTGAGACGGTCTCATATAAGACCTACTCATATCTATTTGATCTAAAATCTTGAAATGGAAACTTGATTCAAGAACATTTTATTACATTATGTTTCTACGTAAAGGAACTTTGTTTCATATTAATAAAATCAATATTTAATAAATATTCATTACATTTTTTAATAACAAATTCCATAAATTTTGAAATCTACACATTTGATTTCAAAATTACTTTTACATTGTTCCACTACTATAAAATTATGGAGGAAAAAAAATATACAAAATGTAGTGAATCATTAAAGTCAATTTTATTAAGGAAAACAATTTTCATAAATTGTGGTCTCCACAATTCAAGTGATCAATTAGCAATCAAAATAAAATAATGTTGCATTTTAGGTATTAAACATTTTTAGTGGATTAAAAAATTACAAGAAAAAAGCTCATAGACAAGGGTTTTTAACCCTTGTCGTAGCCTAATTCAACCCTTGTCGTAGGTGGTGTTGTAATAGGGTCAGCAAAATTTTCGCTTATAGACAACGGTTTTTAACCGTTGTCTTAGACCTCACGACAACGGCGTGACAACAGTTAAAAATCATTGTCGTAGGTTGGCAGTTTCCAAATATGCGCTCATAGACAACGGTTTTTAACCGTTGTCGTAGATATCAAAGACAACAGTTAAAAACCGTTGTCTTACCGTTGTCATTGACCATACAACAACGGTTTTTAACCGTTGTCGTAGATACTTAAGACAACGGTTAAAAACCATTGTCTGGCCGTTGCCGTTGACCATACAACAACGGTTTTTAACCGTTGTCGTGATACTTAAGACACAGTTAAAACTCGTCTGGTCGTTGTCATTGACTCTACAACAACGTTTTTTAACCGTTGTCGTAGATACTTAAGATAACGGTTAAAAACCATTGTATTGCCATTGTCGTTGACCTTACAACAACGGTTTTTAACCGTTGTCGTAGTTGCTTAAGACGACGATTTAAATTAAGTCAAAACCATTGTCTTTTACTTTTGCATTTTACAATTATTATTTATTGGTTGATATTCAAAATATACAAAAAATAAAATTCAACAAAATACACAAAATCAAATTATAGTCAAATCAAATTAAAATATTCATCTAATAGTTCATATAACAAATATTCATTGTAAATTCATTAATTACATGGTAAAGCCAAAAGTAAATCCAAAGCATCCTAATTTTACTAGCAAAACTACAATACTTCATCCAAAAACATAAAGAACCATTCACATGTTTTTCTACAATGCTAAGAATCCTTCACATCAAGAACCATCCAAGAAACATCAAGAACCATCAAGAAGCCATGACTACAAATATGATCTCCAAGAATCACCGGAGATCCCCAACGAATTAAATCCTACAATGTTTTTCTCTCCACCAAAAGAGTGTGTTAGAAGGCCAAAAGGAGAAAGGGAATGTAATCTCACTTGTTAGAGCCACTGATCCTGTAATCAGCATTGCCAAAACCTCCAGAACAAGAAACAAGAAAAACTCCCACTTGTTTTTCTGTCCACAAAATAAAAAGAACTTAAAAGTAAGAACACATAAATTTATTGCAGATGAATAGTAAGGGCACTCTTCTTTAAACTATGAGAATCAAAGAACAATTTATAATTCTCTGTCTTTGTCATTCAACTAGGGAATTAGTTTAAAGAGAAAACTCTATGTTGATTACCTTCCTAAAAGTTAAAAGAAAACGAAATATATTAAATGCCGAAGTACCTTGCCAATGCAATTAGATACCCATGTGCAATGATGGTCAAATTGCTCAACACAACGATCACAGGTGGAACAATGTTTTGCTCTAAGAGGCCGAACAATTTGATAAATAACACACAAAAAATATCATTAAGCAATACAAACTTAAAAGTCGGCAGGAATGCAAGTTGCACAAAGCTGAGACCAATTTCCATCTATCAAAGCAGGATTATTTATTTCAATCTTCAGCAAAGGCTCCTATAAGAACCAATGGACCAAATACCAGAAAAAAAGAACTCAGACATGCAATGAAAAAGGCAAGCTATTTAACTAATAAAGATAAAAGCAATGACATAAAAGTCTGAATGACCAAACTGGTCTTTGTACTAATTTACTAACATCATCTTTCATGTTTTCCACTTCATGTACATTCACTCTGATACAACCAGGATCCTTGCTACAAATATGAAGGTTAGACAAAGTTAGGTACATTTCCAATACAAATACAAAAAAAAAAAAAAAAAACATTATTAAGAAACAACTGCTGAGACAAAAAAATCCTTGAGCACCATTTAAATCTACATCATGGAAATGTTTATTAACAGCATCACCTTAATAAAACCTTAAAAACATATTTGCATTGTACAAGTCAGCTGCTAAGTGCATTTAAACATCCATGTCTATAAATAAAGTTTCAACACCACAAATAACATGCCATAATTTCACTATGATCTGCTACATATAGACAATTACAGATATGTCCATCAAGTAGCTTTCGCAATTCACTAAAATTGTTCTGGTTCCAATATATTGATAATTAAATAAAATAATCTCCTGCTAAGTGCACAAAGCATTGCTAATAACATAAAGTTACCTGCTACATCTATAAAAGATAAATAGACCAATTGTTGCTAAAAATACACCCATCCACGCAAAGCTAGCTGTTAACCTTGGCAGATTTGTAGCTGCATTGATGACCAAGTGGCAAAATCCGAAGCATACCATGGCTCTGTTGGATATAGATCCACAGATTTTACTCTTTCTGATCATTGGGCGAGTTTCCTCTGATGAATATACAAAGATTCAGCATCCAACATTCACTCATCCACACACACAAAAACACATAAATTTGCTAATTAAATGACTTCAGTACCTTGATTTCTACTCTGAGCAGCTGCAGCACAGCAACATAAGAATTCAACCCAAGAACAATCAAACAAAAAGCTTCATTTACTAAACAATAATACCAGCTCCAGGTCTCAATAAACACGCAACCAATCCATACAAATCTAACAGTAAAATTCAAACAATCAAAATGCCAAATATCCCACCTAGTATTAAAACTACAAAACGAAATTAAACAAAAGTGCAAAAAGTACCAGATCTGAGACCCATCCGGATACGGAAAATCACATCAGTAAAAACATAGAAGCAAAATGACTCATCATTTTCTACAGTAGTTCTGTAATTGGGAAGCCCTAGAGGTCATCCAGCAAGATCGACCACTCAGTAAATCGGGTAACACGCAGTTGAATGCCGCGATTAAGAGAGAGAAAGTGCACGTATTTATGTGGAAGTAGATAGAGAGAGAGAATGGAGGTTTTGTTTTGCACTCATATAACAACAGAGAGGCAGCGGTCGGCGGTGTGGGTACGCGAAGTAAGGCAGCGGCTGGCGGGAATGGGTGAGAGCGGCGAGGCGGCAGCTGGCGGGGATGGTTGCGCTCGGTGAGGCAGCGGATGGCGGCATGGGAGAGCGAGAATGTGGAAGTAGATAGAGAGAGAGAGAGAATGAAGGTTTTGTTTTGCACTCATATAACAACAGAGAGGCAGCGACCGGCGGCGTGGGTGTGCGTGATGAGGCAGCGGCTGGCGGGTTCCGATTGGGAAGGGATTTCTAGGGTAAATTTGGGGATTTTGAATTTGGGATGTAATTTCTCTAAGTGAATTTTATTTTACATCTATTTATATTTACATATAATAGTAATAATACAAAAAAATATCAAGTTAATTTAGTCTACGACAAAGCTACTATGAAGTTAAGACAACGCTATAAAGTTACCGTTGTCTTAGGGATCAACGACTACATGTCTACAACAACCTCATATAATAAGTGTTGTCTTAGGGTTCATTTTTTTTACCTAAGACTACACCTCTACGACAACCTCAAGTCACCACCGTTGTCTTAGGGCTTAATTTTACCCTACGACAATGCCAAGAAAAAACTATTGTCTATGAGTGCACTTTTGCACTCCACGACAACAGTTTTGTCTACAACAACGCCAATTTTGGCTACGACTACGGTTTTTTAGAAAAACTGTTGTCTTAGGGGGATAGTCTATGAGAGAATTTCTTGTAGTTAACGATGGATTCCATACAATGTATGTAAACCTTTCGCACCTTGATTTCACAAACATATTTTTAAGAATAATGAGATTTTTGGACATGAAGATATAAAATAGGTATTTTTTACAAATATTCTTCAAAAACAAAAAACAAAAAAAAATATGAAAATTTCTTGTAATGTACAAATGATCTTAAACCTTCAAAATCTCTAATCGAAAACAGAAGCTCTTGATTCTAGATTCCTGCACAAAATAATTAGAATTAACGAAAGAGTAAATATTACATAGCAATAAGATTAAAAAATATAAAATATTAATAAAATAATAAATATTCTGAATAATTCATCTTCAAATATATATAACAACTGAAACTTGAATCATTCAAAAGTGAACACTAAGTCATTAATTATCGATCCAAATTAAAAATATCTTCAAAAATCAATTCATAGCCAAATAAATATACAAAAAGAAAAAGAAGAAACAATACTTGGATCCATGAAAACATACTGTTTGGAATGTAAAGTTGAGAAATTGTGAATGGAAAATGAGTGAGTAAATTTCAAGTTTATTCTCTCATATTTATAGTGGATGATGTGCTTATTAGAGAAGGAATTAATCATTATATATGGTATGAGCATAATTTATTGTGATTGTGATTGCATATTTTTGAGGTTCTTTTCTTCTTTTTTTTCCTTTTTGGAAATCACAAATTTAAAATCTTATATGTAAGTTTAAATTACACATTTGTATAACTAAATACAAAACTATATCAACTTATAAATTAATACAGATTCCATATCAAAATGTGACAAAATAAATTATTCTCATAAATTAATAATCTTCTATATATAATGATTGTAAATTTGTAATCTTCAAATATGATAATCTTGAAAATATAGGAAATAATTTTATATGATGATTTCTTTTTCTTAATAATTATGTTGATTAATATCCTTAGTATGTTACATGGTCTTATCATTTTTGCAATATTTTAGTATATTTAGAAACTCATTGAATTGTTAATATGATAAGATATCGGAGTTTATGGATTGAATTTTGGGTTTTGCAGATTTTGAAAAATGCATCATATTATTTAGAATTTCATATCCATTAATTGTTTGTATTTATGACTTTTTTATGTTATACGAAATTTCCTTATCTATAATACAAAATTTTTGAAAATGTATAAATTTTAAAATCAATATAAATATCTATAGAAGAACTAATAGACAACTAAATATGAGAAAATTACGTAAATTAACAAAATAGCATTTTGAAAATTAACCAAAGGAAAAAACTTATATACCCCTGGGGCATATAGGGGCACGGATTTAGGTGTTATACACATGCTCTTCAGGTATTATATATATATTCTATAAGTGTTACATTTCTTGGTGTTATATATGTACTCTATAGGCATCATATGTATATAAGGGTATATATATAATACATAAAAAATATACATATGATACCTGTAGAGTATATATATAACACCATATAGTAGGTTAAGTTGGGGGCACCGTGCCCCGGGGCACACAAGTGTCACTCTTAACCAAAAACATTATAAGACATGATCTTTATATAAGAGGTTGATACCTGAAGAATATCCTTGACATGATTCCTAGTTAACTTTTGCTGCTTCAGTAACAATTCAATTCTTGCTCTCATCCGAGGGTGCCTATAAAAGTGGAAGCCACCAATTCAAATCAAAGGAACAGAAAAAAGATAGCTCCAGAAATCAGTCCATTCTTAGTGATATATAAGATGACAAGACTTACTCAGAGGTCCATAGATGTCCCAGAACTTTAAGAACATAAACATTAAGCAAATTATCACACAACTTTAAGAAGCAAATTATCACACAACTTTAAGAACATAAACATTCAAGCTAGTAGCAAACACAAATCTATCAAGCCTAAGAAAACAATAATAATATCATCCAGGTACTTCAAGACCAAAATAACAAATGCATTATGAAGCAACAATATTTCAGACATTATTATTAACCTCATTTTCAGTAGGGACAAAAACCAATTAGTATAATTTCAATTTATGTTCTGAGAAACTGAAACTAGATCCAAACAAACTGAGTTCGGAGCACATACAATGAAAGCCAAGGAAATCTAAATTAGTAGAAATGTGCATGAAAAATGATTCGTCTCACAAAAACCATCAGAGACTGTTTCACCAAGTCTTTGTATAAAATTTACATCAAGTGTGTTAATTGAGAATATTGTGTCCACTGAGATGTATCTCAAATATTGATTAGAATAATAAAACAGAGAAATTTAATCATATCTTCAAACAATAAAATGAAAAGGGTAATGTGCATTTAACCACATGCATAAATTTAAACAACATTTCATTTCAATTAGAGAGTAGTACAACAAATTATAGAGATGTATGAGTATATTAAGATAAATAAAAGGTACCTTTCTATTATAGACATCACATAAAAATCATTGCTTTGGTGGAGGACTTGTCTTCTCATCAAACAATCTTGGTGGATCAAAACCAGACCCTCCTGCCATCTCAAACCAATTTTTAATCTCTTTCCTTCAAATTAATCATATCAATCACAAGTAAAGATTGGGAAATGCAACAAACATACTCAATTGATTATCAAAACTATGACTGATTCTTCATTAGTTAGATTCAAGAAACGAAATACAAACTATATATAATATCTTCGAAAGCTTCATCGAACATGAATGATTGCTTATTGAGAGAGATGAATAGGAACAAGTTACCAAGAGGATTGCAGCGACAGAGGCGCCAAGCAGTGAGTATACTCCTCTTTACAACTCCATAATTCCTGTAAGCAATCATCGAGTATTCACTACAAGTCGGAACGAAACGAAAACTAGTTGGCATCAATGGAGAGATTTCCCATGTCATACAACCAACATATTTAGCCCTAAACAAACTGGTAACAACAATCTTATCATCATACAAAATATCGATGATCAATTATGAACAAGGAATAGGCAAAGGACAGAAATAAACTCACGTTTGTAGAACCTTAGCATCGATAATGCAGCTTTTACCCCGATATCATTCACTTCATTATCTATAGTGATGCAATTAGTGATATGAGACGTTCTTCCAATTCTTCCTTGTAGTGTTTCTTCTTATTCTTCTTGCTCAGTGGTATCTAACCAACAAAAGGATGAAAATATAAACACAAACATTGACAGAAAATAACATATAGACAATAGTGTCATTGAAATTCTACGCAATAGAAAACCAATACAATCACATCAATGAAGTGTTTTTATAACTAATCCAATAAACAAGAAAAGGATCATGTAATCAGAATGGTAATATGAAATACAAGCACTCATGTGCTCGACAATCTCACCAAATGCTGCTTAGGAGAAGGGGAATGAACTTGCCTTACCCATAAAAGCAGGTAATACAGTCTTTAACCCCACCACATCGATGACCCGCTCACACGCAGGCGGATAATTAGTCATGGCAAAATCCAAAGCTCTAATAACAGAGCCATAACAGAGTTTAGAGTTGAACGCAGTGACGCGGAGTGAGACGGCGTAACGATACGACGAGCGAGAGAGACAAGACGGTGCAGCACGTGGAGAATGAGAGAGGAGGGAGCGCGCGGTGAGCGAGACGGGGACGGCGTAGTGACACGGCGAGCGACAACGACGATTTGAAAGGATTTCAGCTCAAATCCTTCTTTTTTTGCTAAGTATGAGAATAAGTGTTATTACACTTATAAAGTCGTGTGTCTGTGTCTCGCGCTTTAGTGTTAGGTTAGTTGGTTAGGTTAGTTTTAATCATAGCCGTTGATCGGGTTTGGCGGCCAGGATTTATTCTCAGTTTTCAGCGTTGGAAGAAGTCGTTTATGACTTATAAAAGCACGTCTCTAAAGCTGCGACTTCAGACAGTTATGGTAGTTGAAGCTCGGGGAAGATCTGGATCGTTCATAACATCTACGGCCATGGTTTGATCTGGAGAATTGATATCAGCTACGAGGAGAGAACTTTGAGCTAAGATATCTCGCGATTTGCTCAACGGATTCCGTTCATTCTTGTTGCTGCTGATAGGGTTCTTCATTGTCTATAAATAGAAGTGATGTGTGTGCATTAACACACAGTAGAGAGTGAGTTGTATAAGCTTAAAGGTTGAAGCGCAGATTAGGGTTTTCTAAGAGTGTTTTCAAAGTGTTTTGCGTTGTATTCTTGTTTCAGATCGATTCAAATCAATAAAAGAATTCCCTCCCTTGTTTCCCGTGGATGTAGGCATTGTTAAGCCGAACCACGTAAATCATTGTGTATTGATTGCTTGTGTTCTTGATTCAATTTCAGTTTCTTTTGTGCTGAAAGTTGAGCTCTTGTTTTGGTGGATTAATTGAGATGTCAACTAAGTATAATTGGTGATTCTTGTGAGGCTGAATCTTAACAAATTGGCGCCGTCTGTGGGAAGCGAAGTCACGACCTCAAAGGAGATGGGATCCACCAAGTTCGAAGTGGAAAAATTCAATGGTGAAGGTGATTTTGGTCTGTGGAGGATTAAGATCAAAGCATTACTGGTTCAGCATGGATTAGAACCAGCTTTACAGGGGATTGAAGCTCTCCCTGAAGAAATGTCAATGGCTGAGAAATCAAGATTGATGAACAAGGCACACAACACCTTAATCCTATGTCTAGGGGATAAAGTGCTAAGAGAAGTATCAAGGGAGGAAACAGCTCAAGGGATTTGGGCAAAATTAGGAAGCCTGTACATGGTTAAAACCTTAGCCAACAGATTATTCATGAAGAAGAGGCTCTATGCCTACAGGGATGAAGCAAGACAAACCAGTACCTGATCAACAAGAAGAATTCCACAAAATCTTGGATGATTTGGAAAACATTAGAGTATCACTGGAAGAAGAAGACAAAGCTCTGATGCTATTGAGTGCATTACCTGCTTCTTATGAGAATTTCATTGATACTTTGCTTTATTCTAAACAGGAATACATCACACTGGAAGAGGTCATCATAGCTTTGAAGTCTAAGGAACTCTCCAAGAAAAGTGGAGTCAAAGCTGAGATCAATGGTGAAGGCTTGGCCATTAAACCTGCTAAGAAGAAGCCAAACTTCAAGCAAGCAAGATTTGGTTCAAAGAAGCAAGAAGTCAAGCCTCAAGAATCAAAATCTCAGGTAGAAAATCATAATGATATTGAAAATAATACTTGTTTTCATTGTCACAAGCCAGGTCACCACAAGAAGGACTGCATCAAATACAAGCAGTATCTGAAATCAAAGGGCAAGACTCAGCAGACTCAAGCTAATCCTACATTGCAGCAAGAGACCTCAAGTTCAGGGTATGAGTCTGCAGAGGTACTTTCTATAACTTCTGAATTATCTAATTCTGAATGGATTCTTGACTCTGGATGCACATTTCATATGACACCTAGGCAAGAATGGTTCACAAGTTTAGAAAAGAAAAGACTAGGATCAGTGTTACTAGGAAATGATCATGTCTGTCACATAGAAGGAATAGGATCAATCACACTCATAATGCATGATGGAATTAAGAGGAAACTTGAGCAAGTTAGATATGTGCCTGACCTTAAAAGAAACTTAATCTCTCTTGGCATGCTAGATACACAAGGATTTAAGTTCACTTCAGAAGGAGGAATGATGCTTATAACTAAAGGTAGCTGTCAGGTCATGCAAGGTTTTAAGAAGAATGATCTTTACTATCTAAAAGACAACACATCTAATAACACTCACTGTAATGCATCTAAGAGTGATCCTACAAAACTTTGGCATGAAAGACTAGGACACATAAGTATTAAAGGCCTGCAAGAATTAGCTAAACAAGGTTGTTTTTGGAAATGATGTGATATCTTATCTTGATCTGTGTGAGAATTGTGTTTTGGGAAAAGCAAAGAAGCTCAGTTTTGGAAAGGCTAAACACACTACAAAGGCTCCCTCAGATTACATCCATTCAGATCTATGGGGACTAGCTAGAACTCCTACAAAGAATGGTGGTAGATACTTCTTATCGATCATAGATGACTACTCTAGGAAGGTCTGGCTATTTGTGCTGAAGTCTAAGGATCAAACCTTCATGAAGTTCAAAGAATGGTTGCAGGAGACTGAAAATATCACAGGGAAAACACTCAAGCATCTCAGAACTGACAATGGCCTGGAGTTTGTCTCCACTGAATTCAACCAATTCTGTGCAGAGAATGGAATTATAAGACTTAGAACTGTGCCTTCTACCCCTCAACAAAATGGCTTGGCTGAGAGAATGAACCAGACCATACTTAACAAAGTAAGATGCCTATTGATAAGTTCAGGACTAGGTAAGAGCTTTTGGGGAGAAGCAGCAGACACAGCAGTAAATCTTATAAACAGAAGCCCCTCCACTGCAATCAACATGAAGACTCCAAATGAAATGTGGAGTGGGAAGGCTTCAGACTACTCTAAGCTGAGAATCTTTGGGTGTTTGGCCTATGCTCACATCAAGCAGGACAAACTGGAACCTAGAGCATGGAAGTGCATATTTCTTGGATATCCTAAGGGAGTTAAAGGCTACAAACTTTGGTGCATTGAGCCAAGTCAACAGAAATGTATCATTGCTAAAGATGTTACTTTTGATGAGAATATCATGCCTCTGAAACATAATCCTCCATCTGGAAATGGAACTGATACACTCACTGAACCTCAGAGAGCTCACCTTGAGGTGGAGTTACAGAGGCAACATGAAGAATTAAGTAACACTCATGTATCAGAAGATGAATCTGAAGGAGATGAAGTCAGTAGTCCTAATGAAGAGAATCAAACCAGCCTGGAGAACTACCAATTGGTGAGATATAGGACCAGAAGGGTAGTTAAACCTCCATCAAGATTTGTTGATTCAAATTTCACAGCTTTTGTACTATTAGCTGCTGAGGAAATACACAACACTCAACCCAAAGATTATCATGAAGCTATTACATGCAAAGAAAAAGAGAAATGGATGGTATCAATTCAGGAAGAGCTGCAGTCATTGGAAAAGAATCACACCTGGGAAATAGTTAATAAACCTGATAAGAAGAAGTTAGGAGGATGTAAATGGATTTTCAGAAAGAAGATAGAAGCATTCAAAGGAGGAGCAGTTAGATACAAAGCAAGACTTGTTGCAAAGGGTTTCACTCAAAAAGAGGGAGTAGACTATACTGAAATTTTCTCTCATGTTGTTAAGCATTGTTCTATTAGAATACTTCTTGCACTTGTCTCACATTTCAATCTGCAGCTCCACCAAATGGATGTTACTACAGCCTTCCTACATGGAGAGCTAAAGGAGAAGATATTCATGAAAATACCTGAAGGTTTACAGCTTGCTGACAAGGATTCAAAGGCCTGCTTGATTAGGAGATCATTATATGGTTTAAAACAAAGCCCAAGGCAATGGTATCTTAGGTTTGATCAGTTTATGTTTAAAGCTAAGTTTATCAAAAGCAAGTATGATGACTGTGTGTATTTTAAATATGATTCCATGTTTTATGTTTTCTTGTTATTATATGTTGATGACATGTTAATAGCTAGTGACTCTCTTAATGGAATTAACTATGTTAAAGGATTACTACACACTGAATTTGAAATGAAGGACTTAGGGATTGCTAAGAGAATGCTTGGTATGGATATTGTAAGAAACAAAACTGATGGTGGAGTTCAACTTCATCAGACTGATTACCTAAGAAAAGTTCTAATTAGATTTCAAATGAATTAGTCTAAGAGTCTAAGCATACTTATAAGTGTAGGAACCAAGTTATCTTCTGACCAATGTCCTAAAACTCAGGAAGAAATGAACAAAATGATAAAGATCCCTTACTCTAGTGCAGTAGGCAGTATCATGTATGGAATGGTTTGTTGTAGGCCTGATATGGCATATCCCATGAGTGTTATAAGTAGATATATGTCTAATCTTGGTATTGATCATTGGGAAACAGTCAAGCATGTTCTAAAATACATCAATGGTTCTACTGAAACTGGTTTAAAGTTCAAAACTAAAGCTGATGATTATGAGCCTATTATTGGTTATGTTGATGCTGACTTTGCTGTTAATGTTGATAATAGGAAGTCTCTTACAGGGTATATTTTCACTCTATATGGGACAACAATTAGCTGGAAGACAAGCCAACAATCTGTGGTGGCATTAAGCACCACAGAGGCTAAATATATAGCATTAACAGAGGCAGTAAAAGAAGCATTGTGGCTCAAAGGTATTTTACAAGAATTTGGCATAACTCAAAATTGTGTTTCTGTGTTTTATGACAGCCAAAGTGTCATTCATCTGGCAAAGCATCAAGGTTTTCATGAGCGTACAAAGCACATAGATGTAAAGCTTCAATTCATAAGAGATAAAGTTGACAAACAAGAAGTTAAAGTAATAAAGATACCAACTGAAGTAAATCCAGCAGATGCCCTTACCAAAGCTCTTCCAGTTACAAAGTTCAAACTGTGTATGAATCTGGTGGGACTAACTGGAAAGGCTGCAACTCTTGGAACTAGAAGTTTTAATGTTTGAAGCTCTTAGCAAGAAGAAACGATTGGAGCTGAAGGTGGAGGTTTGAAAGGATTTCAGCTCAAATCCTTCTTTTTTTGCTAAGTATGAGAATAAGTGTTATTACACTTATAAAGTCGTGTGTCTGTGTCTCGCGCTTTAGTGTTAGGTTAGTTGGTTAGGTTAGTTTTAATCATAGCCGTTGATCGGGTTTGGCGGCCAGGATTTATTCTCAGTTTTCAGCGTTGGAAGAAGTCGTTTATGACTTATAAAAGTGCGTCTCTAAAGCTGCGACTTCAGACAGTTATGGTAGTTGAAGCTCGGGGAAGATCTGGATCGTTCATAACATCTACGGCCATGGTTTGATCTGGAGAATCGATATCAGCTGCGAGGAGAGAACTTTGAGCTAAGATATCTCGCGATTTGCTCAACGGATTCCGTTCATTCTTGTTGCTGCTGATAGGGTTCTTCATTGTCTATAAATAGAAGTGATGTGTATGCATTAACACACAGTAGAGAGTGAGTTGTATAAGCTTAAAGGTTAAAGTGCAGTTTAGGGTTTTCTAAGAGTGTTTTCAAAGTGTTTTGCGTTGTATTCTTGTTTCAGATCGATTCAAATCAATAAAAGAATTCTCTCCCTTGTTTCCCATGGATGTAGGCATTGTTAAGCCGAACCACGTAAATCATTGTGTATTGATTGCTTGTGTTCTTGATTCAATTTCAGTTTCTTTTGTGCTGAAAGTTGAGCTCTTGTTTTGGTGGATTAATTTCAGTTGCCAACTAAGTATAATTGGTGATTCTTGTGAGGCTGAATCTTAACACGATTGATGGCGAGAGACGACTGCGATCGAAACGGAGAGATAGAAGGGACTCCGGCGGCGACGATGACGGCTGCGGAGGCGTGGGGGAGGAGGGAGGGATTTTAGGGTTTTCAACTTCGGAATTTGAAATTCACCCCTGGTCATTTTTAGATTTACATGTAATGTAAATGTAATAAAAGAAATTAAATTTAACTTAGTCTACAACAACGTTATTATGATATTATGACAACGCTAAATAGTTACCGTTGTCTTAGGGTACAAAGACTACGTCTCTACGACAATCTCGTATCATAAGCGTTGTCTTGGGGCTCAATTTTAACCTAAGACTACGCCTCTACGACAACCTCAAGTCACCACCATTGTCTTAGGGCTCAATTTTACCCTACGAATAAGCATCTACGACAATGCCAACAAAAAACCCTTGTCTATGAGAGCATTTTTGTACTCTACGACTTCGATTTTGTCTACGACAACGCCAATTTTAGCTACGACAAGGGTTTTTTTGACAAAACACATGTCTTAATGGTGTAGTCTATGAGAGAATTTCTTGTAGTGATATAAGTTTCCTAAACCTAATCAAACTCAAATTCTACGTTCTTTTGAGGAATAGAAATCCTAAATTCACCGGTTCTTCCAAAACCCTTTGATGTTCGTCTATGAAAATCATGATTTTCCAGCAACCAAATTCTATGAAAATAATCTTCTTTCATATCCCGCTTTAGCCATAACAAAGAGACAATGTGATCTTCAAAATAAAGATATTCATGTTTTTTTTTTCTATTCAAAATTCAATTCATATTTATACATCTCCGAATTCCATGAAATTTTAGTATGTTGTCCCCGGATGTCTTCTTAATATTCTGTTAAATTTTCAACTCAGTCGGAATTTTATAGGATTTTATATGATTTTTATATTCCTTCTAGCCCTAAATCTACATGTTAAACACTTCTGATTTAGACATATTCAAAATAATATTTACCGACCTCCGAAATTTATAAAACTTTAATATGTTATTTTTTACAGTATATTTGAGATTCTGCAAACATTTCACTTTAAACCGAGTTTTACACGATTTATCATTATTTTTATATTCCTTCTTCGTAGAATTTGAAATGTTTACCGTGACTGATTCCAAAATTCAAATAATTATTTATATGATTCAAAATTTTATGAAAATTTTCCAGATTGTGTAATATGTGTGTTTTCATCTACAATAAAATTTTGTTACATATTTTTTATTAGTTTTTATTGTTATAAAATGTTGAAAGTGATTGAAAATGTCTATATTAAAACTATTAATATAGATTTATAAGGAAAAAAATAACTAAAAAAAATCTTACAAATTACAAATTTGGAACCTTTTTATTATTTACAAATTATGGTGTTCTTATCTCTCATGGTCTCACCGTATTTTTTATACATCAAAATTTTTACTTCTAAAACAAAAACATATAATTGACCACGACTAAAATTGTTTTACTTCAAGAAAAGTCCGACATAAGATTTTAAATTATAATATTTTAAAATTAATTATTAAAATAATACATATTGTAATATATATATATATATTTTTATTTATTTATTAAAAATGATTATAAGGTGATCAAATTGAATTACATCAGTATAAATTGCTAATTTTCGAAATATATCATGTGATATTTAAGTTTAATAGTTGACTTATATTGCAATATATGGTATCAACATGTGTAATATTACATTGAGGTAATATTTTTGATTTATTAATATTTTTCCAAATATAACTTGAGAAATCAACCTTACCATATATATTTTATAACAATATACACTATATATTTTATGAAATAAATTAACTAAAAATCTCATATTACATGCATATACCAATTATTATTATTTCAACCTTTTTTATTAATATAAGTTAGATGAAAAAAGTGGATACTACTGATAAATTTGAGTTTTATTAATATTTAAATTCATCATTATTTATGCGATTAACAATATTGAATCTATCATTATTAGATACTTACAAATAATATTAACATGTATATATAAACAAAAAAGATCAATGATGTCTATATTTCAAGAAAATTGAAAAGTATATGTATTAAATATCAATAATTTTTTTGATTTTATATTTGACAAAAGAATAATTGACGATTAAAATTCAGAATTTACATATAATTCAAAGTACAAAAAAACTGAAAACGCTAATACAACTCTAATTTCATTCATTATATTTATACATCTATAAATCAAAATAAATCAATATATATTTAATCTTAACAACATGGATGGTGCATCATTTTGAGAGCTAAATCCAAAATCAGATTTATTTTCCCTAACATATTACCTTTCAAGCTTTCACTATCTTGAAATTTGAATGCTAAGTCAAAATCAATTAATATTTTTAAAAAATTGATGAATATGTACTCTCAAGTCGCCAGCCTAAGATTTCTTCAGTTATTACCTGCATATAAAAAGTGATCAACGCTTTTATAAAATTAAATTATATTGAAGTAAGAATAATCCATATATAATACTACGATCGATGATAAAAAAAAATGTAAAATAAAGATCATATAAAAAATCAAAAATAGATGAAATTTATTTTATCATATAGATTCATCATTCTATTTTTATTTATAATATGTGGCCTTTGGATGGAAAATTATTGTCATATTGTATTAGACAATATTTTTATTTTTATATAAATAAATATAACAATTTATTAATTCATCCTTCACGTCAAATGTTTATATATATGCATAACGAAATATTTCAAATTTTAATAAACGTAAATCCCATAAAAATTATATTTCACAATTATGAATACATATGAATTTTATTAATATATATATATATATAAATATACACACACATATATATCCCATAAATCATACAGATGTCATCTTACATTTCTATGTGATATGTTATTCTGATTAGATATTATTTACGAAAAAAATAATCAATATAAATCTTTCCTTTTATAAATAGCGTTTTGAAGTCATAAATAATTAAGTAGACATATGTAAAAGTGAAGAAAGATGTGTCATCTTGAAACAAAATTCAATATACATATTACATCATTTATTGTGGAGTGATCAATTATAATATATATATATATATATATATATACATATTATTCATTTGAATATTAAAGCATATCTATATTTATATTATTGTAAATGATCAATGTTTATATTATTGATGATATGATGTAAATAATATTTATATACATTATTTAAATCATATCATAAATACATCAATTGAAATTTGATAATCAAAGTTGACTTACCATTTAGACAAATATGTGGAAAGATTTTTTTTGTCATATCACTTCCATAGATATATACATCATCATATTAAAAAATCATATGATAGATAATATTCCATTTGCATTTAAATTCAGTTATATATTGTATCTTTTTATATGTTAGTAGAAATTAAATACCATTTATCATTTTCATTTATTTAAATAATGTAATTATTTATTTATATTGAAAGGTGTATCCATACATAACATTAAGGATGTTCAAACGGTTCGGCGGTTCCGGTTCCGGTTCGAACCGCCGGTTGGCGGTTCCGGATTGGTGGAACCGAAACCGAACCGGTAGGTGGCCGGTTCCGGTTTCGGTTCCGAACCGCCGGTTGAACCTAAACCGGGCGGTTCGGCCGGTTCGAACCGGACGGTTCCTTTTTTTTTTTGCATGTTCATTTTGATTTTGCAACTCCGAATTTGTTTTTCAATGTTTGTTTCGATATAATTCATGATTGAAATAGACTAATAGAGTACACAAAATCGAACTGGCACAAATGTTTTCATTATAAATTGCAAAATTATTACAAGTTATACATTTCTAAGTTTCTATACTAATGATTGCAATTCTAATGAATGTATAATCTTAATTCTAATCTATTAGACTATTACAAACTAAATATATATATTACAATTACAAAAATTTATCTAAAGATTAAAGAGAAGAGGAAAAAAATTGAAAGAGCTTGAGTTTCATTCTAAGTTTGGAAATGAAATTCAAATCCAAACTTATAATGAAATTGCCTACGTATCCTTAATTCTAATCAAATTAAGGAATCAAAGCTCACGTAGTTCTCTTACCTCAACTTACCTATTTCAATCGTCAAGGTTGGTGGCGGTGCTAGCGGAGGACGTTGTGTTTGAGTCGTAGCCATAAATATCCTCGCCACCTTCTTCATCCACAATTTCAAGGTCAAGATGTTGTTGACGTCTAGCGGCTTTACCCCAATCCTCAAGAAGCATGAGGTTAGAAACATTCTCCGCCGCCAAGTTTGATCGTCTCGCTCTCAACGTGTGACCCCCAATACTAAAGGCATGCTCAACCAAAACCGTCGAGGCGGGAGTTGCAAATATTTCCTTAGCAATAATTGTTAGAATAGGATACATGGTGGTCCTTCGTGACCACCACTTTAACAAATCAATGGAAGTCTCAAAAGCAATAGATTCAAAAGTCGCACTTAAATAAGAGTCTAACTCTTGGGTAGGGTTACCTCTAGATCGTTTTTGTGTCCTAATGTCATAAAAGTTGTAAAATTGACTAAGACGTCCAACTCCAAAACTAGATGAAGATGAGGAAGACTCTACATTTTGATGTCCTACATCTTGACTACTACTAGAATCACCATGAATTGTTTTATATTCTCCATATAAATCATATAAAAGACTTTTAGCTTTAGCCACTTCTACGGTAGGATTAGGCACATATTCAACCATATCATAGTCAGTAATTACACCATTTGGGAACAATCCATTATAATACATAGTTAATAATTCCTCTAATCCATCTTCTCTAATCCTAGGATCTAATAATTTTGCACACAAATATAGAGGTGGTATCTCAAAATAATATTTCAACCATTTTTGTTTCATGCAAATAATGAAATTAGATAAAATAGGATCATCTTTATATGAGTCTATTACCAAAGCAACTTTCACACATTGATCTAAGGCTAGAGGAGATGTAGGATAATAACATCAACTTACTTCCTTAGTAGCTTCTTCAAAAAAATTTAACAATTCCATCATGTGTATACATGAATCCCATGAATGAGCAAATAACATAACTTCACTATTACCATATTGCATAAAAAAAGCACATAAAAGTTCTCTATAATTATAAGAATCTTGAAGCATGTAATAAGTTGAATTCCACCTATGTGGCACATCTTTCACAAATTTTTTTACTTCCATACCATTATGCTTACAAAATTTAGCCCATTTTTTACGCATTAGTGCGGTATGAGCAATTAAAAGAATAGCTTCTCTAATTGTAGCTATTTCCCCTTCTACGGTTTTTAGGCCATCTTAAACACATAAATTAAGCACATGACACATGCAACGAACATGAAAAAGTGCACCATTTAGTGGAGGTTTGCAAAATTCCATTATAGTAGGCAAGCTAGCTTTATTATACTAGCATTATCTAATACTATAGCAAATAATTTATTTAGTATTGCATAATCATTTAAAACATGTATTACTTTTTGAGCAATATGTAAACCGGTATGTCTTTTGTTAAAATCAACAAAAGCTATTAAACGTTTTTGAACATTCCATGAATCATCAATCCAATGGCAAGTAATACCTATATAATCAAATCTTTCATACGGATCCTTCCAAACATCACAACATATAGACACTTTTTGAGAAATTTTAGCTAAATCTTGTATTAACATGTATTTCTTTTATAATACTCTTTTATCTATATCACGTGTGGCCGTGTTCCTATTTATCATTCTAGCCGGAGGTTGTAAATATGTATTCACATAACCTTCATATCTTTCATCACCCGCAAATGAAAATGGTAGATGGTTACCCGCAATAAAATCGGCAGTGCCTTTCCTAAATTCAATTTGACTAAATTTCAAAAATTCTGGAAAAACCGACGGTTAACCGGCGGTTTGAACCACCGGTTCGGGTTCGGCCGGTTCAACGACTACATCATCTCGGCCGTCGATCTCCAACGGCTATATCCGTTCGAATTTGGTCCTTACACGTGTCGCAGCCAAAAAAAAATAAAATAATAAAACATGTGAAAACCGGCGGTTTAATCGGCGGTTTGAACCGGCGGTTCGAACCGTCGGTTCACCGGTTCGCAAAATCTGAAACCGAAATCGAACTGCATTCCGGCGGTTTGCGGTTCCGGTTTGGAACCGAAACCGGGTCAACACGCGGTTCGAACCGCCCCGGTTTCGGTTTTCGGAACCGTTTGAACGTCTTTACATAACATCACTAAATTTTTTTCTTGCCTAAATAATTAAGTTTAACTTTCCTTATAAAATAGAATGCAATTAATATACTTAATATATGTATATAAAATAAATATATAATTTTTTTACATAAATAGAAAGTGGTTTTAGGCGGGAAAATTATTACTTTCTTTTTTTGGCAATGTTTGTGTTTTTATATATATAAAGATATATATTGTATTTATGACATGATTTACCGTGTTGACTTATCGCACTAATTGACAAAATGACTTACCAATTTTATCATAAATTTCCTTATATATATAATATATATATATTCAAATTATATATGGATATATTATATACTCAAATCATAATTTAAACTTCTTTATATATTCAAATTTTATACAAACGTCATTATATATATATATATATATATATATACACACATTCAATTCAATTGGTAAGATTCAATCACGCTATAGTGCTTGATTTATATTTAATTCATTGATTAGAGTTATTTACAAAATTAAAAAATTATTGCATAATTATTGGAATCTATAACATTAGTGGTTAGCAATCAACTTTATATCATGCATATATGATTTATATTTATATTATATAAATAAATAAAACATTTCTAGTTTTGGCAAGATAATTTAGTCGGGAAAATATGTACATTAGGAAATCATTATATATATATATATATTATATTTTGCCTCTAATTTTGGTAGCTACGTCAGCAATTTAATCATAGACCAATAGAGTTATTGTACCGAAAATGCTTATTCTTGAGGGTATTTTTGTTTTTTATTAATTAATTTCTGAATTATATTTGGTGCTCGTTCATGACTGATACATCACCGCTAACGAAAAACCCTCAAAACTCTCATTTTCGTCTCAATTCCTATATTTTTTCGGTCAAATTCAACTGCACATCATTTCATAACTTTTCATAAAAATAAGACAAAAAGCATACAAATACCATCAAACAATCCCCATCATAGTCGTCAAAAAACTTCATGAATGTCCCTCAAGTTGAAAACCAATTTTCCTCTAAATCATAACCAGATGGCTCAATTTCTCTCGTTTATTCCCGAATTGAAGGCATGATTTTGAAAATTTAAAATATAATAAGAACTACTGTGATTTCTATAAACTTTTCAAGCATACAATCTTCACCCTAATATTTTTAAAAGATAAAAATACCCTTTGAAATAAATATCTTCAGATGCATTTTCCACTGTTGACACATTTGGTTGCCTATTAGTATCATTCACAAAAGGTTGGTGATGGTATTATTAAATTCCAAAGTTCAACTACATATAATACTTAATTCTAGTTTGATAGATTATTTGGACCAAAGTCTATATGTCTTCCAAATAAATCTACATGGTTATTTAATTTTATTTCTTTCTGATTTTCGTAATTCATTAAACTTACTAAACTTATAGAAAGATAATTATATTTTGCCTCCAAATTTTGGTAGGTACGTCAGCAGTTTTGAAAACTTAGACAAAAAAATGACTGAAATTGAAAAAAAAAACATAGAGGACAAAAATTGAAAAACGAATACTTTGTCCGAAATATGGAAATTGTCTTACATATGAAACCAAAATTGAAATTATCTCTAACTTCTAATAGTACAATATTTTAATAAAAATATTATAATTATAGTATAACTTTTTTTTTCCATAAACTTTTAATATATCATTGAAAAACTCTTTAAATATAAATTAATATGATCAAACTAATTTTAGTCTCAAATTTAAAATGTTATAGAAGAATAATTTTAGTTTGTTGATAGATTATTTGAAACAAAGTCTAATCTCAATGATTATTTAATTTTATTTCCTTTTGACTTTGGTAATTCAACTTGCTGATTCTTATATGAAGATAATTATATTTTGCCTTCAATTTTGGTAGCTACGTCAGCAGTTATGAAAATTTAGACAAAAAAATGACTAAAATTAAAAAAAATTAAAACATAGAGGATCAAAATTGAAAAATGAATACTTAATTGTCAAAAAAATGGAAATTGTCTTACATATAGAACCAACATTGAAATTATCCCTAACTTCTAATAGTACCATACTTTAATAAAAATACTAAATTTATAGTATAATTTTTTTTTCATAAGCTTTTAATATATCATTGAAAAGCTCTTTTAATATATATCAATATGAAACTAATTTTAGTCTCAAATTTAAAATGTTATAGAAGAAAAATAATCAATTCATGTAACTTTTTTTCTAGAAGAGTTGTAAATGTAAAGGACTCTAGAAAAATATATGAACATTAAATTACATTATTATCCTTAGTAAAGAGGTGATTTACATTATTATCCTTAAAAACAAAATAATAAAACTAAGTCAAGAAACACGAGATTTTCTTGATATTCAGATGAGCAGATCACCATATGATTAGCCGCTCCTCTTCGCTCCGTCCTGCAAGAAAAGGTAGCAACCATTTTATGTATGCATGTATTTATGCTCCAGCAATTAAATTGCAATACTGAATTACTAACCTTGTCCTCCCATGAAGACTTGATCGAAAACTGATTTGGAAGTTTACCCGAATTTGATATAGCCGAATATAACACCTTTTGTATTTGCATTATAGCTTGAGGATTGCTGTCAACTATTTCAATATTTGAAACAGTTTCATATACACCTCTCAAACAGAAATGTTTCAATTTGTAGCAATGTTGAATGCATAGCTTTTGAAGAGATTTAAAGCTTTCCTTTGCCCCCTTCAATTCCTCTAGATCAATATCTTCAAGTAGAAGACTAGTAAGCCTTGGAAATTCGTCAGCTTCTATTTCCCATTTCGGGCCTTGAAAGGCATTACCTCGTAATTTGAGCACTTGCAGGTTTGGTAGCGAAGAAATCTTTTTCATTTCAGTCCAAGGATAGCCCAACCCATTCAAATACAATTTTTTCAGACTTAATGGGAACATTGGAAGTGGAACAAGTGACGCAACGGCCTCAAACATGCTTACAGGATTCACAATGACACATTTAAGTGATTCCAGTTTGCTAAGATTGGAGATATTACCAAAGAAACTCAAAGTCTCAATCACGTCTGGCATCAACTCAATTCGAATTCCTAGTTTTTTTACATTGGGGATCTTGTTAATAACATCCTTAGTGCAACTACCTAGGGTCACATCTAATAGTGTACGAAGGTTTCCAAAAACAGTACTTTTACCCAGATGAGGTATATCTCTTCCCATGACATGAAGATGCTTCAATTTCTTCAAATTCCATATCCTCATAGGCAAATAAGATATAGCTTCAAAGGAATATCTGATGCTTAAATGTTGATGCACAATCAAGTATCGAAGACTTTCAAGTTTGGAAATGGAAGAAGGGAGATTTTTGTTGCATGTGAGAGCAAGATATCTTAACTTAACAAGTTTCAGTACTTCTAAAGGGAACTCATATAAACGGATTTGAAGAGCATCCAGTTTCGTTAGTAACTTTAAACTAAAGCATATTGGTACCTCATATTGGTGATATGAACCAAAACATAGGAGGGTGTGGGCAGTAGACGCACAATTTTCCTCGATTGATTTGCACACATCTTTGATGCCAAACAATACATTATTGTGGACGGTTAGTCTGCTCTGGTTTCTTATATTGTTTCTTGAAGCATCTCCGTAACTATCTATGACGTGAAAGAAGTCTATCTTCCTAGCTTCTTTATAGCAGAAGTGCCACCAAGAAGCATGAAGGCCACAAGTTTTTACTCTTTGAGTGGGATTGAATAGGGTGCTTCTCTGGTAGACCATGATAAGACTACGCAAAGCAAGGTATTGCAAGCATTCTACACCAGAAAGTTCTAAAGTTTGGAAAGAACCTTTCTTAATGATTTTCTCAACAATCCACAGATTAATGAGTTCTGACTTCGGCATTTGATGGTTTTGTGGGAAGACTCCAATATAGAGAAAACACAATTTTAAATCATCACTTAAATCCTCAAAGCTTGGATATAGTACCTTTGATATTTCGTCATAGGCATCCATGAAAAGTTGGTGTCTCTTTTGTGCTACAACCTCATTCCAGAAAGATTCCGTCTTCTCGGCCTTTGACAGAAGATCTGCAACTGTGATGATTGTTAGCGGAAGACCATCACACTTTTCTGCAATCTTTTTTCCAGCTTTTTCAAGCTCAGGAGGACATGTGCCTTCATCAAAGACTTTCTCACGCAAAAGATGCCAACTTTCCTCTTTATTTAGCAATCGCAAGTGATGATAAGTAAACGGGTCATCACTAGATTCATGTTTGATCCTAGTTGTAAGCAAGACTCGACTTCCATTTCCATAGTTTGGAAACAAGAATTTCAAGTAATCTTGGGCCAGGTGTATATCCCACACATCATCGAATATGATGAGGTAACGTTTATCCTCCAAACTCTCTTTCAAGCACTCAACTATTTCCTGGAATCCTTCGGTGGGCGTTTTATGGGCATGAAGATCCACTTGAGCCAGAATGGTTCGAATGATTTCTTCTGGTTGATATTTTTTGCCTACAGTCACCCAAGCACAACAATCGAACCATTCCAAGATATCTAGATCTTTATAAATTTTCTTAGCAAGAGCTGTCTTGCCAATGCCCGCCATCCCAACAAGAGAGAAAAAGTAAAAGGGAAATTCATCCGAATCCAACCAAATGCTTACAAGGTTTACTTTGAGTTTACAGAACTCATCGGATAATCCAACCATCTCAGGCCTTGATAAAATAGGAAACCCCTCCTCGTCATCTACCAGCTTCTTCAATCTCTCCAAGAATGAATGAGTATGTTGTTTGAGTTCCTTCTCCATCCCAAATCTATGCTCATGAAGTACAGCCCTATATTCTTCAATCAGATCTGGGATCTGTTCAAGTGAAGCTTTCATCTTCATCCTGCTCCTCACATCCATTCTTTCTATTGACTCTTCTATCCAACTCAGCTCTTTGATTAATTTTTCTACAATTTCCAGAGCGATGGGACGAATTAACATACCAAAATAAGTTTTCTCAGCCACCATCTGACCCTTGAAACCAGATACAGCAGCATAAGCAGCCATCTCTAAATTTAATTTTTTTCTCTTCACAAATAATAGTTTTGATCTGTTTGCTTGCTGGAATTACAAACATTAATCAAGAGGAAAAACATTGTTGCTGTCCCCAACAATGGACTAAATTACTGAATTAACCCTCGATGAGCATCTTCACCTACCCACTAGAATACGACGCTTTTATTAATTATAATATGATATAATATTAAGAGGCAATTGTCGCCCACTATGGAATATTAAACCGATCATTATTAAGTATAGTATTATTTAATTATTGTGAGCATCTTCAATCCCCCACATTATTGATCAACATGAGGCGCAACCACTACATTATTACTTAATTAAATATTGTAGTAAAAAAAGTTGATAAAAACATTTTGAGAGCATTTTCTCATTAAATTATCATCATAAAAGCGGTCTTTTTGTTAAATAATTTTTTGACAATATTGTTGTTCAATGACAACTGTAACGCCTCGTTTAAAATACTGTTTTGGCACTACTTACATTAGAAATTTACTCTTTTAATAATATAGAGATAAATAGATTCAGGAATAACTGTGAAATATTATTCCATAAAACAACGTTAAGAAATATGAATTTTGGAAAGATGCAGCGGAAAAGATTTTCTTGAAATTTCTTTCTTTACAAACACATTTTTAAATTCATAAAAGAGTAATGGAAATAAAAATCAAATGAGATGATGATTGAGACTGCTTTTGTTGTGCCCAGGGATGAAAAAATCGCGATATTTCGCTGAGAATGAAGTCCCGATATAAAAACGGGGTGTTTTTTTTTTCGTCAAAATATCGGTGAAATATCGGCGAAATATCGGTGAATTTCGGTTTCGGTTTCGGTTTCGGTGAAATATCGGCGAAATTTCGGTGAAATATCGGTGAAATATCGTTTTCGGTGCAGTGTGTTGGCAATGAGCAAAAAAATTCCAATTTTCAATCATTTTCTACTCTTTCACTATTGTTTTACCTTAATCATTGAATGACATGTTTATGATTACACCCAAAATTGATAGAGATAGAGGAGCATATGAATGACATGTTTATGATTACACCCAAAATTGATCTAATATGGTGAGTTGGTATCAATATTGTTTAAATCAAGATGACATGTCATCTTATTCATTTGAACCTCACAGGAGCTCATGCTATTATTAGTTCATAAATATACTTTGTACAAAATTTCTCATATTATCACTTTATATATTAGTTTATCTCTCATTTTGTTGTAATTATATTTTTTATTTGAAATCTTAACTTCAATTTATGTATGAATGTTAGTTATAACATTATGTAAATTACCAGATATTTTTTCTAATTTTTTCACAATATTTCCATGATTTTTTTAAAATTACCGATATTTCCACCGAAACCGATAACCGAAACCGATATTTCCGTAAATTCAAGGTACCGATACATGAACCGAAACCGATATTTTCGTCCTTGGTTGTGCCTCTGTTTCATCTCTCAACCTTCAGCTCAGGGTTTTTTTATAATGAAATTTTGAAAACCAAATGAGAATTAAAAGGAAAATCAAACAGGAAGCCACAGATTATTGGAAGGAAAAAAACTACCATGTGACCCGCCACTGCTTGGAAACGAGATGGTGGACATTTGGAATTTTCTTCTTCCCTCGATGATTTGCTGTTGATTTGATGATTTGGGGATTTGGGTGATTTGGGGATTTGTTGTTTTGATTTATTCATTTATTGTTTTGAATTTATTTTATTTGAATCAATAATGATGTGGCATTATTTGTGTTATACTTTAATGTAAAAGAAATGTCACATGGGCTCCATAATTCCATATCAGCACGAGGTCGTCGGAAATTTCGAATCAATGCACTCGCCGAAAAGTTGCCAGAAAATCGTCTTTCTGATGGTAAAATGACTGAAATTGGACAGAATTTGACTTAACTGGATTAAATTTGATTTTTAGATTTTAAAGGGACCAAAATCGGACAGTGGTCTTTCAGGGGGACCAAAAAAAAGTTTTTCCCTATATATTAAACTGATCAATATTAAATGTAGTATTGTTTAATTCTTGTGAGCATTTTGAGCACCACTTTAATCCACCACATTATTGGTCAACATGAGGTGCAACCACTGCAAAAGGTTAAAAATAAAGGGTAGGTGTTGTGTGAGATAAAAAATAATTAATTTTATAAAATTATATATGAATCTCATTGAATATGATTTATGAGACAGTTTTACATATGATTCACTCATCTCTTAAAAATAAATATTTTATGTAACTGGTGTACGGATCCTAAAAAATAAATATTTTATGTAACTGGTGCATGGATGGTCAACCCGCCCCACGCGCCTCTAACGCGCGTTTTCACACGCCCCAACGCGCTCTCACGCGCCCCACGCGCCTGGTGGGTGCGCTCAAACCCACCAAGATTCGCTTCAGGCAGTCATACCCTCATGTTATGTTAGGGTTACCCTCATGTTATGTTAGGGTTACCTTCATGTTATGTTAGTGTTACCCCGAGTTACCCTCATGAAGGTAACACTAACATAACATGAAGGTAACCCTAACATAACATGAGGGTCACTCTAACATAACATGAAGGTAAAAAAACCATTGTTTTTTACCTTCATGTTATGTTAATGATACTTTCATATTATATTAGTGTTACCTTCATGTTATATTAGTGTTACTTTCGTGTTATTTTAGTACAGTGGTTTTAAATTAAGGGTATGAAATCTGGAGATGAGTCACATTAACATAACGCGAAGGTAACCCTAACATAACACAAAGGTAACACTAACATAACGTGAGGGTAACGACCAAAACATGCGAAATAAGTAAAGAGGCACGGGCTGGACGGGCCAGCCTAACCCGAGCACGACCCCCGCGCAGCCCAAGTTTCACGGATCACAGATCTGTGTACCAAATCCATACAACTGATACAGAGGAGAGTAACTTCTTAATGAATTGTTGCAGACATAAATTCATTCTTGCAGCATTTTAGCAGTCCAATGTGTAAGAGAGTTTTGACTTAGGCGGCTATGCCAGTGGCCTTTTCTTTAATGGATGCAAACTGCTCCATCTTTTCTTTATTTGCTCTATTTTTTTATTCTTTTATTTTTTGTTATAAAATTTCCCAATTTTTATTCCTTTTATTTTTTAATTCTTTTATCATTTTTCTGTTTCTTTTATTATTTTATTTTTTGTTTAATTGTATTAATTCATTTTGATAGTATTTAATATATTTTATTTGGGTATAATGTTAAGTATTTAAAAAATTGACCAATTGTTTTATCGTCAAAATAGTTAATTAAACTGATCATGATAAGTCAAAATAAATATTTAGTTTATATTATTTGTATTTTAATGTTAATTGAAAATTATTAATCTTAGGATTAATAAATAAAGTTTGCTTGTTATTACTCTTTTCAATTAATCTAAATTCAATTTCAATTTTCACTATTAAAAATTAAAAATAATAGAATAAAAATTAGTGAATAATGAGACCCACATATAATGATGAAATTTATGTTGAATTGGTGTAAATTTATTTTAAATTGATGAAGAGGTGTGTTTTTAAAAAGTAGATGTTTTTAATTAGTGTGTTGACATGTGGGTCTCACACTAAAATGGTGTGCTAAGAATCAACTAATTATGTGGATGTTCTTAGTCATACATTTATATATTACGAGTATCAGCACATGCGTCGCATGTGTAGGATGAATTATTTAAATTAAAAATATTATAATATTATTAAGTTTAAATAATAATTTTTTATACGGATATACAATCTATATTGAATTAAATTAAATTCAAAAAATGTATTGTAAATTAGAGTCTTACTCATAATAGAACTCTATATGATTTTGGTTTGGAATTCTCCTGTAAAATTATTTAAATATGAAAATCATAAATTACTATTATAACCTTAAATAAACCTTTAATCTATATTTATACTAAAGGAATAACCAAAAGTGATACATGTCACTCTCTGGATAATCCTATTTAATTATAATTTAATTTAAATAAATTAATTTAATATTTATAATTTATTGTAATAATGCATTTAATGAAATAATAACAATTAAATAGCAAAATGCTAATAATTATGATTTTTTGTAAATTATGAAATTTTAGGCAAACATATTAAGTAAAGTTGATATTTGTAATTACATTAAATAATAATTAGAATTTTCATACAATTAAATTTAAAATTACATACTAATTAAATTAAAAATTAATGAAAAATAATAATAATTAAATTTATTTTAAAACAACAATTTGTTAACTTTTTAATTAATATTTAAATACCCGTGTGATACACGGGACTTACTCTAGTAAGAATATAATAGACAATTCATATTTTGTAAGAAATATTCATACTTTTATATAGGTAATAGATATAAGGTATGTCTAATATAATATAAAAGCATGTCTAAAAAAACATAAATGTATGACTAATAATACGTAAATGTACATGTACAAAATGTGCTGAATTTAGGTTTTTTTTTTTTTTTGAAGTTAAAGGTATGAAATCACTTGTCATAGAGATATATCTAATATAACATAAAGGTATGTCTAACATAACTAACATAAAGGTCATGAACAAATTTAAAAAATCAAACACAAAAAAAAAATAAAGGATTGAACAGCTTGGGCCCAACCCGGATGCATGAAAGAAATTTCATGTACCTGATGCACAGAAGAGTTTCTCCAATATTAAATATAGTAATATTTAACACCGATACTCATATGTGACCGTCACACATGCGACAACACTCGTGCACGATCGATCGTGTTCCAGGACACGACCGTGCACGACTATGGTGTATAAGTATGTCTTTTTCAACAATAAGTATGTGATTTTTTTTCCTCACCCACGACCGTGCCTAAGGACACGGTCGGGTTTCAGGACACGGTCGAGATAAGTGTGTGATTTTTATCTATAAGAGCATCTCCAACCATTTTACTCAAATCCAAACTCAAATCTTGATTTTGCCACCAAATTTGCCACTATCTCCAACCCTTTAAACTCAAATTGAAATATTCTTTTACAATATTCTTAATTTTTATTTCTCAAATTTTATTTAATATCAAATATTTATTTATTTAAGTTCTTAAAAAAGTTAACTTAATTGGTTTCAATTATAAAAAAAAACATTTATGAACTATAAATCTTATTAAAAATACCAAAATTATATTATAAAATTCACCACAAATACATATTAATATACTAAAGAAAATAATTTAGTCATGCAACACAATGTAAATAAATAACATAATGACACAAATTAAAACTAACATTCCGAATTAGACCATTTTTCCCAAAGATGTTCGATCAATGCATTTCGAAGTTTGTAATGAGCCTCTGCATCTCTAATTTTTCTATGCCGATGAAGAAAATCTTGAAATGTAGGATTTTCGTGATTTATCAAATGATGTAAATTTCATTGTAATTTTCGTTAAACATTGTATGATATCTTATCGTATTTCTATTAATTATAATTCATGTTTATATTTATTAAATTATATTATCTACAATATAATGCAATACTTATAGATATATAAATTATATAATGTAACAAATACCAAATATCAAGTATATAAAATCAATACATAAAATATAATAGCTCAAAATGTGGTATTAAATAAATAAAATAAATGATAAAGAAAAATACCAAAACAAATTGTAAATGAATAAAATAAATGAAAAAGAAAAAAAAATTGAGTAGTGAACAGTAAGTTTCACTTACTGTTCAAAAACTCAAATTTGCGTCAAGATTTGAGTTGCCATTGGAGCAACAATTTTCCTTCATTTGAGTTTGAGTAGGAATTTGAGTAGTACATTGGAGATGGTCTAAGTATGTCTTTTAGATCTAAAAATATGTATTTCGTATACGGTCACATGAGTGTCATCGCACATGATACGGTCTCACAGGAGTCCAGCTCAATATTTAATTCTTGCGAGCATCTTCAGCACCACTTCAATCTACCACATTATTGGTCAACATGAGATGCAACACTACGAGAAGGATTGGTATTTATGATAATAAAGCATTGCAGTAAAAGTAATCAATTTATTTTCATATGTATGTATGTAGAAGATGAGGTGGAAGAGGAGGTTGAGGAAGAGAAGAAAACCAGCAGCTCTTCCAGCAGAATGATGGTACACCCAGTAAACAGGATGATATCGGAGCCGAAAAATCCAACCCACTAACTTCTTCTTCTTCTATGCAGGAATCCGAGAAGTCCATCTCTGAAGTGTTCAAGACTGTTGAACAAGTTGGGAGGTCACTGTGTAAGGCTAGCAGGAGAATGCGCCTGGAGGCAAAGAAGAATCGCAAGAAGGCTGAGCTCTTCGTGGATGCCCTCAATGCCACCTTGGCAAAGCTACAGATGACCATCAACTCCCGACTCCTAGTAACTGGGGATTCATCAGATGAGGTAATGAAGAACCTTATGGACAAGCTCAACGCTCAGGAGAAGAAGTTGGTGAATCTGGAAACGGAACAGAAATCCATCACCACTACCCTAAAGGCCATCGACGATGCACAATTCAAACAGGGCCAGACTTTGAAGGAGCATACTGGTCTCCTTACCAGTATGCATTCCATGCATGCTCAAATTCGGAGTCGGCTCTGGTTATAATGACAAAAAGGGGGAAGAGGTGAAGAGGATCGAGCAGAGAGCACATGATCCTTCAACGTGGAAACAACTTGCTGTTGTGCCGAGAAGAGATTTCGGAGGTGATGGAGGAAACAGAGATGGAGGATCCCGAGGTTACTAAAACAGCAGCACAAAAAAAAAATCTGAAGTTGTCTCAGGAACCGTTCATCTGGGACTACGTAGAGGCCATGAAGAAAGGGAAGAGAAGAGAAGGAAGGCTGAAGAAATGTATAGAGGGATGGATGAAGCCATTGAGAAGTCAACCAAGGAAAGTCTCTCAAGACTTTATCCAGCCCAGAAGCAACCTGATCTCACCTCCTTGTCTGAAAATGAGTCAGAGATGCTAGACTCTCTCATTCTATTCCTAAAAGGGAGCCCCGATGTCAGAAGCTCGAGATTCCAGGAGTGGTACTTCCCTGAATTCTATCTGCCAACTACCTCCAACCCAACCTACCCGCAGATCGAAAACTACAAGAGAGCAGAGTACCTGAAGTACTACATGAAGTTGTGGAAGGAGTCTACCTTGATTCGAGGAAAAACCTATAGGGAAGGACTTCAAAGGTTTAAAGAACTTGCCAGCAAGGGAGGAGTCCCCATTCAAGTGAGGCTTCGAAGCCGAATGGAAAAGGGGGAAGTCATTCCATTCTGTGAAGACTTCTGGCTCAGGTACGATGAAAGCCCAGACATGAAAAGGATGTTGGAGCCTACCTATCCAGAATCCATCCTGGAGGTGGAAAGGTTCCAGGAACGAAAAGAAAAAGCAAGCATCTTGGTTAAAGATCTGAAGCTACCTGCTTATCTCTCTCCTAACTCTCTATCTGTTTCTCTTTTTGCTCCTTATCCATATATCTATTTTCTTTTATGTTACTTTATTATCTCAATAAAATTCAAATTAAGTTCTAAAAGCTCACTGCTCGTGAACTTGTTCTTCTGATTTTCTCTTATGGTTATTGCTTATCTTTCTTAATAAAAGTTCCAAGTCTTTGATCCTCTTAAGGGAGTTTTGTTATCATTAAAAAGGGGAAAATTGTAAGGAACATTGTATAGAGTTTGATAAGGACAAAACATGTAATAGATAGGGCCTAGGATCCTATGTAATAGATAGGGCCTAGGATCCTATGTAATTAGTTTAAATTGTAAAAGTTTAGACTATGATCAGGAGGCTTGAAGATGAAGATTAAAGCTTGAAGATGGATGAAGACCTTGCTGCCTAAAAAGATCAAAAGTTGACTAAGTATAGGTCACTGTAGCAGGATACTGGAAGGAACCTGGGAGGATGCTGCGATAGAATGGTACTCGAGTTAAAGTCACAAAATTGGCTAAGTATAGAAGAATCAGCAACCTTTTGGAAGGATACTACCAAGTAGGAAGCTAGCCGAATACGACAAGATGCAGCAGCAACCTTTCCATGAAGCAGTTACCTCGGAGTGAGCTCTCTGAGTTGCCGTTAGGCACAATCATGTACGATCCAATTAAAGAGCTCCACCTGGAAGAATGAAAAAGACGAGAGGACGATTCTCAGACTGAATTGGCGGCCACAACTGCAGAGGTGTACAACCACAACAGAATCAGGTATGAGCCAATCAAATGAAGCCACGTCACCTCAAGCACACTTCAGACGAGGAAGCTCTCTTCAACGGGCAGAATCATCACGACATTAAATAGAAGAAGACCTGGAGTTGAGAAAAACCTGAAACTCGCTCAAACAAGCAATCTAAAGCTCTCAATCGCATCAATCATTTTATTCAAAGTTTCATGTCCAGTCTACAGCAGCAACCATACCCTGTTTCTAAAGCTTCTGTTCCAAAGCTTGTTGCAATCTCTTTGTTGAGGAAACCATTCTTTTTATAGACTGTTAGGAATCACTTGATCGGAGGGGTGTTCCTGATCAAGTGTTTACGCTCTAATTAGTAAAGCAAGTGCTCTGTGTGGGCATATAGAGTTTGGTCATTGTGCAGTAACCATGGACGAAATTTCACTAAAATTCTATGTTCGATATAAAAATGGGGTGTTGTCTTTTTTCATCAAAATGTTACCGATATATCACCGATATATCAGTCCGTTTCCATTTGCGTTTCAGTTTCGTTGAGCTGTAGGCATAATATGATGGTTTTCACCGAAATATCACCGATATATCGGAGATATTTCGATAAAATATCGGTCTGTTTATGTGTCAGCCAAATGCTTTTTTTTTCCCATCTATTTCATGAATTTTTTGAACTTCTTAATTAGATTATAGCAGCAGCCAGCCTGTGCTTTTTTGTCTTAAAGCTATTGAAGATATTCCACTTTGTTTTATGTAGTAAAAATGGCCACAAAATGTCAAATTTTGTCACTCACATGCATGTCTCTTATACACTTAGTGCACTACTATCACATCTTCACATCTTCACATACAAAATAAAATTAGTGCACTACTATCACATTGAAAGTCCTACGTGGATCTGCAAAAACAAAAACAACAATATCCCAATCAAACTACACGGTGTTGTCAGCGGTGTCGACAACACCAGCGTAACACACATCGGAAAATGGATCGAATTAAAAGTTACAGAATACAAATGATTTATCCACGAGTATACAAATACTCGTGGAATGCCTTCAGGGCGAAAACTCCTTTATTGATTTGTGTATGTATACAAAGGAGAAAGAAAGATCTCTAAAAGAGACTCTTTCGAACAAAAGACTCAATACGTCCTATGAGATGAATATGAAACCTAGGGACGTATACAAATACTCTCAGTTGAACACTCCGAAGAACACCTATACTAAAAGTCAAGAGTATGCAAACTCTATGACACACAAGAAAATGATGTTGCCTATCGGTGTGAACAACACAACCTATGACACCAGTGTACTGCCGTATGCTAGACTGCTTTAGCTCTCGATTCTATGCATCCTTAATCTTCAGCAGCTTCTCCTATTTATAGACCTTGAAGTACACTGTGTAGAGACTCCACTTCCTATGATCTTGGAGTGCTCCATGATCTCCATAACTCACGTGCATGATGGGGAAGATGGAGTGGACTTGTTCTTGACTTCTTCTTGACTTATTCATCTCCACTTCTTGAACTCTAGCTTGACTTGATCTTTCTTCATCTCCACGTTCCTTAATCTCACGTTCTCTTCTCATTGGATTCTCACGTTGATATTCACTCTTAAAAGAACATGTTTGACTCCTTCAAACTTCACTTGTTTGATCTTTATATATATATTTGAATCCTATCAAAAATATGAGCAAATAACAACTTCCTAAAACTTAGGAGAGTTTGTTAGTGAAAAGAGATTCAAAACATATAGAACGCGTGAGATTTTAATGAGTCAAATCCATAAGAGAATATCAAATCTTTTCAAATAAATATATCTAATAAAATCTAATTTTGAATTTAGGATAATCTTGAAAAAGGAAAATTAATTATTGTTGGAAAATCCAACACTAACACACATCTTCACATGCATACACTCTAGTACTCTACAAAATAAAAAAAATGGATAGGAGTCCATTTTTCCACCTTAAGATTCAAAAATTTGTCTATAAATGAGGTCAAATATCAATGAGTAAACAATCAAATTGGCAAGTCTAAAACTCACTAACACTACTCATTCATATTTGTTGTTCACTTGTTCTACAACACTTCCAAGATTTGTTGGTCATCGAGAAGAATCGTAAATTTTGAAATCAAAAGGTTAGTAATTCAATTAGTATGTAGTTTTTGTACATGATAAGTTAATTATGCAATTACTATGTTGTCATGAAGTGGCCTAATTTTCCATGTTTTTGATGAAATGTTAATTATTTTTTGATTATATATCAAAATTAAAGTGGAGATATACTCTTTCAATAAAGGCTTCTAAAGTGATTTAAGATCTGTCATGATAAGTAGGTGAGAAGTTATATATGTATTGATCTAAAATCAATTAAGTTGTTTTGAAATAGCGATGAAATTAACTAATTATTCTTTTGTTTCAATTAGAATAACAATGATGTGAATTAATGTAGAACTTGCTGAATTTTACTTCGACTCATAACTTTTACAGGTATTTAGTCTTCCCCAAATAAAATTTATTATTAACAGGATCAAGAATTAATGTATGCAGCAATATACAATTCCGTTTCCCCTTTATCATTGTAATTTTATGGCATGAATTTTATTTCCAATGCTACAATATTCAAATAAGCATATATATATATATATATGTGTGTGTGTGTGTGTGTGGAGTCTCGTGAGCATAGAAATGGGCAGCCATGTGTATATATAGGTTACTATTTTAGTATTAACTAAATCTATTAACTAGTCATCTTAATTAAGCTATGTAAATTGTGTTTGGTGCGATTTGTGATTTATTTCTCCGCACCCCACATGCTTAGATCCTTAAAGTTAATCTCTCTCAATTTCCATAAAATTACGTTCTTATTTTTTTTCACTTTACTTTTTATGTGTTTCTTGCACGTGTAATTAGTATCCTAATTATTATTAATTGCTAATGATAGTGAATAATGAACCAAGTACTTATAAGATTTGACTTTAATAATCAATCTCTTCATTGTTATTAGTGGTGGAAAAGTTAACATGTGTATATTAAGTCTTAATTACATTTCATTTCGGAAACTAGGTGAATTACTTTGGATTGATCTATATATATTATTATTATATATTGATGTATATATTAATGTCTTCTATTTATGTATTTATGTATATGTATATAGAATATGTGTTGCTTCCATATCTTCTGTGAAATTTGGACTCAAACTAGAAATACCAACTCAAACTATATATGCATGCAATTTGATTGATCTTTTATGAAGTAGTGGCAAGTGAAAGTGGAGCTGGTGCTGGTAGAGACCCTGCATGGAAATATTGTACCAAAGTCCCTGATAATAGAAATGCCACCAGTTGCAATTTTTGTAATCTTGCGATTATGAGTGGAGGTATTACAAGATTCAAATATCACTTGACCCACACAGACCCACAAAAAAATGCACGTCCATGTACAAACATACCCCCAGAGGTTAAAAAGGAGATCCGTGATTATATAAGAGGGAAGGAGGTGGCGAAAGGGAAGAAAACTGCCAAGATGGATGAGATTCGAGCAGAATTACGAAGGGGATTATATGATGAGGATGAAGACGAGGAGGATGATGATAATGTGTATCCTACTGACCTTGGCCACAATGAACGAGAACAGTATCGTGCCGCTGTTAGACAATCTAGGGCAAGTGAGTGGGAAAGAGAACAAATGCAGAACTTTGGACGTAACAAAAGAGGTCAAGCAAGTAGAGATGTTGATGCTCCGTCTTTGTTTCAACGAACCCAAAGTAGTCGAGGTGTGGATGTTGATAATGCTCCAGCACCGTCTTTATATAAGTCCCAAGATGCAAATCAAAAAAAGATTAAGAATATGTTCTTGGGCGGCAACATTAGAGATAAAATGTCAAGAATGGTTAGCAAATTTTTCATCTATGATAATGTTGCACCCACCCAGATTGATTCACCTCACTTTAAGAATATGATCCAAAGTGTACAGGAATGTGGTACGGGGGTATAACCACCAACTCCATATGAGATAAAAAATAAGTATTTGGAAATGGAGTACACTGAATGAGGGTTCATGTGCAGAAACAAATGGATAAATGGAAGACATATGGGTGTACAATCATGACCGATGGATGGACAGGACCAACAAGGATGTCTATCCTAAATTTTATGATCTATTGTAAGGGGAGCACCGTCTTTCTTAAATTTGTTGATGCATCAAACAAGATAAAAGATCATAAGTACATTTATGATTTATTGAAAGATGTGGTGCGAGAGGTAGGGAAGGATAATGTAGTGCAATTTGTTACGGATAATGGATCCGCTTTTGTTAAGGCGGGAAGGAAACTCATGTCAAAGTACAACTTGTATTGGACACCCTGTGCTGCACACTACATTGACTTGATTTTTGAAGACATTGGAAAAAAAGAGATGATCAAGTCGACAATTGCTAAGGCCAGACAAGTGACAAACTACATTTACAACCATGGTTGGTTGTTAGCAAAAGTACGAGAGGTTTGTCAAGGAGATATTGTACGGCCTGGAGCAACTCGCTTTGCAACAAACTATATCGCATTGGATAGTTTGTTAAAGAAAAAAAGGTATGTTGAAGTAATTTTTCACGGATGCAGAATGAGTTGTGAATCATCTTAGCCGCTCAGAGATGGGTCAAACTGTGGAGAATTATATTCTCGATTATAGGTTTTGGGATCAAGTGAAACATGTAGTGGAAATATATGAGTCATTATATCAGATACTTCGAGTGGTGGATACTGAAGTTGTTCCTGCGATGCCGATCTTATATGAATTATTTCGTGCGATGAAAGGAAAAGTTCAACAAGTAAGATTGACACAGTGGGTACTTAAAATAATAACTGATAGATGGGATAACACGCTTTCACATCCACTACATGTTGCAGGTACATACTCGACATTGTATATATTATCCACGTGTGTACATGATAAGATATACTAAAAATATTTCTTGTAACACCCAAATAAAAATTAATCTATAATTTATTATTTATAAGAAATATAATAATTAATTCAAGAAATTAAGTTTCGTTTCATCTTATGGTAATTTAGGTTTGAGTTGGAAAATCAATTTCTGATAACCGGGTTATGTACAAACTATTTCAATACACTATTATGATAATATAAAGTTAATTATTAATTACGACTATTTTTTTAAATTGACGGAGAATATGAAATAAATCGTTAATAAAAATCCAAGATATTGATTAATTCGAAAATTATATATATACTATTAAATTGTTTGATATATCCAATTTTTAATTAATGGGGTTGATCTCGATTGATAATTTTTATGCGAGATCTAATTAATGTAACCCGTATGCAAAATAAATCTCGATCAAATAAGCAATACCCTAAATAATTAAATTCAATGTACAATTAAATCCTGATAAAAAAAGTATAATTCCCGACTAAATTCGTATTAACATCCGACACGTTTTATAGTGTGGAGAATGGAATGAGTCAACACTCATCTCCACCCCACCCTCTCATGCGACGACACCTCGTCACTTGCCTTTTCTCTCTCTTCTATCCTTATCTTTTGGATCTTTTTTCTCTCTCTCACCCCATCATCTCTATTCTCTCGTCTCTCTCTCTGTATTCATCTCCTCTCAATCTCTTTTCTCTCTCAATTTTCTTCTTCACCAAACTGGAAAAGGATTTGGAGTGTGGAAGGGTAAAGGGTAAAGTTTTTAATTGCTTCTTAATTTTTCCCCAAATTGTAGATAAATATGTATGTATATATGTGTAGATGTTTTGGGTGTGTGTTGTGGCTTTGGGATGGGGAAGAAACAGGGGAAAGAAAGGGGAAGAAGAAGGGGGAGATGAGGAAGTGAGGGGCGCCGCCGCATCGGGCGGCGCCGGCAGAGGAAGGCAGAAGGGGGGGTTGGGCAGCGCCGCTCACGGCGCTGCTGTGCGAAGGCAGCCGTTGTGTGCGCGGCTGCGTGCGAGGCCGAACAGGGGGGAAGAAGAGAGACACCGGGCGGCGCCGTGCAGGCCGTGCGTAGGTAGGGAGGGCAGCGCCGGCGGCGGCGCTGCTATGTTTGTGTGTGTTGTTTGTGTGTTGTGTGTGATGGGTGTGTGTGTTGTTTGTGTTTGTTATTGGTTATCGGAGGAAGGGGGTGGAGGTGAATCGGGTTGAGTGTGTGTGGGTGGGCGACGCCGTGAGCGGCGCCGCCGTGCGAAGGTGTGAGAAGCAGCGCCGCCGGAGGCGGCGCTGCGTGCTGTGCGAAGGGGGGGAAGGAGTGTGCGTGTGTGTGCTGTGCGAGGGGGGGCAATGTGCGTGTGTGTGTGTGTGGGGGCGCCGCCGTGTGCGGCGGCGCCGTGCAGTGACGGGAGTGAGGCCGCTGCTGCCGGCGGAGGGCAGCAGCGGCGGCGGCCGTGCAGGGGGAAAGAAATGGTGACGGGGCAGGGGTGAAAGGAGGCAGGGGCTGGGTTTTAAAATTTGAATGTTTCCAGGGACCTTTTTGCAAATTCCTATCTTTTGCTTAAATTATTGATCAAACCTTTATCTAATGCTCAATTGCATATTAACCCCAGCAATTATTAAGGATTTAATTTCAGCCTCTAAGATCAGTTTAGATTATAGAATGACCCCAAAATCTTGATACAATAATATTTTGAACCGAGTACTGTACTGGATATTATATTATGACACCCAAAATAATACGAAAAATATGATAAACGACCGTCCTGAATTCAAACAAGCCCTAACCCTAGGATCACCGATTATCTTTCTTTTCGAAGGTTTACTCAACTGGTTATTCCACGTATTTATAGTTAAATTAGAGACTAAGTCGACTCCTAATAATTGTAGGAGAAACGAATCAGGGACAGGAGTAGGAACGCATACTGAACGGATGAACTTTTGAACAAGATCGAGTAATATCCAAGGTGGGGGTAAAATCTTACTATGATCTTAGTTATACAATTTATTATGTGAATTTGTGAGTATTATGTGACTTGAATTCCGTAATTATGTGATGTCGTTTTCAAGTGGATCGTCTTTATTATATGATTGATTTTTGAGTAAATTATATGTTTTCGAAAGGTTAATGATTTCAAGGAATACAAAGCCAATTGATTTCATATGACGAAAAGTCGGGATAATACCCGTACCAGAGGGGTTTCTTTAGAAACCAATACATGGCAAAGGATTTACTTGTATATTTGTATTGTTGTGAATTATATGAACTTACGTGAACGTGAATAACGTGTATTATGTGTTATGTGAGAACCATTATGTGATATGTATCTGCGCATGCGCTTTCACGCCAAGTGTATCGGGTATTCTTCGGAACCCAACATGAAGGGTGTAAAAACCCAAAAGGGGTCGGCTTGGGGCCCGGATAGATTTTCTTTGTGATATCTATCCCAGACGGTTTGCAAGGGACTACTCGGGAGTCCACAATGTGTAATATGTGTATGTATAGTATATGATTATGGTATTATGTATCCCTATCACAGTGCAGGTCGACCCACTGAGTGTTCCTTTGGCACTCACCCCTATGTGTAAAAATGTTTTCAGCTCAAAGTACCCAGGACGTGGCATACGAGCGGTGAATGCAGGTAGCCGATATTATCAAGGTTATAGAAGATTTTGATAAAGATTTTTATTTTTATAAATCCCAAACATGTTTATTTATATAAATGTTTATTTATCGCTATTTTCAATGTATTTAAAAATTTGTTTGTAAAGAAAGGAATTTCAATAAAATTATTTCCGCTGCATTTTCCCAAATTCGTATTCCATAACAATGTTTGATGGAATAATATTTCACGGTTATTCCTGAAATTGTTTATCTTTATTATTATTTAAAGAGTCAATTTCTAATGTAAGTAGCGCCAAAACATGATTTTAAAAACGGGGCGTTACATTTCTCGACTTTGTAGCTTTTTACTTAAATCCAAGATTCCAATATGGACCAGGAGTTGGTGAAGATATACACCTTATTCAAGTGGTGCACCAAGTGTTAAACACACTAGACCCAAACTCAGAGGGCATAGCCCAATTCGGAAATGAGGTAAAATAACTCTTTATTCATGAATTATATAACTCTTATTTCAATTTCAATATAACAGAAATATTATCATTGTTGTATGTATATGAAACTCATATTATTTCGCGATGCGAGAAAAGGATTCGGTGATCGTGCTGCTATTGTATCACGAAATACAATGATACCATGTAAGTTTCTTATTGATATGTCAAAATACGTGTTGAGGTAGTTTTTATATTCTTTTAAAGAGTGTGTTCAAAATTTATTATTATTTGACAGCTGAGTGGTGGGTTATGTATGGTCATTCAGCACCTACACTAAGAAAATTGGTCATACGAATACTATCACAAACAACATCGTCTTCAGCCTGTGAGAGAAATTGGAGTACATTTGCTTTGATACATACCAAGCAATGTCTGGCATATCCAAGACTTGAAAAACTTGTCTTCTGCTACTATAACATGAAGTTAAGGTTACGAGATATGGAACCAGAAGATAATAGGGTTGCTGAGACAGACTATCTAGATGTAGTAGATGTAGCTCCTGAATCTGGTGATGAGGAAGAAGATCCACTATTCCAATGGATTCGACCAGCCCACATGGACGATGCCGAAGGAAACCCCGATCCTAAAGTTGTTGCAGTAGCCCATGAATGTGGCATTGATGTGGATCGAGTAATGGGAGAAGAAGTTGGTGTCAACTCAAGTAGTTCAGGATCATTTGCGGATACCTCAGCAGATAGTGGAAGCAATGTTGGTGGTGGTGGTGATGGTGGTGGTGGTGGTAATGAAGAAAATTATAATTTTTTCAGATCAGGTGCCTTTAAGTCCATTCACAAGTGAACGTGATTTCACACATACAACACAAGATCTTGATCATGGAAGTAGAGCGGGAGGTGCAGGGATTGGTGCTATTGGAAAGAATTATGGAAGAACACATGTTTGGAACGAAACTGAGGGGTCAAACACTGACATTGAATCAATGTCTATGACATTTGACTCAATGAATATGAACAATGATCATCAATACCAACCATTATATCCTCAACCTCAAGGCAGACATAGCACATCCGATTGGTGGATTAATTTACATTAATTTCATTATCCACCAACTCAAATGTCACATGGTTCAAACATGTCTCAACCTAGTCAACCATATTGGGTTAATGAGCATTATCCGATCCATGGACATGCGGTTGGAAGAGATAGAGGAGCATATGAATGACATGTTTATGATTACACCCAAAATTGGTCTAATATGGTTGGTTGGTATCAATATTGTTTAAATCAAGATGACATGTCATCTCATTCATTTGAACCTCATAGGAGTTCATGATATTATTAGTTCATATAAATAAACTTTGTACAAAATTTCTCATATTATCACTCTATATATTAGTTTATCTCTCATTTCGTTGTAATTATATTTTTTTATTTGAAATCTTAACTTCAATTTATGTATGAATGTTAGTTATAACATTATGTAAATTACCATATATATTTTCTAATTTTTTTACAATATTTCTGTGATTTTTTTAAAAATTGCCGATAATATTTCCACCAAAACCGATATATGCACCGATGTTTCCGTAAATTTAAGGTACCGATACATGCACCGAAACCAATATTTTCATCCTTGACAGTAACCCTGTGTGGGATAGACTGACAGTTCTTGTTAGGTTAAGTTTGTTGAAGAAGAGTCTTTGTAATTCAAACTCCCACTTAACAAAGTTCCTCCTTGAGAAGGAGTAGAGAGGACGTAAAGGGATTACTCCACCTCGAACCCCTATATATCGTTGTGCCTGTTTTACTGTTTTTAGCTTACTATCTGTTGAATCTATCTGTTTCTTGCTTAAGTTATCTTTGCATACAACATAAAAGATTTTCAGAAAACTCATTGTTTTAAGTGTTTTCCGTTGTGCATTCAAATTCCGTTTTTCTCTAAGTCTCCAAGGTCATTGCTCAGCAATAACCTCTTTGAAGCAATAAACTCACTAGCTACCTGCTGTCTGGAACTTACACTGTTACACATATTTTGAAAAGTTTGAAAAAATTAAGTAGGCTAAGTTTACTGTCACTTGGGACCAACAAATATATAATTCAATTTTCTTTTTAGAAAAAAGATGAATGGATAATACACATTCCTCAAGCTAATGCTTATGTATTCTTTGGTCGTCCTTAGCTTTGAATCAAATTCAACATTAGATCAAATTTTATAACTCTCAAGCTTATTATCATTTAGAGAGATTCAAATATTAATTTATTATATACGTTCATATAGTTGTATATATGGTGATATCTCAATATGAAGGTGAAAATGTGTTATTTATAGTACTTCAAAAAGAAAAAAACATTCGAAAATGTTGAAAGCCCAACACCCAAAATAATAATGAGAAACGAAGATCACCATTCATCACTTCTCTCAAATATCCATAGCATGCTAATAACAATTAATTTTATTATTTCCATATGTATGTATGTATTGACAAATTATCAATTTCCAGGCGAATTGTAAGAGCTGCTTAATTGCTTCTAAATCAAACAAGACATCTAAACTCAACCTTTACTATCAAGAGCTTGCATCGTCGATCTAGAATATTTGTTCTCAACATTGGTCGATTTTATGAATATTCACTACGAAGAATTCAGCAACATTTCGAGTGTACTTTTGTCCGTTGTCGAAAAGATTCAGCTCATACAAAAAGTTGATCATACATGCATGCCTCATTTCAATAATCCATCTCTTTAATTTCCTCCTATATATGTTAATACTCCTTTACTAATGTCCTCTGTGAAGCATGCAACCTGCAAAATAGGTTTTGATAAAATTAAGTTGCAAAGGATTGCACTAATATTACTTATGAAAGCTATATATGTGCAAAAATGTAGATTTTGGCCTACTTTGATTTGTGTAAATTAAGTTCACATCTGAATTAGAACTAGAAAAATTAAAATTTGAAATTGAAAGTATAGGGACCTAATGTTAATTGTTAACATGCTTATACACATTTCAGCAATATGTTTGTGCTCACAGTTTCTTCAGCACAATGAAGATTTGTGCCAATAATTCCAGTTGGTCCTCTCTTCAACCACCCACATACGTATAATCCCGTCTCGTATTGCATACGATCTTGTGATGCATCAGCTAAGACACGCCCGGAACAATTCATAGAAAAAGAAACCACAATCAGCATTACACATGAAACTGGAATTGGAATGTGCCTTAGATAGCAATTCATTTCTATCTTGCTATTATTCGTCATTTCTATCTTTGCCCAAGCAATGTGATTTAAATTAAGAAAAAGAAATTAGTTCCATGGCTGCTCTGGTAATAAACTAAACCGCCCTTTTAGATGGCAATGCCAATCCACTATAAAATGCTGAACTCTTTTAAAAAAAAAAGCACAAAATATTGAATTATCGATCAAATATGAAAACAAAGTTGATACACTAGCAATAAGTATCATGAGTTTATGAATAACCAAATAAACACTTCATTGAAGAAAAAACAAAATAATAAAACTGAGTCAAGAAACATGTGATTTTCATGATATTCAGATCACCCTATGATTAGCCGCTCCGTCCTGCAAGAAAAGGTAGCAACCATTATATGTATGCATTTGTCTATTCTCTAGCAATCAAATTGCAAAACTGAATTACTAACCTTTGTCATCCTACTTGCCGCTCACGAGTCCCATGAAGACTTGATCGAAAAATGATTTGGAGGTTTACCCGAATTTGATAAAGCCGCATGTAACACCTCTTGTATTTGCTTTATAGCTTGAGGATTGCTGTCAACTATATCAATATTTGAAACTGTTTCATCTTCACCTCTCAAATAGAAATGTTTCAGTTTGTAGCAATGTTCTATGCTTAGCTTTCGAAGAGATTTAAAGCTTTCCTTTGCCCCCTTCAATTCCTCTAGATCAATATCTTCAAGTAGTAGACTATTAAGCCTTGGAAATTCGTCTGCTTCTATTTCCCATGTCGGGCCTTGAAAGGCATTACATCGTAATTTGAGCACTTGCAGGTTTGGTAGCGAAGAAATCTTTTTCATTTCAGTCCAAGGATAGCCCAACCCATTCAAATACAATTTTTTCAGACTTAATGGGAACATTGGAAGTGGAACAAGTGATGCAACGACCTCAAACTTGCTTACAGGATTCACAATGACACATTTAAGTGATTCCAGTTTGCTAAGATTGGAGATATTATCAAAGAAACTCAAATTCTCAATCACGTCTGGCATCAACTCAATTCGAATTCCTAGCTTTTTTACATTGGGGATCTTGTTAATAATATCCTTAGTGCAACTACCTAGGGTCACATCTAATAGTGTACGAAGGTTTCGGAAAACAGTACTTTTACCCAGATGAGGTATATCTCTTCCCATGACATGAAGATGCTTCAATTTCTTCAAATTCCATATCCTCATAGGCAAATAAGATATAGCTTTAAAGAAATATCTGATGCTTAAATGTTGATGCACAATCAAGTATCGAAGACTTTTAAGTTTGGAAATGGAAGAAGGGAGATTTTTATTGCATGTCAGAGCAAGGTATCTTAACATAACTAGTTTCAGTACTTCTAAAGGGAACTCATAAAAACGGATTTGAAGAGCATCCAGTTTCGTGAGTAACCTTAAACTAAAGCATATTGGTGATATGAACCTAAACATAGGAGAGTGTGGGCGGTAGACACACAATGTTCCTCGATTGATTTGCACACATCTTTGATGCCAAACAATACATTATTGTGGACGGTTAGTCTGCTCTGGTTTCTTATATTGTTTCTTGAAGCATCTCCGTAACTATCTATGACGTGAAAGAAGTTTATCTTCCTAGCTTCTTTATAGCAGAAGTGCCACCAAGAAGCATGAAGGCCACAAGTTTTTACTCTTTCAGTGGGATTGAATAGGGTGCTTCTCTGGTAGACCATGATAAGACTACGCAAAGCAAGGTATTGCAAGCATTCTACACCAGAAAGTTCTAAAGTTTGGAAAGAACCTTTCTTAATTATTTTCTCAACAATCCAGAGATTAATGAGTTTGGACTTTGGCATTTGATGGTTTTGTGGGAAGACTCCAATATAGAGAAAACACAATTTTAAATCATCACTTAAATCCTCAAAGCTTGGATATAGTACCTTTGATATTTCGTCATAGGCATCCATGAAAAGTTGGTGTCTCTTTTGTGCTACAACCTCATTCCAGAAAGATTCCGTCTTCTCGGCCTTTGACAGAAGATCGGCAACTGTGATGATTGTTAGCGGAAGACCATCACACTTTTCTGCAATCTTTTTTCCAGCTTTTTCAAGCTCAGGAGGACATGTGCCTTCATCAAAGACTTTCTCACGCAAAAGATGCCAACTTTCTTCTTTATTTAGAAGGCGCAAGTGATGATAAGAAAACGGGTCATCATCAGATTCATGTTTGATCCTGGTCGTAAGCAAGACCCGACTTCCATTTCCATTGTTTGAAAATAAGAATTTCAAGTAATCTTGGGCCAGCTGTATATCCCACACATCATCGAATATGATGAGGTAACGTTTATCCTCCAAACTCTCTTTCAAGTACTCCACTAGTTCCTGAAATCCCCCAGTAGGCTTTTCATGGGCATCAAGCTCCACTTGAGCTAGAATGCTTCGAATGATTTCTTCTGGTTGATAGTTTCTGCCTACAGTCACCCAAGCACAACAGTCGAACCATTCCAAGATATCAAGATCTTTATAAATTTTCTTAGCAAGAGCCGTCTTGCCAATGCCCGCCATCCCAACAAGGGAGAAAAAGTAAAAGGGCAATTCTTCCCAATCCATTACAAGGTTTACTTTGAGTTTACTGAACTCATCGGATAATCCAACCATCTCAGGCCTTGATAAAATAGGAAACCCCTCCTCGTCATCTACCAGCTTCTTCAATCTCTCCAAGAATGAATGAGTATGTTGTTTGAGATCCTCCTCCATCCCAATTCCATGATCATTAAATGCAGCATCATATTCTTCAATCAGCTCTGGGATCTGTTGAAGTGAAGCTTTCATCTTCATCCTCCTCCTCACATCCATTATTTCTATTGACTCTTCTATCCAACTCAACTCTTTGATTAATTTTTCTACAATTTCCAGATAGAGGGGACCAACTGCCATACCAAAGTAAGTTTTCACAATCTCCATCTGAATCTTGAAACCAGCCACAGCAGCATAAGCAGCCATCCCAACTCTCTAAATTCAATTTTTCTCCTCACAAATTATAATATCGATGTGTTTGCTAGTGAAACTATGAAAAAATAATGAGTTTCAAGAAATGCAATATTAGTTAATTAAGAGGTAGCTGTCCCCCAACAATGGATTAAATTAAAATAATCAATATTACTCGATGAGCATCTTCACCTACCTACTTAACACTATAATACAACACCTTTATTAATTATGATATGATATTAAATTCACTACTCTTCTACCCATGCATTTATATATAATATTAAGAGGCAATTGTCGCCAACTATGGAGTATTAAATTCAATTTTTTGTTTTAAGAAAATAGAATAATGAATAATACACATCTTTGTTAACATGCCTATAAACATTTCAGCAAAATAAGTGTACTCACTGTTTCTTCAGCACAATAAAGATTTGTGCCAATAATTCCAGTTGGTCCTCTCTTCAACCACCCACATACGTATAATCCCATCTCGTATTGCATACAATCTTATGATGCATCAGCTAAGACACGCCCCTCAAAATTCGGAACAATTCCTAAAAAAAGAAATTAGTTCCATGGATGCTCTGATTATGGTCTGCAAGGACACCCACAATGACTGGAAACAACTGATTCATAACATGATAAATTATACCCGCGGCCTAGTGGACACAATGCCTTGAACTATTCCCCCCTTGGTGTATACTTAGACAATAGTATTGACACAACAAAGTCTCGTCTCCCTCTGTTCTCGCAATCACAATGTATCACTACTGTAGGCACTGGTTTATTCAAACATGGAACGTCCTCGAAGAAATTACGATGCCACTTGGCCTCTTCACCAGCCTTATCCAAAGCTATGAATTCAGATTCCATGGTGGATCGGGCTATACACATTTGCTTTGTGGACTTCCACGACACCACTCCACCTCCGATAGTGAATACATATCCACTTGTGGAAAACGAGTCTTTCATGTCGGATATCCAATTAGCATCATTGTACCCTTCATGTACTGCCGGATATTTCGTGTAGTGTAGCCCCACATTTAGGGTGTACTTCAAGTATCTTAATACCCCTTTTAGTGCTCTCCAATGCTCGTCACTTGGACTGCTTGTGAATCTACTTAACTTGTTCACAATGCACGCAAGATCAGGATGTGTACAATTCGTAATGTACATCACACTTCCTATGATCCTTGCATATTCCAATTGAGCTATAGAGTCATCTTTATTCTTTCTCAAGTGTAACATTTAGTTCCAATGGAGTCTTAGCCGGTGGATCGTCAAATGCTTTAAATTTCTTCAAAACTTTCTCAATGTAATGAGATTATGATAAGACAATTCCATTAGACATCCTTTCGATTTTGATTCCTAGGATCACATCGGCTAATCCCAAATCTTTCATGTCGAAGTTTCGATTCAACATGCGTTTCGTATCAACGATCAATTCATGGTTATTGCCCATGATCAACATGCCATCAACATAGACACATACCAAAACAACGGTGTTTGATGTACCTTTTACGTACACACACTTATCCCATTCGTTGATTTTGAAACCATTCGACAACATCGTGTTGTCAAACTTGATATGTCATTGTTTAGGAGCTTGTTAAGTCCATACAACGACCGAACGAGCTTGCACACCTTTTTCTCATTTCTGAGTGATACAAACCCTTCAGGTTGATCCATGTATATCTCATCCTCTAATTCACCATTTAAAAACGCAGTTTTCACATCCATTTGGTGTATTTCAAGATCGTGCAAGACAACGATTGTAAGAAGCACACAAATAGAGGTGATCCTCGTTACAAGTTAATAGGTATCGAAGAAGTCATACCCTTCTTTTTGTTTAAACCCCTTTGCAACTAAGAGGGCTTTATACTTTCCAATCAATCCATCAGCTTCATATTTTCTTTTAAGGATCCATTTGCATCATAAGGGCTTGCAATCTTTCGAGAGGTCAACCAACTCTCACGTATGATTTTGCATAATCGAGTCGATTTCGCTATTAATAGCTTTCTTCCAGAGTGCAGCTTCTGGACTCGATAGAGCTTCTTTGATAGACTTAGGTTCATCTTCCAACACATAAGTGATGAAATCAGGACCAAAAGACTTTGCGATCTTAGCTCTCTTTCTGCGTCTCGGCTCTCTTGGAGTCGAAGAACTCGCAGTCTCATGGAATGTTCTTTTGGATGTGCCAACATCCGGGCCAACACTCATTTCCGGTGTTGTCTTGGATGTGCCAACACTGGAGACAACACCCATTTCTGGTGTTCTCTCGAATGTGCCAACACCGGAGGCAACACTCGTCTTTTCCTTGTAAGGAAAAATGTTTTCAAAGAATATCTCATTCCTTCATTCAATAATGGTGTTTTTCATCATCTCCAGTATCTCTGATTTATAAATCAGAAACTGATAAGTACAACTGTTGAGTGCATATTCTACAAAGATACAATCGACGGTTTTAGGGCCGATTTTCACTTATTTAGGAAGAGATACTTCAACTTTTTCCAAACACCCCCACACTTTGAGGTATTTATACGATGGTTTTTGTCCTTTCTACATTTCATAAGGAGTTTCATCCTTAGTCTTATGAGGAATCTTATTCAAAATGGTTCACCGTTAAGATGGCTTCCCCCTACAAGTTTTGTGGTAAACCCGAGCTAATTAACATAGCATTCATCATCTCTTTTAGAGTACGATTTTTTCTTTCAGCTACACCATTAGACTGTGGTGAATACGGAGCCATTGTTTGATGTATTATGCCCAAATTGGAACATAATTGCTCAAACGACGCAACATACTCGCCACCTCTATCATTTCGAATAATTTTAATTCGAGTGTTAAGCTGATTTTCCACTTCATTTTTATAACGAATGAAAGCTTCCAAAGCTTCATCTTACTCCTTAAGAAATAGATGTAACAAAATCTTGTGCAATCATCAATAAAAGTAATGAAATACTTTTTACCACCTCTAGTTTGTGTTGGGTCCCAAAATGAAGGTAGTAGACTTAGAGGGGGGTGAATAAGCCTACTGTAATTTCAAACTTTTCTTTTCTTTTCAAGCATAGGTCGAGAGGCAGTAACCTTTTAGGAGGTTACTAATCACAGTTGTATTGCGGAAGCTTCATCTCATTTAAAAACCAAATATAGGAGACATGCATCTTAACATAATATATGTACGTAGAACAGTAAGCATAAATGAACGCATAGATATACAGAGGTTCGAAGGTGGAGTAATCCTTCTACATCCTCTCTGCCTCTTCTCAAGAGGGAACATTTGTTAATCTTGTTGGTTTACATAGCCCTATCTATTATAACACAGATTTAACAAGTAAGTAGCAAGCCTACACAGCTGTTTGTCTACTCTCCTAACTCATCCACACAGGATCCTTGCTTTCTCTCCTAGAAAGCGGACAGTTTATCAGGATCCCAGTCCTGACTAAGCACTCCCAGACAGTCCTTAAAAGGTTTGTCTTCTTCTTCTTCAACAGGATGCAGCAAGCTTAGGCTTCTTTTGCAGGTTGCTCTGTTGTAGCTTGCTGCTCGACAGTTTGACTGAGTATGCGTTTCTGGGGTATTGAGTGTTTGATCTTTCCTCTCTTCTTTTATCTTTTAAACACTCTTTTCTCCCTTCTTCTTTTCTATATGCCCCTACCCCCTTTTTTGCCCTTTCTCTTCTGAGCTTTCTCTCTCCGAGCTTTTCTTGTTGCTCTACGGTGCTCGCTTCTTCTCTCTTTTGCACATGCACACTCTCTTTCTTCTTTTCAGTCTTCAGTCTTCTTCTATTTATAGAATAGGAAATCTGCCCGTTGAAGGTAGGTAGATTTCCATCATTAAATGCGCCGCACTCCTTCTGATACACGCCAGCTTTTTGCTTTCCACGTGTCTTCTTCTGATTGGCTCCATCCTTCTTCTCTCTACTGGTAACTTTTGACTTCTTCCCATGCCAGCTTTGTAGCTTCCTCATCATGCTTACTTTGGAGCTTCCTTCCCTGGCATGCTCCGTTAGGTGGCTTGAGGCTTCAGTAGCATGCTGCTCTGTAGTATGCTCCGGCATGGTTTCTCAGGTAGCTTCCTGTCTGGTAGCTTGCTGCTTTGGACTCTGCTTCGGCAAGGTCTCTTTCAGTAGCTTCCTGCAGTCATCAGTATCCTTTTAGTTAACCCGATTCTTTTTACCATTCTCTGCAGTGTCCTTCATTTGACACTTTATCTGACTTATCTTTCTGCAGTAACCTTGTTGCAGTAACCTTACGAGCTAGGTTATGCATTATAGAGTTAAAGTTAGTTCCTTAAGGTTTTGTCTTATCAAAACATACTTAAATGTTTCCAACAGTTTGTACAAACTTTAAATCACACACATCCATGTGAACCAATTCTAGAGGTTTAGTGCTCATTTTCACTGAATGAATGGTCTCTTAGCCGTTTTGGCTTCCACACAAATTTCACACTTTTTAGGTGTTTCAATTTTTGGAATGTTAAGTAAATCGAGATTTACTAACCTGTTTATAGCATTTAGATTTACATGTTCTAATCTAAGATGCCATAAAGAAGAGCACTCAGTCAAATAAGCAAAAGTAGATGACTTTCCATTCATAACATTAGTGTCAACATTGCTGACGGTGTTACAGCTGGTGTTGCCAACACCGCCGACATCATCAGAGACAACACTCTTGCCAACATGGCTTACAACGATAATAGCAGAAATTTTGAACAGTCCTTTGTCTAAATACCCCTTTCCAAGGAACTGTCCGAATTTGCTAAGTACAAATTTTTTAGACTCAAACACTAGTCTACAACCGTGGCTAACTAGAAGTGATCCGGAGACCAAATTCTTTCGGATGTCTGGGACATGCAACACATCTTTCAACAGCAGCTCCTTTCCAGAAGTGAGCTTGAGCTTCACGTTGCCAATACCAGCTACATCAAACATAGCATAGTTGCCCATATTGAGCTTCCTTCCGATGCATGGGGTATAAGTCGAGAATGATCCTTTCTCTGAGCAAACATGGCAAGTGACACCGGTATCCACAAACCATTCATTTGGGTTGTCAACCAAGTTGGTCTCAAACACCACCGCCGACATGTCTTTGGTCAACTCACATTTTTCAATCATGTTAGCATTGGATTGATGCTTACCACTTTTATTTTTCTTAGGTAGACGACAATCATTTGCCTTATGATTCGGTTTACCACAATTGTAGCAATCACCATTGAACTTGGGCTTTCCTCACGAAGGATCTTTCTTGCCCTTTCCATTTGTCCTCTTCCTCTTGTTAGAGGAACCTTCCAACAAGTTGGTCTTAGCCTCCTCAGGAACATGGCCAAATTTACCGTCCATTCTACGGTTATCTTCTTCAATTCGAAGTTTCACAATCAAGTCATCAAGACTCATTTCATTGCGTTTTTGCGCTTGAGATAGCTCTTAAATTCCCTCCAACCGGGGGTAGCTTCTTGATCACAACAGCAACTTGAAACGGCTCGGGTAAGGCCATACCCTAAGAAAGGATATCATGCAAGATCAATTGAAATTCTTGGATTTGTTCCACAACCGACTTAGAATCATTCATCTTAAAGTCTAGGAACTTAGCCACAACGAATTTCTTAGATCCGACATCCTCCGTTTTATACTTCTTTTCCAAAGAGTCCCATAAGTCCTTTGAAGATTTCACAACAGAATACACGTTATACAACGTATCAACCAATCCACTAAGGATATAGTTACGGCACAAGTAACCTCCCTCGCACCATTGGTCAAGCGCAATGCGCTTTTCCACATTTGTGTCGTCCTCGGCAACCACGGGACATCCCTCAATTAGGAATCTCACTACATGTAGCGTAGTTAGGTAAAACAATATCTTTTGTATTCTACTTTATTATTTTATCTTATTGAAATGATTATAATATTTCAGTTAATATAATTTTCAAAATTATCAAAAATAACTTTAAGACCTCTATATTTGTATATTAAAATCAATATTATTGATAATCTATTATCAAATGTATTTAGTTATTTATCTAAATCTTTTGAGATATGTTTTTTCATCATATCATTGTATAAATCATTAGTTCAATGTTTCTACCTATACTTATCGCAAGGTCGTATATTTTTAAGTCATTATGTAAACATTCCAATATGAACTATATGTTAACAATTGGTTACATTTGTTAGTCTTCATAAATTATTAAATTGATTAAGTATTCATTTAATTTCAATTTCTTTGATCGCAATTATTTCTTAATGCACACTATTTTAGAGACCAAATATGAATTTTTTTCCAAAAAGCTTTCAAGACATTTATTTATATCCTTATTAAATACATTAATTTGAATTAAATATCCGATTTTAATTTCTATCAACATTGTTATTATTATATAAATAATTCATATGCTCTTATATGTAATATCAAATATGTTATAAATTAAGTTGTTCAAACTCTTTTACCTCTATCTTATATTTAAGTTTATAGGAGAATCTGAAGGTCTAATAAGAACACCAAGAGTCTTGGAGCTCAATTGATTTCAACGGTGCAGAGATCGTGTGACGATCGATCAGGGTTTGAACCTTGGCCACACAAGTTTTATTTGTTCTCCCCTCCTTTCCACACCCCAAGCTCATTTAAATTAAAAAAAAAAAAGAGGTCTTACAAAAATATTTTAAACATAACATTTAATTTTTCCACGTTTTATAAGAACATTTTAAATATATCATTCAATTTTTCCACGATATTCAATTGTTTTACTATTCTGCATAATGCATGTACTGTATGAATTCACAATCTCAAAATTCTTATTTCTATGATTCTTAGTTTTATGTCATGTTAATATTTACTTTCAATTATTCTATTATACTATAAACAATTAATGGTTTATGATTGTTTAAATTTTATTTTTAATTTATATATATTATGTTCATATATTATAAGAGACATATTTCTCTTTCTATCAATACATTTAAATATAGGTGCGAAATTTTAAATAATTTCCACATATTCATGGATTATAGATCATTAATATATATAAATACTTGATACAATATTAACATTTCTCTTGTTAATTTTCTTTCTATCAATATATTAAATAGAGTAAAGTACTTTTTTTCCCCATAAAGTGGGGCCCCTGACAATTTAGAACTTTATTTATTCGGGTTGGCAATTTTGGACAGTAAATTACAAAAAAGTGCAACTTATGCCAAATTTCAGCCCGAATTGCTTATTTGGGCTGAAATTGCACGTACGGTGCACGTGTGGCCTGAATTTCGGGCCGTAATCGGACATGCTGGATTTTTTTACTTATGTGGCAATTAAAGAAAAAAACAATTCCACCAGAAAAACTACAATAAACATGTCTTAGGAAAAATCACCCCCAAAATCTCAAAAAATCAATATAGTGATTTGGTATTTTACTTCTTTAATTAATCAATCATCAAACATAAAGTTATATGATATCGGTTCATTTTAAAAGTAGAATATTATTCAATTAAGTAAAATGTTTGATAATAGAAATTATACATTAAACATTTATTATAATTAGCATGTATATAAAATATATATTACTCTCTTTGTCTTTATAATTACCGTCGTTCTGAATTTAAATTATGTTTCATATCAAGTGTCGTTTTAAACTTTTATACAATTTTATGAACATATTATCCCTACTAATATTCATTAGCTAAAATTTAGGAATTTAATATGATAGGAATATGTTGATACTCTTTCCAATCTGAAATCATAAATTTCTTAATTAGTTAAGAGTATATTAGTCCAATTTGTATGTTGGTTTGTTCATGATAACCTATAAAATTATATTAAAAAATAAATAATAAATAATCAATTTCTACTTTTTGGTTGAAAATTGTTAGAAAATATCTCATTCTCACATTCTAAATATCACACTAATATAATTCTAATATATTATACTATTAGAAATACAAATATATTAAATTCATTTCAATGACGAAGAAAAAAATTAACATGTAGGACCCTTCTTAAAAAAAATCTTTTCGATAGATACGTATCTTGATATCTACATTATTTCTCTTCATTTTTTAGTTATTGTCATTGGTTAATTTTTGAGATATAATAATAAAAGAAAATTTAAAAAATCAATTTAAAACATGTTTCCAAACTTGAAATTTTCAACATACTTAAATTAGCTTTTTAATTAATTTTATTAATTATTAATAAAAATTAAAAAATGGAATGTTGAAAGTTTGACTTTTGGCGGGAAATAAATGATCATTTTGTTATTATATATATATATATATCTATAATACTATATAAGTATGGATGTTTTGTCCATTTTTTGTAATGCCTATTTTAACCCTCTTAGATAATGTCAATTTTAGAGTCCTAATTACATAATACTCTTATTTTTTGTAAAGCCTATTTTAACCCTCTTAGATAATATCAATTTTAGAGTTCTAATTGCAGAATACTCTTATGAAGGATAATAATGTAATTCAATAATATATATTAATAACATCAATAATATCTATTAATAACATAGATATACATATACACATAAATTTATATTTAAAATATATAAAACTTAACGAATAATTTATATAACGATTAGTAAATTTATAAATTTAACTTTATATATATGTTGGAATTTTATCACATAACAATGTTGGAGCAATCGAGCATGAGAATTTTGATTTGATATTATCTAATTAATTATTCATGACATTATCTTTCATTATTAATGTAAAAATGTATTATTTCAAGATTCAAGAATTTGGTTGGTCTTTCATTTCATTTCATCAATTCCTTGCTCCATTGACAAGATCTTGTTCTTCCTTCACTACTTATCATGTTTCCTTCATCCCTTTTGTTCATACAGGGTGGCCGAAGAGGTTATTTTCGGTGATGACAATGTAACAACAGGAGCATCCAACGACTTCATGCAAGTCTCAAGGGTCGCCAGACAAATGGTTAAAAGATTTGGGTTCAGCAAAAAGATCGGTCAAGTGGCCATCGGAGGACCTGATGGAAACCCTTTCCGCGGCCAGCAGGTATTTACCTTATTCCCCATCATCTCGACATTTTCTTTTCTCTTGTAAATAAAGTAGCTACAATTGACATTGCACGTAGCTGCAGATGTCGACTCAAAAAGACTCTATAAATAATCCTTCAATTAAACTAGAAAATATTCAAACAAAAAGAGTTAGAAAGAGAAAGAATACAATTTATCGAAGTTTTCTTCCGAAACCAGATATAGGTTTAATTAATTACTTTCTACTTTATTATTGTTTACGCTAAACTATGAAGATAATCAACTCAAGTTGAACATCGCAACTCTTTGTGTCCAAATTTGGACAATTCAAAAACGAATTATTTTAATTCATTTTATAATTAAATATATCTCAATTAAACGTTTGGTAATGTAATTAATTCATACATCGATAATAATACAAATAAATGTAAGCTTACTCTCTGTAAAAACAATTTAAACGTGAAAAAAAGCAGTCTTTAGGGACATAAAGTGTGTGTAAAGTTTAATGTGATAGAAGATTAAGGAGTTTTGTCAATTTAGCTTCAACCAATTCACTCAATTTTGTTCTATCGAATCTCAATAATCACATGAGTTTGTTATATCTTTTCTTGATTATCATATTATATAAAAGTTCATGATTTTGTTATCACCGAAAGAATCTTATATTGACAATTTATTAAATTTATGATATATTCTAACGATTCATAAGTAAATATAATACAATGATTTTATTAAACTTTCTGTATTCACTATTTCTTATATGCCCGATTTTAATTTGTACACTTATAATACATGTAATCTTAGAGGGAATTGAATAAAAATATTTAAATACATTAAATTTTGATGGACTTTTATATTATCAATTTACGATTATATTCTAATTTTGATGGATTTTTATGTTAGATGTTAGAGTTTCTAGATTTCGATAATGACTATATCGGTGCTCTACTTTTGGAGTTAAACATAGTACTACACGCAAGAGGTTACCTCATGTGTTCAACAACTCCAGTGTATAGAAAACTTGAGAAAGATGTACAAATATTGAAGGTAAATGTATTCTTAATTGTTGTTTATGAACTGAACTAACCCTTTCTTTTTATTCTTTTGTTGATATATATTTTGCACAATATTGTACGAATATATATAGGAAAAATTAAATGAATTTTTATTTGAACAACCGATGACCGATATAAATGGCATCAAAGGAAACTTGCTGGACAAAAGAGGAAATCTGCAAATCTTAATGATGCTCAGAAAAAAAAACTATGAAAATTAAATGAATTTTTATTTGAACAACCGATGACCGATATAAATGGCATCAAAGCAAACTTGCTGGACAAAAGAGGAAATATGCAAATCTTAATGATGCTCAGAAAAAAAAAAACTATGTAGAACATGTTCTGCAAAATCGTGAAAAGAGACCGGCGACATGTAATTTACAAGTTCAAGCAAATTTAAGTAACTCTGAAGGTATATATTTTTAATATTTTTTCTTACATTTAAAATTAAAAATCTGTATTTTAATATATGTATCTAATTATGAATTTTAATGTCAGAAGAACATAAACTAAAAAAAATGTCAAGTTGCATTCACTGTGGAGCAACAAGATTTGAGCATAAACCTCTCACTTTTTGTTGTGATAATGGAAAAGTTAAACTTGCACATTCAGAAGTTCCAGAGAAGTTGTATGAACTATATACATCTCAGTCAGAAGAGTCTATTGATTTTCGGAAAAATATTATATGTTCATACAATTCCATATTCTCATTCACTTCATTCGGAGTGAAACTGGATAAAGAGCTTGCTTCAGCACGACGAGGAGTTTTCACTTTTCGTGTACAAGGAATTATTTATCACAATCTTCCAAGTTTAAATGTTAATGGAAAGAAACCAACTAATTTTCAATTATATTTTTTTGATACTGAAAATGAAACTGAAAATAGAATGTGTTTTAATTCACATGTATCAAAATACATTGTTCGGAAGCTCACATAAATACTAGAGGAGAAGCCATATGTCAAAATCTTTAGAAGACTAATGGAGTATTGTTCTCTAGATGATGTAAAACTTTGCATCACAAAAGATGTGAGATTAGATCAGCGAGTTTATAATGCTCCGACAGTAGATCAAGTTGCAGCTGTTTGGATTGAGGGAAATAATGATAATTTAGGGTTTGAAAGAGATATTATTGTTAGTGCTCATTCCGGGGATCAATATAGAATAATGCACTATTTTGGATGTTATGACCCTTTACAATACCCTCTTTTATTTCCAAGGGGTGAAACAGGATGGCACCAAAATATTCATAAGGTTGACATACAAGAACATGCAAATGAAAAATAGCAAGGTACCTTTTTATGTTCTAATATATTTGAAGAACATATATCTTATAAAAGATAATTAACTTTTTTTCAAAATTTAACTTTTTCATTTTTTTCAATACACAACAAATATACCAAATGTGATGAATGTTTTTTTCCAAAATTTAACTTTTTCATTTTTTTAATACACAGCAAATATGTCAGATGTGATGAATGCTTTAAGAACAAAAAGAGATAAAAAGAGAAAGAATACGATTTATCGAAGTTTTCTTCCGAAACCAGGTATAAGTGAAGTAAGGTTTTTTTTTTATCTTATTATTATCTTTATATGTTTTGATTTTATATTGAGTTGAATTTGCAAGTTATTTTAATTAATTATGCGTCATTAGAAACGTGCTCTATTCAATTATTTATACTCATTCGGCTAGCAGTAAGTTAATTTTAAATAATGTAATAAATACATTGTGCCTTGATTAATCTCCATTAATAAGGGGATTTATATAAAGAATTGTCACCTATGTTTTTTCATCATTATCTTCTTTCTACTTTCTTATTGTTTCCCACTATATATTGCATTGCTAAAAAAATCATGCTTAATACTCTCTTTTCAAACAAACAATGATATACTTTAATTTTCAACTAATTCACTCAATTTTGTTCTATCAAATCTCAATAATCATACACCAATTAGTTTTGCTTTGATGGTTTAATTATGTACGCTTATAAAGATGTAGAAAGATGTTTCTGCATGCAACAAGTTGATGAAAAATAAACAAGGGTTCATTCTTTTATAAATATATAAACTTTCAGATAAGTATGATATCAATCAAACATGTAAATATTTTTACTTCAAAACTTGTGTGACATAATCTCATGTATTATTTCTCTAAGACGAGTCTTTTTTAACCATTGATCAGACTCATTTCAATACATAAATTTATATGTGAATCATGAAGTATGGGTTGTGAACTTCCTATGCAGACGTATATATACATGAAAAACATCTTTCGTCTTTTTCTTCATTTATTTAAACGCATCCACTACTTTTGTTTGGTGGCAATATTCGTAACATATCTGTTTATGTTGCTTATATTAAGACTTTGTTTTTATATGTGGTTCTCTAATAGGAGTTAGACGACAGAACACGACAAACATGTCAACAGAAACAAATTTGTCCCTAAAACTTTTACAAATCAGAGAAAAGGCAAAATCAATACCATTGAAGGTTTTACGAGTTGGCCACGAAGTATGTTGTGGGAAAAACAATTCCATGAAAATTCAAAAAAATGATAATGATGGATGAAGAGATAAGTGGATGATCAAGTTTCATTTTATTTTTATCGCGACTTTTTTTAGTTGTATGTATATTTTGATTTTTTTTTTCCATTTATTTATCCACCAATGCCTAATCATGTAGGCCATTCAAATTTGAGTCATCATGTTTAATAATGACATCAAAAAAATTGCAAGTGAATTTAAAAGAAACATAACATATTTGATTGAAAATATGATGGTTAAAGGCGTCAACACGAACTTCGCTTCAGTACATCCTAAAAAAGAATTGGTTTTAAACCATTTCAGCAATGTGAATGAAGTTTTGAACAATATCGAGGAAAATCACGATAAGAATGTCTACATGGAGTACAAAGACTTGCGTGGTAAACATGAGGAGCGCGTCAAAATTGGTATGTATTTTTCTATTTCAATTTCCTTTCAATAATTTATATAAAAATAATCATTGAATATATATTTTGTTTATGAAGATATATGTGGAGTGCTTACAAGGTGAAGGAAAACATGATTGTTAACACCCCAAGAAAGGTGGCCGTAAGAGAAATCACTTTGATAAATGAAGAGTAAGTATTACCTATCTTCTATAATAAAGTATGTGAAAAATATATGAATTAATTAAGTCCCCAACAAAACAAGATAACCAAACAGAAATTCGACTTAATTTTTTTTTTATTTGATCATATGCAGACACCACTATATTAATGTTTCCGTTTAGGAAGACATGACTTTGAATGAAGGAGCGGAATTGCAACAAATTGTTGACCAAAAACCAACGATTGCCATCACAAAAGTCACAACGAAGGAATATCAAGGTAAAACATAAACCTAACTAATTTTTTGGAAAAATAAAAAAGACAAATGAACAAATGCAAATGTCTTGAGTAGGAAAATAATTTTTAAATTACAAATGTTTGCTTAGGTGAGATCTAATTGCAAACCACTTCAATTTCAACTATACAAATAAATGCGAAATCTAAACAACTTGCAAAACTGCCGTGCACCATTCATGATCCACTGGAAATATGCAAGTTGAAGATGACACAAAGAATGAGGGGATGAAATGAGACTACTCTTGAAGATCTTATCGAGAGAAAAGATTCTCTATCAAAGGTACGTAACTATAATTTATATTCAAGGTATATGGATACGTCGTGTCTTCATTATAAAACATTTTTTTTCTAAATGGATATTATTATTTCACTGGACTTGTGGACAAGGTAGAAAATGAAACAAAAATATGGTACAATGCATGTAAAAAGTGCACAACATCAACACCAAAAGATGATGGAAATACAACATGTAGAAAGTGCAATGATGACCCAGTTCAAACAATACCAAGGTAGAAAATTAAAATAATAAATTACAAAATAAGATGAGTAATGAAAAATCGCTATACTTTATATAAATCCATTGTTGTAGGTATGTAGTCAAACTAAGGGTGATACAAAATCATCTTAAAGCTACAATGACAATATTTGGTGACACGACAACAGTATATGTTGGATGCTCAGTAGAAGATTAGTTGAGGTCCATTGAGAAGGTAACAATTTTATTTTTTTAATAAGGTCTTCATTAAAAAATAAAACAAATATACCTAGAGTGACAACTATTTTCTCATGTCCACAATTTAGTCACTACATTTTTATTATTTTTCTAAATAAAAATACACACATAGGGTCAAAACATATATGAACATCACAGACGGTTGATCTTACAAGGAGCAAGTAAGGTCCGTTTTTTTGATTACCCTAAACTACACCACGAAAGTTGGAGGAGGAAGATTGAACGAAATTGTTGAAGCCATAGAAAATATGGAAACCGTGGATATAATAAATGACAAATTCAACAACACAACCACAACATTGACAACAACAGTGAACACTCCACCAAATGATGAACCAAAGAAAAGAAGAAGAATCAAGAAGACAAAAAACAAGGAATGCATCCATGTATCCAGCGGTGAAGAAGATGATACAATCATACATTTATTAAACAAGTCAAGAAGGAAGAAGAGTAAGGCAGAGAAGAAGATCAAACAAAAAAAAAATAGTTAGTAATCAAATTAGATTGTTACCTTCTCTTTTAACTTATTTTAGATTAGTTATAGTTAGTAGTCAAATTAGATTGTACCTTTTCTTTTAACTTATTTTAGATTAGTTTTATAAAAGCTTTTCTTTAAAGTACTATTTTTATAACTCTTATTAAATTGCAAAATCAATAACTTAAAAAATTCAAATATTAACTACATTCTACAAAATATTAAAGAAAAAGTGGATGGAAAAAATACCCTACAAAAATCAACCAAAATATAGATTTCAAAAGTTTAACTCCTCACGTGCAACACACGTGTTCTCTAACTAGTATATATATATATATATATATATATAGATTATATTTTGCCTCCAATTTTGATACCTACGTCAGCAGTTTAATTATAGACCAATAGAGTTATTGTCCCAAAAATGCTTATTTTTTAGGGTATTTTTGTTTTTTATTAATTAATTTCTGAATTATAATTGGTGCTCGTTGATGACTGTCACATCACAGCTAACGAAAAACTCTCTAAACTCTCATTTTCGTCTCAACTCCTATGTTTTTTGGTCAAATTCAACTGCACATCATTTCATAAACTTTACATAAAAATATGACAAAAAGCTCATCAACATCATCAAATAATCCCCATCATAATCGTCGAAAAACTTCATGACTGTCACTCAAGGTGAAAACCAAATTTCCTCTAAATCATAACCAAACGGCTCAGTTTCTCTCGTTTATTCTCGAATTGAAGACATGATTTTGAGAATTTAAAATATAATAAGGACTATTGTGATTTCTATAAAAAAATTAAACTTACAGTCTCCACCCCAATACTTTTAAAAGATAAAAGTACCCTTCTAAATAAATATCTTCATGTGAATTTTCTATCGTCGACGGCATTTGGTTGTCTATTAGTATTATTCGCAAAGGTTGGTGATGGTATTATAAAATTCCAAAGTTCAAGTATCTATAATAATTAATTTTAGTTTGATAGATTATTTGAAAGTCTCTATGTCTTCCAAATAAATCTCCATGGGTTATTTAATTTTATTTCCTTTTGATTTTGGTAATTCAAACTTACTGATTCTTATATAAAGATAATTATATTTTGCCTCCAATTTTGGTAGCTACGTCAGCAGTTTTGAAAACTTGGACAAAAAAAATGAATGAAAGCGAAAAAAATTAAAATATAGAGGACCAAAATTGAAAAACGAATACTTTGTCAAAAAAATGAAAAATATCTTACATATGAAACCAAAATTGAAATTATTCCTAACTTCTAATATAGTACAATACTTTAATAAAAATATTATATTTACAGTATAACTCTTTTTTCATAAGTTTTTAATATATCATTGAAAAGCTCTTTAAATTTATATTAATATGATCAAACTAATTTTAGTCTCAAATTTAGAATGTTATAGAAGAATAATTTTAGTTTGTTGATAGATTATTTGAAACAAAGTCTACTCTCCATGGTTATTTAATTTTATTTCCTCTTGATTTTGGTAATTCAAACTTGCTGATTCTTATATAAAGATAATTATATTTTGCCTCTAAATTTGGTAGCTACGTCAGCAATTTTGAAAATTTAGACAAAAAAAAAGATTGAAATTGAAAAAAATTAAAACATAATAAGATCACAATTGAAAAACGAATACTTAATTGTCAAAAAATGGAAATTGTTTTACATATAAAACCAAAATTGAAATTATCTCTAACTTCTAATAGTACCATATTTTAATAAAAAAATATTAAATTTAGAGTATAACTTTTTTTTTTCATAAGCTTTTAATATATCAAGAAAAACTTTTTTAATATATATCAATATGAAACTAATTTCAGTCACAAATTTAAAATATTATAGAAGAAAAAGCAAAAGTCTCATATAACACATTTGCGCATTCTCAATCATAACTTCCTAGAAATATAATAAAACTAAGTCAAGAAACATGAGATTTTCATGATATTCAGATGAGCAGATCACCATATGATTAGCCGCTCCGTCCTGCAAGAAAAGGTAGCAACCATTATATGTATACATTTGTCTATTCTCTAGCAATCAAATTGCAAAACTGAATTACTAACCTTTGTCATCCTACTTGCCGCTCACGAGTCCCATGAAGACTTGATCGAAAACTGATTTGGAGTTTTACCCGAATTTGATAAAGCCGCATGTAACACCTTTTGTATTTGCTTTATAGCTAGAGGATTGCTGTCAACTATATCAATATTTGAAACTGTTTCATCTTCACCTCTCAAATAGAAATTTTCAGTTTGTAGCAATGTTCTATGCTTAGCTTTTGAAGAGATTTAAAGCTTTCCTTTGCCCCCTTCAATTCCTCTAGATCAATATCTTCAAGTAGAAGACTATTAAGCCTTGGAAATTCGTCTGCTTCTATTTCCCATTTTGGGCCTTGAAAGGCATTACATCGTAATTTGAGCACTTGCAGGTTTGGTAGTGAAGAAATCTTTTTCATTTCAGTCCAAGGATAGCCCAACCCATTCAAATACAATTTTTTCAGACTTAATGGGAACATTGGAAGTGGAACAAGTGATGCAACGACCTCAACCTTGCTTACAGGATTCACAATGACACATTTAAGTGATTCCAGTTTGCTAAGATTGGAGATATTATCAAAGAAACTAAAAGTCTCAATCACGTCGGGCATCAACTCAATTCGAATTCCAAGCTTTTTTTACATTGGGGATCTTGTAATTAACATCCTTAGTGCAACTACCTAGGGTCACATCTAATAGTGTACGAAGGTTTCGGAAAACAGTACTTTTACCCAGATGAGGTATATCTCTTCCCATGACATGAAGATTCTTCAATTTCTTCAAATTCCATATCTTCATAGGCAAATAAGATAAAGCTTCACAGGACCTGATGCTTAAATGTTGATGCACAATCAAGTATCGAAGACTTTTAAGTTTGGAAATGGAAGAAGGGAGATTTTTGTTGCATGTCAGAGCAAGGTATCTTAACATAACTAGTTTCAGTACTTCTAAAGGGAACTCATAAAAACGGATTTGAAGAGCATCCAGTTTCGTGAGTAACCTTAAACTAAAGCATATTGGTACCTCATATTGGTGATATGAACCTAAACATAGGAGAGTGTGGGCGGCAGACACACAATGTTCCTCGATTGATTTGCACACATCTTTGATGCCAAACAATACATTATTGTGGACGGTTAGTCTGCTCTGGTTTCTTATATTGTTTCTTGAAGCATCTCCGTAACTATCTATGACGTGAAAGAAGTTTATCTTCCTAGCTTCTTTATAGCAGAAGTGCCACCAAGAAGCATGAAGGCCACAAGTTTTTACTCTTTCAGTGGGATTGAATAGGGTGCTTCTCTGGTAGACCATGATAAGACTACGCAAAGCAAGGTATTGCAAGCATTCTACACCAGAAAGTTCTAATGTTTGGAAAGAACCTTTCTTAATGATTTTCTCAACAATCCACAGATTAATGAGTTTGGACTTTGGCATTTGATGGTTTTGTGGGAAGACTCTAATATAGGACATGTACCTTCATCAAAGATTTTCTCATCGACAAAAACTTTCCATTATTTCTTATCCTGTAGCCTGGTTGTTTCCTGAATAAAATCCGCCAAGGCCTGACCTTTTATAGCTGTTCGCGGTTTATACTTCAAATCGAACTGTCCCAGTTCGATCGCCCACTTGACTAATCTCCTGGATGCGTCCGGTTTTCCCAACACTATACTCAGCGGATGGTTAGTTCGCACTGTGATCTCATAACCCAAAAAATATGGTCTCAGTCTCCTGGCCGTGGTGACTAAGGCATAAGCAACCTTTTCCACTTCGGTATAACGGATTTCTGCCCCGTGCAGAACTTTACTAACAAAGTATACGGGAATTGATCCCTACCTTCCTCTCGAACAAGAACCAAACTGACTGATTCTTCTCCGACTGCCAAGTAAACGACCATCACACCTCCCTTAACAGGCTGTTTTAGCAAAGGGAGTGTGAAGAGAAATGCCTTCAAATCTTCGAACGCTTTTTGGCATTCGGCATCCCAACTAAACCGACCATTCTTTCTTAGAATTTTGAAGAAAGGCAAACCCCTGTCCGCCAACCTGGATATAAACCTACTCAAAGCAACAATGCGGCCAGTTAGCGTTTGTACCTCTTTAATAGTTCGAGGAGGTGTCATGTCTTGTATAGCTCGGACTTTGCCGGGATTGGCCTCTATTCCTCTGTTCGTCACCATATATCCCAAAAACTTCCCTGCTTTCACCCCGAACGAACACTTGGCTGGGTTTAATCGCATCCCGTGTTTTCGGATTGTCGTCATCGTTTCCCTCAAGTCGTTCACATGGGTGTTCACCTGTATACTTTTTACTAGCATATCATCGACATAAGCTTCCATATTGCGGCCCAATTGGTGTTTAAACACCTCATCCACCATACGCTGGTAAGTAGCTCCTGCATTCTTTAGTCCGAATGGCATAACCGTATAGCAATATGTACCTGATGATGTAATAAAGGCTACATTGGGTTTATGTTCGGGATGTAGCATGATCTGGTGGTATCCTTGGGCGGCATCCATCATGCTCAACAGCTCGCATCCAGCAGTAGAATCCACAAGTTTATCAATCCGCGGAAGAGGGTAATGATCTTTGGGGCACGCTTTATTCAAATCTCGAAAGTCGATACACATCCGCCACTTGTTTCCTGGCTTTGGGACTAACACGACATTGGCCAACCATCGAGGATACTGGATCTCCTCAATGTGCCCAATCTCGAGCAGTTTCTCAATTTCTTCTTTGATAATTTTGTTCTGTTGTTCCCCAAAATGTCTTAGCTTCTGTCTGACCGGTCGAACATCCGGTTTGATGTTCAGTTTGTGAACAATTACCTCTGGATTTATGCCTTTCATATCTTCCGGCTTCCAAGCAAACAGGTCCACATTATCTTTAAGAGCAGCCACAATTTCTCCTCTGGTTTGTTTCGACAATTGACTTCCGAGACGAACCGAATGTCCAGGCAGCTCCGGGATTAATTCCACACTCATTAGTTCGCCTTCTGCGAACTCTACCGTACTTGTGTCATCATCTTTCTTCAGACTTTTATCCCTTCCGCGATCACTATCATCCCTCTGTTCGCTATGACGCTTGCGAGACTCGGATTGTCGAACTGCAGCGACATAACAACGCCGAGCAGTTTGTTGATCGCCATGAACAACTCCTACTCCAACCACTCGCCCTTCCTCATTCTCAACTGGAAACTTCATCATCAAATGAGCAGGTGAGATAACGGCAGCATATGAACTTAAGGAAGGTCGACCCAAAATCACATTGTATTGAGAAGGCGCATCCACTATAAGAAAGGTCATCGTTTTGTTCTGCCTCCATTCTCCATCTCCTAAGACCATAGGCAACTGAATTTTGCCATACACCGTTATAGACTCTCCTGCAAAACCATAAAGTGAAGTTTCTACAGGTTTTACCTCCACCGTTGATCTCATCTTTCTGAAACAGTCCATGAACATGATGTCCACCGAACTACCAGTATCTACAAACACCCGTTCAACGTTAAAACCCCCTATCTCTGCAACGATCACCATGGCATCGAACTGAGGGCTTTGAATGGCAACTCGGTCGCGTACTCCGAACTCAATCGCCACCTCTTCGAAAATAGAATGAACTGTATTCTGTTCGTGCCTAACAGAATTAAGTCTCGCCTTACGAGCTCTATTAGAATCTCCGTCTGTCGGCCCACCCATGATCATGTGAATAGTAGCCCTTTCCTCTTGTTCGGGTCTAGTTCGCGCTTGGGGGGTGGAGGTGGAGGTAATTCCTGCTGCTCTTGCCTTCTGTCTTGTCTTGGTTCTCTTCGATCATTCCGATGTTCGCGGTTTGATCGATTCTGACGAACAAAGCGAGCTAACTTGTTCTCCCTGATTAGCCTTTCCAGTTCATCTCGCAAATGTAAACATTCGTCAGTTCCATGCCCATATTCATTATGAAATCGACATAATTTACCGTTGCCGAAGGTAGCTGGTTTCTTCGGATTATGGCTCCAGGTCGACGGCCACTTCAACTGGGGCAGGTTCCATATTTCCATCAATACCTGTCCGAGGGACATAGTCATGGGCGTGTACTGTTCGTACCTCCTCCCTGTCCTGTTTTCTCTTAAAGGGGGTGGAGCGAACCTTGTTCGCTGTTCCCCCCCATCTCTCTTTCTCGCCGCCTTATGATCCTGTTGCGGCTTGCTCATCCGACTCGAACTTTCTCCTTTCTTCATTCGAACTGCTTCCTCCAAGTTGATATACTTGGTAGACCTTTGCAGCAACTTGTCAAAATTGTTGGGGGTCTTCTTAACCAGCGAAATATGGAGATCCCCCTCTTTCAACCCTTGGATGAAAGCACTTACAACCAAATCATCCGAAGCCTCAGGAGCTTCTAAGGTAGCGGCTGTAAACCTTTTAACATAATTCCGCGAGGCTTCATCCGCTTTTTGTCTGACGCCGAACAATGTCTGGGTAGATCGCCTCTGCCTTCTAGAACTGGCGAACTGATGTAAAAACAACTCAGATAGTTGTTCGAAATTATGAATCGACCCGTCATTCAACTGGCTGAACCATGTTTGAGCAGCCTTGGTAAGGGTGGTGGCGAACACCCTACACTTGATACCATCTGAATACCGGTGCAGTAGAGCAGTGTTGTCGAATCTACATAGATGGTCCCATGGATCTGTAGTACCATCATATTCAAAGTTCACTGGCCGAAAGGAGGTTGGCAACTCATCTTCCATCACTTCCTCAGAAAAAGGATTCCCTCGAGAATTCCGGGGAATCCGTCGAACAGTTCGCTGTACTTCCCGCAGCTCTTTTCGCAAACCATCCACTCTTTCAGACAGTTCGTCATGTCCCCGCTTCTGGCCTCGAGGATGATCAAACTGGCTTTCTTGTTCATCTATCCGAGACCTGTCGCCCTCTTGCTCCCTTCCAACAGGCATGTCAGTGTTATCCTGTTGTGAGTCAACCTTCTGTTTGCCCAAAGCTTTTTGGACAGCCGCCTCTATCAAAATTGTGAGTTCCTCCGGCGTCAATGTGACAGTGCCGGGAGGATTAGCCGGTGCGGAATTCTGATCCTCGTTTTGTTGCACAGACGGTGCTCCTTCATCCAATCTCCTTCTGGATCCTCTGGTATTCACCATTGTTGTAATTCTCTACGTCTTAAATGCTCAAAGTTACGAAAAAATTGCTTCCCACAAACGGCGCCAATTGATTTGTCCCGACTTCAATCCTTTACTTTTCCGACGTCGTTCGAAATTCTCCGATGACAAATTAGAATTCTCCGACGTTCGCTGGAATTCTCCGAGCAAAGAGACCTGCAAAACAAAGAACACCGGGGGTTTTTCCCGGTGAAGGGACTCCGACGCTTAAGTCAGTAATCTCACAAAGATATCGCTCTCGATTTTAGTAATGCTTAACGTGTAAAAATTGTGATTGTGTGTGTGTAAATAGAAAAATAAAGGATATATATATACTCCCTGAAAGAGACGTGATTTCTTGGGAGTGAGATGTGGCAGTTGGGATTTCTCCTAAAAACTTGGAAAGTGGCGAGATTCTCGCGATTATGGGAGTTATCTCTAATTTGAATTAGTTCGTCTGGACTTAGCTCGACATTTCACCTTTTAGTTCTACATTCTTGCCTGCGAGTTTGATCAGTTCGCTCAGAATGCCGAACTTAATTGTTTGCTCACATGATCTCTATTACTTCTTCATTCTGTTCACACCGATTAGCCTTCAATTCCGGGTCGGGTTTCGGGGTAGTTTGAATGTGGTTAGTTCGACCACATCAATGTTCATATACTTGTATGAGGATATCTGAATATGAGAAAAAGAAAAAGGAAATGTGGTATTTATAGTACTTAAAAAATAAGAAAACATTCAAAAATGTTCAAAGCCCAACACCAAAAAATAATAATAATACTAATACTACTAATAAATGAAGATCATCATTCATCACTTCTCTCAAATGTCTATAGTATGCAAATAACAATTTCAATTTTATAATTTTCATATGTGTATATGTATGTATTGACGAATAATCAATTTCCATGTGAATTGTAAGAGTTGCTTGATTGCTTCTAAATCAAACAAGACATCTAAACTCAACCATATAACTCAACCTTTACTATCAACAGATCTTGCGTCGCCGATCAAGAATATTGGTTCAGAAGACCGGTCGATTTTATGAATATTCACCTACAAAGAATTTTGCGAAAGCAGCAACATTAATTTTGAGTGTACTTTTGTCCATTGTTGAAAAGATTCAGCTCATACAAAAGTTGATCATACATGCATGCCTCATTTCAATAATCCATCTCTTTAATTTCCTTCTATAAATCATAAAATACAGCATTTTAAGACATCATAGATTGTAGTATTCTACTTTGGCCATGATTGGAGATTAGGTAAAAGACAACACCCATCTCATTAGACGATACATAAAAGTCACAAGAATTGTACATAAAGGTCACAACAATATATCATAAGGTCTCAATTTGAAACAAAAAAAACCTGAAAATTTTCATTTTGTTCCTCAGTTACTGAACATAAAGGTCATAACATTTATATATAAAGGTCACATCCTTACAACATAAAGGTAACAGGCTGAAGCAAAAAAAAAAAAAAAACCAGGTGGCCCAGGTTCGCAAATCCAGGTCGGGTCGCCCCAATTGTACCAATCCAGATTCGTGCACCTAGTGTACAAGAGCATTTGTGTTTCTTTTTTGATGTGCCCCTTACTTTACTCTTTTTCTTCCAGTTTGGGATTAAATATATTTTATTTTCTCATTAATTTTTATAGAATAAGTAATTTACTCATCATATATGATCTATATTTTCCTCTCAAACATTTACTCCTTTTTTATGTTTGAATAATGATAGTTTCATCTACCCTTATCATTATCCACATATGTTTCTCCGACTTATCTATGATGAAACTCCTCAATTTTCTTCATTTATGCAATATATGATCATTGAAAAAGTTATATGATGTTCGATATTCAGGTTATGTACAACTCCTTGATTTTGTTTTGGTATCTCTATTCTCATTTCTAAACCTATCTTTTTAGGATAAATCATTATCTACGATCTAAGTGATATATAAGCAGGGATATTTGCAAGATCATATGAGCTTATGTTTTTTCTCATTTAGTTTTAGGAAAAAATCATGATTTTCAAAGTTCTCGAAACTTGTAAGGTTCAAGTTCTCTTTTGAGATCTTCAAACGATATTTCAAAGAATGTATTCCATAAAACATTGACATATGTTGGTACACAATACACTAAAATCATTGCAAAAGTCTTCGTAATTCGTATGACCAAATTTGTAAAGAACAACGTCTTCCAAACATTTTGTAATACTTTTATCAACTTCCAACAAAACATCATTTCTGAACAGTTTCTTTGTAAGTAGTACATTATCTACCATTCATCATTAAAAATATTCCAAAGATATTGGTCATATTTTATATGATTCATGAGTAACCTGATATAACATGTCCCATTCCACTGGATTTATACGTCCAAGTAGTACATTATCAGTCATTCATTATCAGTAAATATTAAAAAGATGTTGGTCATATTTTACATGATTCATGAGTAAATTGAGATAATTAATGAGTTTGTAGCAATAATATTCTCTACGTAAGACTTTTTTTTTCACTTTTTTTTTCTTACAACTGACAAATTTAAACAACACAATTAGTTCTTAAAATTTTTAGGAGTTGTGTTTAAATAAATACATGCATTGTTGTTCTTGAGAAATCATGTCTTCTGTTAAAGAATATTTAACTTGGTATTCTCACGTTATCAAGTAATACTTGAAATTTCAACTGAAATCAAATAGAATATTTTTATAAAAAAATTATTAAGTTTAAGTAAGCTTTATATGTTTGTACTTAAGAATGAGATGAAAACAATCAAATGTACGAAAACTCATGTAATATGAAGATATACCTTGTTCTTATTCTAGTTCAATTGGATTCATGTGGTTTTATTGATATTTTGATGTCAACCTATTTCGTCCCTAGGATATTGAAGTGGATATAGTAATGAGTCACAACATTTATAGTACTACATTCATGTATGTCTCTCATCAAAAAGAGTATGACCAATAATTGTCTAAATGATTTTTTTTTTTTGAAAATTCAATCGTCTTTTATAACTCAAATAATGTAAGAGTAGGTCTTATGTGAGACCGTCTCACGGAGTTTTTGTGATAATGTAAACACATTTAATATTTCATTTGGATTGTCAAGTAGTTGCAAAGTTTATTTTTCTGATTGTCACAACTAACCATAGGTGGCTCTAGGTCTAATGTTGCTAAACAATTAAATCGAACATTAAATCTATATGTCATCATTTTTGTGGGATGTTACCTTTTTATTTCTTTTATCAATATATTCATATCTTTGAATAGTATTTAAGTTGAAATATTTTTTTTCATTGCCCATGTTTCTCCTTTGTCTATATACTTCTAACACATTAAGCCTATTTTATGATTTACGAATAAACTAAAATAATTTGGTGAAAAACAATCAAGAAAGAACAATCAAACATTTATGCATAAAACTAATATGATTTGATGAAGATGAATTTTGAAAAGTCCATACTGCTAAAATGACAATAAATAATTGATAAATAGATTAAGGCTAATTTCAAATCCATTCAAATTGTGGTGATCATTTGGAAATTATCTAGCCATTGGAATCAAAAAATAATTCAAAATGAAAGAAATAGATTTTAAATCTGCATCTATCCAAACACAATTGTTGGATTTACAACAAAGAATTCCACATTTCTACTCATATTTTTGCATTCAAATGGAGCCTAATATAATTTGGTGAGGAGGGTGGATTTGAAAAAAAAAAAAACTCATATAATGCAAATAAACATATTATAAACATGTATAAGCTAGAATTATTATAATTCTATAGGAATTAGGATTATAATTATAATATTAAATTAATCTTTTAAAATTGAAAAGTAAATACTTTTTCTTTTATAACAAAATAAAGAAAGAAAAATGAAAGAACTCATGAAAAATAGGAGAAACGTAACTAATTAATTATTATATAATGATGCAATAAACATATTATATACATGTATAAGCTAGAATTATTATAATTCCATAGGAATTAGGATTATAATTATAATATGAAATTTTTTAATTAATCCTTCCAAATTGAAAAGTAAATGCTTTCCTTTTATAAGAAAACAAACAAAAAAATTAAATAAGTCAAAAAAAAAAAAAGGAGACGTAACTAAATTATTATATAATTTACGGGGAAAATGCGCGAAATCCCCTCGTGTTTTGGAAATGTGGCGTCAGTCCCCCTGTATGAAGAAAAATGCGCGAAACCCCCTCGTGTTTTCATAAAATCAACGCGAAATACCCAAATTTGTTAAACTTCACGGGTGTGTGTTGGACGCGCCGGAAATGCGAATTTTCCTCATTTTTGACCGTTATTTGCATGTAAAAATACTATTTTGCCCTTGGTTTTTGCTTATATATGTGTGTACATTGTCCAAAACTTATATGCATGAAACCCCTCTCCTCTCCTACCCTCACAAAAAATCTGGTACGGTTTTTACTTAAATTTTTTTCCTATTTATTTTCAATGCTGAAATTAACAGACTTTGTACTCAATTTTGGTTCAATGTTGTAATGTTTAATTTTGCAAATATTCTCTTAATGTATTTGTCTATACTTATTTAATTAAATTCCTTTATAATGTTATTTTTGTACTCAATAGTAATTGAATTTCTACAATTTTTTTAGGATAAAATTTAGTTGGTACTATTAAATTCCTTTATAATGTATTTGTTATTTTTTTTGGTTCAACTTAGTAATGTTTAATTTTTCTATATATAGTTAATGTATTTGTTTATATTTATTTAATTAAATTTCTTTATAATGTAATTTTTGTACCAATAATAATTCAATTTCTTCTAATTTTTTTTAGTATACATGTCTTCCACATTTAACCGATATAAAAAAATGAAGAGTTATTCCTATAAGCCAAGCAATTCAAAACCCTAGAACAAAACAATATCTTAGTATATCTGGAACAAAAAACCAAACCATTCAAAACATTTACAGCTTTCAACTATTAACATGTCTGCATGTACATATGTCTGCGTATATATACTATAAATACACACCTATATACAACTATAAAAAAAAAAAAAGATTGGACCAACGCAATCAATTCAAAACCCTAAAATCAGACAACCTCACGCATTACGCGTACAATAACAACAGACAATTGAAAGAAAAAAGACAATAAAAAAGAAAAGACAACAGTAATTCCAAATTATACTAAAAACCCAGCCATACCCATCAAGAACACAGAAATCCCCAAAAATTCACAGAAATCTTCCAAGAAATAACATGCCCTTACCCAAAAACAGCACCAGATCTGCCACGATCGCGAACTCAAATTCCCCCAATTCAACGAACCCTGTATATCTATATGAACAAAAGAAAAAAGATGGAATGTGGCTCTAATAAGGTGGTTGGGGTTTTCTTTCGATAAAATTTTAAGGGTTTTTTGATGCAACGAGCTTTGAGGTGGGAAGAAGAGAGAAAAGGAAAGATGAATTTGAGAGAGAGAGAGAGAGAGAGAGAGGTAAAATTCAATTTTCGTCCACTTAAATGGCTACTGTCCAATTTTCGTCTACTTATTTTCAAGATTTCAATTTTCGTCCACTTAAAGCCAAAAACGTAATTATTTGGTCCATTGTCTGCCGGAATCCGGCGATTGCATCTCAATCGCCCCCAAGTCCATTTTTCCGACCAAGTCATGCTGACGTGGAATTTTATACCCATGTGGAATTTATTTTTGAAATAATTTTAATTCCACATCATATTTCTTCTTAATTAATAAATTAAAAAAACAAATTGAATTTTAAGAAATTAAAAAAGAAAATGAAAATCAAAAGGGGATCTATGCTGGAAAGGGATCTACGCTTGTCCAGCCGGAGAAGAAGAGGTCTACCACTGCCGCCTTCACTTGCCGTCGCCATCCCTCTCCCCCACCGCCACTATCTCATGCGGCGGCAGCACCTCCTCGTCGTCAGACTTTCTTTTCAGGTGTGTAAGAACCTGAGGAACCCTGCTGAGGAGGGCGTTCACTGGTGTTCCTGTTTCGAAATTTGTCCAGAAAAGAATCGACTCCACCCAACTCATTTCCACGCAATCTGTTTGCTGCGATTTCCAGGTAATGGTGGATTAGATCGGTGAAATTGTCGTATGTTCTACGAACTCAGCTTGATTTACGCATCAAGTTGCCGTAGCCTCCGCCGCTGAGGTGCCCGCCGACGCCGACAGTGGGGCAAACTCCGGCGGGGAAGCCATGAGTGGGGCTTTTCTCTGCAATTCTGTAGTAGACTTCTCCGAGGGTGGCTCCGACCTCAACCTGGGCCGACTCGTCTTCTATACTTTATACGCCGCCGGAAAGAGAGAGTTAGAGAGGGAGAGAGCTGTCGCCGGCGGTGGACCCGTCGCCGGCAGTGGTGGCGGTCGGAGTGAAGAAGGCGACGGGAGGTAGGGGAGAGGGGGCTGGGTTTGATCTCAGTGGTGGCCATTTTAGTGGCATCGATCTCTGCATCACAGTGCCATCTCTGCTCCTTAATTCATAGATGTTGTACAAAGCATCACTGTAATTACTCTTCAAAAATGCTGCAGAATTAATGGCAATATAAATATTTGAATGAGAGAGATGGTGATGAAGATGAAGATGAAGATGAAGATGAAGATGAAGAGTAGTACCATAAGAATCGAAATCGTCGTCGCCGGAGACGAGCTCATCGAAATCGCCGGAGACGGGAGGTAGGGGAGAGGAGGCTGGGTTTGATCTCAGTGGTGGCCATTTTAGTGGCATCGATCTCTGCATCACAGTGCCATCTCTGCTCCTTAATTCATAGATGTTGTACAAAGCATCACTGTAATTACTCTTCAAAAATGCTGCAGAATTAATGGCAATATAAATATTTGAATGAGAGAGATGGTGATGAAGATGAAGATGAAGATGAAGATGAAGATGAATAGTACCATAAGAATCGAAATCGTCGTCGCCGGAGACGAGCTCATCGAAATCGCCGGAGACGGGAGGTAGGGGAGAGGGGGCTGGGTTTGATCTCAGTGGTGGCCATTTTAGTGGCATCGATCTCTGCATCACAGTGCCATCTCTGCTCCTTAATTCATAGATGTTGTACAAAGCATCACTGTAATTACTCTTCAAAAATGCTGCAGAATTAATGGCAATATAAATATTTGAATGAGAGAGATGGTGATGAAGATGAAGATGAAGATGAAGATGAAGAGTAGTACCATCAGAATCGAAATCGCCGTCGCCGGAGACGAGCTCATCGAAATCGTCGGAGCGGCATCAGCATCAGCTCAACGAATTAAAATTATTTCAAAAATAAATTCCACATGGGTATAAAATTCCACGTCAGCATGACTTGGTCGGAAAAATGGACTTGGGGGCGATTGAGATGCAATCGCCGGATTCCGGCAGGCAATGGACCAAATAATGACGTTTTTGGCTTTAAGTGGACGAAAATTGAAATCTTGAAAATAAGTAAACTAAAATTGGACAGTAGCCATTTAAGTGGACGAAAATTGAATTTTACCCGTGACCTATTTGTATATGGACTTAGGGTAGGGTTCAGGCGAAGAAATTTGGGTATGGCATGAAGAATTAAGTTGTTGCAGAAAAAATGAATCAGTCAACGAGGGAGTGGGATCCAATCTTAGAGAAAGAGACAAAGAAGGAAGAAGAAAGAAATGAGAAGGGGAGTAGAATAGAATTAAGAGAGCAGGAGACGGCGGCGGCTGGTGGCGGCAGCGATCAGAATGGTGGTGGATCAGGATTCGCTCGAGGGTTTGGGTCTTGGGACTCTCTCTTTATCTTCTATCTTCTATTTTACGAGGGATATAACGGGAATTTTAAGAAAAAATTTAATACCGTTAATGCTCATTAAAAAAAAATGGGACGTGTGTTGATTTTATGAAAACACGAGGGGGTTTCGCGCATTTTCCTTCATACAGGGGGGACCGACGCCACATTTCCAAAACACGAGAGGGTTTCGCGCATTTTCCCCTATAATTTACATACAAAAACTTAGTTGCCTTATTTTATTGCAAATGTATAAACTAAATCATGACATAATCTAATTAAAAGTATGAATTGCAATTTTGTTCCCATTCTAATATAAATAAGAGTAAGTCTTGTGTGAGACCGTCTCACGGATCATTTTTCGTGAGACGGGTCAACCCATAACCCACACTTAGCAATTCATATGAAAGTTTGTGGATATGAATTCAATTCATGGGTGATAAGGATCCGTCTCACGAAAACTATTCGTGAGACCGTCTCACATTAGTTTTTGCGTATAAATAATAACTTTATTAAATTATAAAGTAAAAATAAAATTCTAATATAATATTATTTAAATAAAAAATATTAAATTACTATTGTAGGAAAGTCCAAAAGGCATCAATAAGCAACAAAAGCATATATAGCCATCTTTCTTAGTTGCTTCAAACACCAGTAAGAAAACTCCAAAAAAATACCCATCAATTAAATCAATAATCAGTAAAAATAAAACTGCATCTACTCTAGATACTAAATTTCCAGCATATCACACTGGAATTTAATCCACAACAAGCCCGTCTCACGACATCACTTGACTACTATACTATACTATACATGCAATCAAAACTACTTTAAAGCTACATAATCCTAATACCACAATAGCACCTAACCTCACATTGTGCAAGAACAAATACATTAAAATCGGACAGAGGTCTTTCAGCGGGACCAAAAAAGAGTTTTTCCCTATATATTAAACTGATCAATATTAAATATAGTATTGTTTAATTCTTGTGAGCATTTTCAGCACCACTTTAATCCACCACATTATTGGTCAACATGAGGTGCAACCACTACAAAAGGTTAAAAATAAAGAGTAGGTCGTCTCACGGATCTTTTTTCGTGAGACTAGTCAACTCATTAAATTATTATCATAAGATTGAGGAAATGTAATATGGTTAGCTGATATGATTGAGAATGGATGAGAATTAAGAGGTAGCATTCTAAACACTAAACACTACAATCCACTCATCTTCACCTACCATTCTAACACTGCAATCCAACGCCTTTATTAATTATCATATAATCATATTAAATTCACTACTCTTCTACCCATGCATTCACATATAATATTAATGTCATCAATTAATTTTATAATGGTTTCATGGGACAAAAAATAATATTTTTTGGATGATTAAGTAATGGTATCTCTTGCCACAAAATTAATTGGTATGAAATAGTTTCATAGATAGTTTTTACGAGATTGACTCTTTTATAACTCATAAATCAAACTCATTTATAAATTTATATATGAATCTCATTTAAGATGATTTATGAGACAATTTTACATATGACTCACTCATCTCTTAAAGATAAATTAATGGTTACCTTCTAGAAGATTAAATAATGGTATCCAAAGGTAAAAGATAAATGTTAAAAAATCTTAAATAAAAACTTAGAGGAGCAAAGAATTCTTTTAGACAAAAGAAAAAAAAAAGTATATTTTCCCTAAAAATTAGGGAATTCTAATTTAAAAGATGACATTATTACATACAATATTAAGAGGTAATAGTCGCCAACTATGGGATACTAAACTCATCAATATTAAGATAAAAACTTTTATGCACCTGTGTATCACTGTTGACCCAGTTAACGCGTCCAAAAACGTGTTTCCATGCGTGTTTCACGTGCCCACGCGTCTGAGTGGATACGCTCAAATCCACCCAAATTCGCTACTGTCCTATATTTACATTATGTTAGACATATTTTTATGTTATGTTAGTCATACATTTGTGTCCTGATTTCAGATCCTTAGAATTTTATCTATACTTTCACACCTTTTAATAATGTAGAATATACATTTTAGTTATATTAGTCATACATTTTAGCTATGTTAGAACATCAATATTGATGTTTTAGTGGGTGGTTTTTTTATTAAAACATAACTTGATTAATTGTTGCAATATGAATTCATTCTTGCAGCATTTTAGCAGTACAATGTGTAAGAGAGTTTTGACTTAGGCGGCTATGCCAGTGGCCTTTTCTTTAATGGATGCAAACTGCTCCATCTTTTCTTTATTTGCTCTATTTTTTTATTCTTTTATTTTTTGTTATAAAATTCCCAATTTTTATTCGTTTTATTTTTTAATTCTTTTATCATTTTTCTGTTTCTTTTATTATTTTATTTTTTGTTTAATTGTATTATTTCATTTTGATAGTATTTAATATATTTTATTTGTGTATAATGTTAAGTATTTAAAAAATTGACCAATTGTTTTATCGTCAAAATAGTTAATTAAACTGACCATGATAAGTCAAAATAAATATTTAATTTATATTAGTTGTATTTTAATGTCAATTGAAAATTATTAATCTTAGGTTAATAAATAAAGTTTGCTTGTTATTATTCTTTTCAATTATCTAAATCCAATTTCCAATTTTCACTATTAAAAATTGAAAATAATAGAATAAAAATTAGTGGATAATGAGACTCACATGTAATGATGAAATTTATGTTGAATTGATGAAGACGTGTGTTTTAAAAAAGTAGGTGTTTTTAATTAGTATGGTGACATGTGAGTCTCACACTAAAATGATGTGCTAAGAATCAACTAATGTGGATGTTCTTAGTCATACATTTATATATTATGAGTATCAGCACATGCGTTGTATGTAGAAGATGAATTATTTAAATTAAAAATATTATAATACTATTAACCTTAAATAATAATTTTTTATACAGATATACAATCTATATAAAATTAGAGTCCTACTCATAATAGAACTCTATATGATTTTGGTTTGGAATTCTTTTGTAAATTATTTAAATATGAAAATCATAAATTACTATTATAACCTTAAATAAAATCTTTAATAAGGATATAATAGGCAATCCATGTTTTGTAAGAAATATTCATACTTTTATATAGGTGATAGATATAAGGTATGTCTAATATAATATAAAAGCATGTCTAAATAAACATAAATGTATGACTAATAATACGTAAATGTACATGTACAAAATGTGCTAAAGTTAGTTTTTTTTTTTTTTTTGAAGTTAGAGATATGAAATCACTTGTCATAGAGATATATCTAATATAACATAAAGGTATTTCTAACATAACTAACATAAAGGTCATGATCAAATTTAAAAAATCAAACACAAAAAAAAAAAGGATCGAACGGCTTGGGCCCAACTCGGATGCATGAAAGAAATTCATGTACCTGATGCACAGAAGAGCTTCTCCAATATTAAATATAGTAATATTTAACACCAATACTCATATGCGACCGTCGCACATGCGACATCACTCGTGCACGGTCGATTGTGTTGACACGACCGTGCGCGACTGTGGTGTATAAGTATGTCTTTTTCAACAATAAATATGTGATTTTTCACTATAAGTATGTGATTTTTTTCGTCGCCCACGACCATGCCTTAAGACATGGCCGTGTCTCGCACGAAAACAAAGAACAATCTGTGGCGCACGGTCGGGTTTCAGGACACAGTCGAGATAAGTGTGTGATTTTAATCTATAAATATGTCTTTTAGATCTATAAATATGTATTTTCGCGTATGGTCGCATGTGTGTCGTCGCACATGAAACGGCCTCACAGGAGTCGAGCTCAATATTTAATTCCTGTGAGCATCTTCAGCACCACTTCAATCCACCACATTATTGGTCAACATGAGATGCAACTACTACAAGAAGGATTGGTATTTATGATAATAAAGCATTGCAGTAAAAGTAATCAATTTATTTTCATATGTATGTATGTAGAAGATGAGTGGAAGAGGAGGCGGAGGAAGAGGAGGAAACCAGTAGCTCTTCCAGCAGTGATGATGGTACACCCAGTAAACAGGGTGATACCGGAGCCGAAAAATCCAACCCACTAACTTCTTCTTCTTCTATACAGGAATCCGAGAAGTCCATCTCTGAAGTGTTCAAGGCTGTTGAACAAGTTGGGAGGTCACTGTGTAAGGCTAGCTGGAGAATGCGCCTGGAGGCAAAGAAGGATCGCAAGAAGGCTGAGCTCTTCGTGGATGCCCTCAATGCCACCTTGACAAAACTACAGATGACCATCAACTCCCAACTCCTAGTAACTGGGGATTCATCAGCTGAGGTAATGAAGAATCTTATGGATAAGCTCAACGCTCAGGAGAAGAAGTTGGTGAATCTGGAAACGGAATAGAAATCCATTCACTACTACCCTAAAGGCCATCGACGATGCATAATTCGAATAGGACCAGACTTTGAAGGAGCATACTGGTCTCCTTACCAGTATGCATTCCATGCATGCTCAAATTCAGAGTCGGCTCTGGCTATAATGACAAAAATGAGGAAGAGGTGAAAACGATCGAGCAGAGAGCACAGGATCCTTCAACATGGAAATAGCTTGTTGTTGTGCCGAGATGAGATTCCGGAGGTGATGGAGGAAGCAGAGGTAGACGATCCCGAGGTTACTCAAACAGCGGCACAAAGAGAAAATCCGAAGTTGTCTCAGGAACCGTTCACCCAGGACTACGTAGAGGCCATGAAGAAAGGGAAGAGAAGAGAAGGAAGGCTGAAGAAATGTACAGAGGGATGGATGAAGCCATTGAGAAGTCAACCAAGGAAAGCCTCTCAAGACTTTATCCAGCCCAGAAGCAACCTGATCTCACCTCTCTGTCTGAAAATGAGTTGGAGATGCCGGACTCTCTCATTCTATTCCTAGAAGGGAGCCCCGATGTTAGAAGCTCGAGATTCCAGGAGTGGTACTTCCCTGAATTCGATCTGCCAACTACCTCTAACCCAACCTACCTGCAGATCGAAAACCACAAGAGAGCAGAGTACCTGAAATACTACATGAAGCTGTGCAAGGAGTCTACCTTGATTCGAGGAAAAACCCATAGGGAAGGACTTCAAAGGTTTAAAGAACTTTCCAGCAAGGGAGGACTCCCTATTCAAGTGAAGCTTCGAAGCCGAGTGGAAAAGGGGGAAGTCATTTCATTCTGTGATGACTTCTGGCTCAGGTACGATGAAAGCCCAAACATGAAAAAGATGTTGGAGCCTACCTATCAAGAATCCATCCTGGAGGTGGAAAGGTTCCAGGAACGAAAAGAAAAAGTGATCATCCTCGTTAAAGATTTGAAGCTACCTGCTTATCTCTCTCCTATTTCTTTATCTGTTTCTCTTTTTGCTCCTTATCCATGTATCTATTTTCTTTTATGTTACTTTATTTTGTCAATAAAATTCAAATTCAGTTCTAAAAGCTCACTGCTCGTGAACTTGTTCTTCTGATTTTCTCTTATGGTTATTGCTTATGGAGTTTTGTTATCATTAAAAAGGGGGAAATTGTAAGGAACATTGTATAGATTTTGATGAGGACAAAACATGTAATAGATAGGTCACTGTAGTAGGATACTGGAAGGAACCTGGGAGGATGCTGCGATAGAATGCTACTCGAGGCAAAGTCACAAAATCGGCTAAGTATAGAAGAATCAGCAACCTTTTGGAAGGATACTACCAAGCAGGAAGATAGCCGAATACGACAAGATGCAGCAGCAACTTTTCCATGTAGCAGTTACCTCGGAGTGAGCTCTCTGAGTTGTCGTTAGCCACAATCATGTACAATCCAATTAAAGAGCGCCACCTGGAAGAATGAAAAGGACGAGAGGATGATTGTCGGACTTTATTGGCGGCCGCAGCTGCAGAGGTGTACAACCGCAACAGAATCGTGTATGAGCCAATCAAATGAAGCCACGTCACCTCAAGCACGCTTTAGGGGAGGAAGCTCTCTTCAACGGGCAGAATCATCACGCCTATAAATAGAAGAAGACCTGGACTTGAGAAAAACCTGAAACTCGCTCAAACAAACAATCTAAAGCTCTCAATCGCATGAATCATTTTATTCTAAGTTTCAAGTCCACTCTACAGCACCAACCATACCCTGTTCTAAAGCTTCTGTTCCAAATCTTGCTGCAATCTCTTTGTTGAAGAAACCATTCTTTTTATAGACTGTTAGGAATCACTTGATCGGAGGGGTGTTCCTGATCAAGTGTTTACGCTCTAATTAGTAAAGCAAGTGCTTAGTGTGGGCATATAGAGTTTGGTCACTGTGCAGTAACCCTGTGTGGGATATACTGACAGTTCTTGTTAGGTTAAGTTTGTTGAAGAAGAGTCTTTGTAATTCAAACTCCTACTTAACAAAGTTCCTCCTTAAGAGTAGAGAGGACGTAGAGGGATTACTCTACCCTCTAACATCTATATATCGTTGTGCCTGTTTTACTGCTTTAGCTTACTATCTATTGAATCTATCTATTTCTTGCTTAAGTTATCTTTGCATATAACATAAAAAAAATTCAGAAAACTCATTGTTTTAAGTGTTTTCCGTTGTGCATTCAAACTCTGTTTTTCTCTAAGTCTCCAAGGTCACTGCTCAGCAGTAACCTCTTTGAAGCAGTAAGCTCACTAGCTACCTGCTGTCTGGAACTTACATTGTTACACATATTTTGAAAAGTTTGAAAAATTTAAGTAGACTTATTCACCCCTCCTAAACTTACTGCCACTTGGGACCAACAAATATATAATTCAATTTTCTTTTTAGAAAAATATATGAATGGATAATACACATTCCTCAAGCTAATGCTTATGTATTCTTTGGTCGTCCTTAGCTTTGAATCAAATTCAACATTAGATCAAATTTTCTTATTATCATTTAGAGAGATTCAAATATTAATTTATTATATACGCTCATATAGTTGTATATATGGTGATATCTCAATATGAAGGGGGAAAATGTGCTATTTATAGTTCTTCTAAAAAGAAAAAAACATTCGAAAATGTTGAAAGCCCAACACCAAAAATAATAATAAGAAACGAAGATCACCATTCATCACTTCTCTCAAATATCCATAGCATGCTAATAACAATTTTAATTTTATTATTTCCATATGCATGTATGTATTGACAAATAATCAATTTCTAGGCGATTTGTAAGAGTTGCTTAATTGCTTCTAAATCAAACAAGACATCTAAACTCAACCATAGAACTCAACCTTTACTATCAAGAACTTAAAATCTATTTTAAGTGACCATTAAAGATTTGCTTCAGAGTCTACGAATGGGCTGGGCCGCTCTCTTGGGCAAATCATCACAATCCATGAAGGTGCTTTGGGCCATCATTAGCCCAGGCTTCACTCAAGTCCAATTAGGTTGGGAACCACCAACCATAGGATCCTCATAGTTAATAAACAAAAATTTATTGAAATAAAATTGAACACATATATAGGATGTACTTTTGGTTGATGTTTTTCTTTGTCATTGTCGTAATGCTAATATGCATGTGTCAAAGAAATGAGAAAAAAATGACAAGACATTGCCCAATTATGTGACCATTTGGCATTCACAATGGACAATTGAAATTGTTTGTTTTTGGAAAGAAAAAATAAATAAGGAAGATTGAAATGGTCAAATAAAAAGATAGGGGGTGTGTGGTTGATGGGTGTTAGATAGATAAAGAGATTTAGTGATTGGTATTCCAATGCAAAATAAAAGGCAGCCAATAATTGTGTGAATAATTCTGATTTTATGTCGTTTTCTATTTCTTTTAAATATTTATTGGTGTCACACTTCCATGACTTCCCATCCATTTTTTATTTGGGTTTTTTAATTATAGTAGATGAAAATCAATGGTTGAATTAAATGTGTGGTAATATTTGCTACAAAGAGTAAAGAATATGTCTTGGACAATTTTGTTTGTTTTTATAATATTCACTACGAAGAATTCAGCAACATTTCAAGTGTACTTTTGTCCGTTGTCGAAAAGATTCAGCAAGCTCATACAAAAGTTGATCATACATGCATGCCTCATTTCAATAATCCATCTCTTTAATTCCTTCTATAAATCTTATGTGATGTCTCCATAATGAATTTAAACACCAAAGAATAAATTTGAATTGCAAAATGAAGTATGTGACTTTTTTTTACTAATTTTCGAAAGGTTGAGATTAAATTGCAACTTTAGGAAAGGGGATGATTTTATTTTGCAATTTGATTTTTAAATCTTTTTTGGTTGGAAATGACGTGACATCCAATGTGGCATGTGACGTGGCATGTTTGCCGGACAAATGGACTCCGGTTGCCGGAAAATTCAAAATTGGTCTAAATTGCAACAGTGAACAAATGTTGTGATTTTTTTTGCAATTATTGAGAAATGAGGATAAATTTGCAATTTCTTAAAAAATGGTGATTCTTTTTGCAATTACGCCATTAGGTAATCCATATTTTGTAAGAAATATTCATACTTTTATATAGGTAATAATAATAGATGTATTGACAAATAATCAATTTCCAGGCGAATTATAAGAGTTGCTTAATTGCTTCTAAACTCAACCTTTACTATCAAGAGCTTGCATCGTGGATCAAGAATATTGGTTCTGAAGATTAGTCGATTTATGAATATTCACTACGAAGAATTCAGCAACAATATTAATTTCGAGTGTACTTCTGTCCGTTGTTGAAAGGTTGATCATACATGCATGCCTCATTTCAATAATCCATCTCTTTTCCTCCTATATATAATTCCAGATGGACGGGCAATTGTCCTTCTCCACGATGGATCAAAAATGATGTAACTGAAAAATCCACGCAATGTTTAATAAAAATTAACTTGTGTTCGATTTACACAGACACGATTCATACCTATTGATAGAAAGTAGAAGGTAAATCCATTGCCATTCGGTCAACTTTCAGTGGCAATTTTTTCAGTGGCAACTTTTATGAAAGCTATATGTGCAAAAATGTACTTCATCCGTTCCAACTCAACTTGCCTACTTGTTATTTCAGTTTGTCCCAACTCAACTTATCAGCCCATAAATGGTCAAAAAGTCAAATATTAATATCCTCATATTTCATCCCTATTACAAAAATGTCACTTAATTATCTTAAAGAACAATCTTAAAAAGTAAAAAGTCACAAAAGTCAAACATTAATATCCTCATATTTCACTTTTATTATAAAAATGTCACCTAATTATCTTGTAAAACAATAGTCAGCTGTTTTTTCTTAACCTCCATGTCTAGTCAAAGTAGGCAAGTTCGACCAGGACGGAGGTAGTACATTTGGCCTATGTACTTTAATTTGTAAAATTAAGTTCCTGTACTCACATCTGAATAAGAACTACAAAAATTAAATGTTTGAAATTGAAGTATAGGGACCTAATGCTAATTGTTAAAATGTGTCAAACCCCCTTATAATATAAAAATTCTTTATACCTATGTTAACACCTCTGTTTTGCACGTGATGGTAACAAATTGGGTATTTTTTCCCACAACTGTTAACGTAATGAATTACATTTATTTCACAATATTTTAATATTATTCTTTTACTTTCTTTTCGACTATTTTCAATCTTAATTTAAATATGAATTTATATCTTGGTAACTATAACATAAAAATTAAGAATTCGAATTATTAAATAAATTAAAATTTTAAATCTTGATTCTCATATTTCGTTCGAACATTTATATTTATTTAAATAGAATTTAATTAGAAAACCTTGAAATTATATATTTATTCTTTTTAATGGTAATTTGATAATTTTAAACATTAATGATGATTTTATAATATTTATAGTCGTAAAGATAGAAAGTTTACAGAAATTACAATTCAAAATGAAAGAAAGAGTATATTACTTTTTTTGCCCCGTAAAGTAGGGGGTCCTGCAATTTTGTACATTATTGTTTCGGGCTAGCCAATTTGGACAGTAATTTACCAAAATGTGTAATTTGTATCCAATTGCGGCCCGAATTGCTTATTTGGAAACAAATCGCACGTGCAATGCACGTGTGGCCGTAATTTCGGGCTCACAGGACCAAAATCGGACACGTTGGATTTTTTTATATTATTTATTTTTTAAATAAAAAAGAAAAAAATTAGATCTAAAATCAAATCTGTGGCTCTCTTCAATCCACCGCGAGTCCGTCGTCGACATGGTCGCCACCGCCAACTCCATCCTCGCCATCTCCATCGTGAATGTCAGAACGTGGAGTTGAGTGGTGCGAAGAGAGAGAAAGTGGTTTGAGATTTTGGAAAAATATCTGATTTCTGTTAACATTCCATGCATGCATGGGCTCACATTTATAATGCCCATGCACAAACAAAACGACGCCGTTTGACAGGTTTACAAAACAAAAGAAAAATGCTAACGCTTTTACAAGTAATAACACGCTTCTTCCTCACACTTCTAACTAACAGAAATAACGAAATTTTGAATAGCTCGACCTTCATTCATGACATTACCCCCCCTGACAACTGTCTTGTCCTCAAGACAATAGGAACGGGTACTTGGCTTGCACATCTTCGTAAAATTCCCAAGTAGCTTCCTCCTCCGGAAGGTGCGCCCATTGGATCAGGAGTTGAGTAGCTGGATCTCGCCCCCGCTTAACCAATCTTCTAGCCAAGATCCTGACTGGTTTCAGAAGAACTTTGCCATCGACATCAAACTCCGGCAAGGTGGTAGTGACAGTAGTAATAGGACCCACCTTCTTCTTAAGAACCGAGACATTGAATACTGGATGGATTTTGGCAGATGAAGGGAGAAGAAGCTTGTAAGCAGAGGTGCCCACTGTAGATTGAACCTGGAATGGACCTGCATACTTCGGGCTAAGCTTCCAAATTGGACTCTTATGTAGTGTCTTCTGCCTGTAGGGTTTAAGTTTGAGATAAACCCAATCTCCAGCCTGGAAAACCCTATCACTTCTCTTCTTATCAACAAAGTACTTCATCCTCTCCTGAGCTTTGTGTAGAGCATCTTTAAGACATTGTTGAGCCAATTGTCTATCTTTGAGTAAGGCTGAAACTCCTTCCACCGAAGTAGGGAGATAAGGGCCTCCCATAAAAGAGACTGGCTTAAATCCATATAAGGCTTCAAAGGGGGTGAGATTCAATGCAGTATGGTAAGAAGTATTATACCATAATTCAGCCATTGGAAGCCAAGAAGACCAGTTCTTTGGATTAGCTCCACACATGCATCGCAAATAGGTCTCTAAGCATTGATTGACTCTCTCCGTTTGACCATCTGTTTGAGGGTGATAGGCCGTGCTCAGAAATTGATCCACTCCAATCAGTTTCAGAAGTTGCTGCCAAAAATGACTTGTGAAAACCTTATCTCTATCTGAGACAATGCTGTGAGGTAAACCATGAAGCCTATATATAGTGTCCAGGAAGAGAGAAGCTAGCTTTGAGGCAGTAAAAGGATGAGTGAGTGCAATGAAGTGGCTGTATTTGGTGAACCTGTCCACAATAACCCATATAGTATCTTTGTTAGCAGAAGAGGGGAGTTGTTCAATGAAGTCCATTGTGATTTGGGTCCAAGCTTGCTCAGGTACTGGTAAAGGATGTAGAAGACCAGGGGTATGAGCATTCTCATGCTTGTAAATCTGACAATTATGGCATTCTTTGATGTGTTACACCACTTGATGCCTCATTCCAGGCTACCAAAACACATTAGCTAATCTCTGAAAGGTAGCATTAACTCCTGAATGGCCACCCACACTAGAATTGTGCATGTAAGTAAGGATTTGCTCTCTTAAGGTACCACTACTCCCCACCAATAGTTTGCCCTTGAATCTGAGTATCCCCTCTGAATAGCTGTAGTGGGAAACATTAGTTGGCATAGTTACACATTCAGCAATGATATTCTGAACATCTAGATCACTTTGGTAGCTTAAGATGATTTCTTCCACCCACAAGGGTTTGAATGTAGTAATAGCTTGGCACTCCTCTTCCTCTGAATACACTCTGGAGAGAGCATTAACAGCTTTGTTATCAATTCCTTTCTTATACTCAATTTTGTAGTTAAAGCCCAGCAGTTTGGTGAGGTATTTATGTTGTAGTGGAGTAGAAATCTTCTGCTCTAAGAGGTATTTCAAACTTCTTTGATCTGTTCTGATAATAAAAGGGGCATGTAGTAGATATGACCTCCATTTATCAACAGCTAATATTATTGCCAAGAACTCCTTCTCATATATTGACAAGCCCATATTCTTTGCTCTTAAGGCTTTGCTGAGGAATGCCAATGGATGATGGCCCTGCATTAGCACTGCTCCCAACCCATTATAACAAGCATCTATTTCCAGGATGAAAGGTTTGCTAAAATCTGGAAGTGCAAGCACTGGGGCTGAAACCATAGCCTGCTTAAGTTTGGAAAACGCTTGTTCAGCCAAAGGACTCCACTGAAACTTGCCTTTCTTAGTCAAATCTGTAAGAGGCTTAGCTATAACTCCATATCCTTTGATGAATTTTCTGTAGTAACCTGTCAAGCCCAAGAAACCCCTCAAAGCTTTGACAGTGGTTGGCTGTGGCCAAACAATCATAGCTTTAATCTTCTCAGAATCAGCCTTAACTCCCCTGCCACTGATCAGATGTCCAAGGTATTCCACCTCATTCTTCCCAAAAAGACATTTGGATAACTTGGCAAATAGGCTATGTTGTGTGAGGGTATTGAAAACAGACCTTAAATGCACCAAGTGTTCCTCCATATTCTTGCTATATATGAGTATATCATCAAAGAATACCAAGACATAATCTCTCAAAAAGTCACAGAATACCTGATTCATCACTACTTGGAAGGTTGCTGGGGCATTTGTTAGACCAAAGGGCATGACAATGAATTCATATAACCTTGAGGAAGTAACAAAGACAGTCTTGTGAATGTCTTCTTCAGTCACCCTGATTTGGTGATAGCCTGCTCTTAGGTTAATCTTAGAAAATACTTGTGCTCCACTCAATTCATCAAGCAAATCATCAATTAGAGGAATAGGGTAGCTGTCTTTTATTGTAGCTGAATTGAGTCTTCTATAGTCTACACAAAATCTCCAGCTATCATCTTTTTTCTTCACCAATAACATAGGTGATGAGTATGGACTATTTCTTGGTCTAATGATCCCACTGCTCAGCATCTCTTTCACTAGTTTTTCTATTTCTTGTCTTTAGAGTAATGGATATCTATAGACATGTTGCTTGATAGGTTCTACTCCTGGTTTGATTGGGATTCTGTGGTCCATATGTCTTGCAGGTGGCAACTCCTTAGGCACATCAAAAAGATGAGCATACTTCTTCAATAAGGGATCAATCAATTGATGACTACTTGCATTTGTTTCTTCCTTCTGAGCTGAAATCAAACAAAGATAGGTTGTTATATCTTGCTCCTCTCCTCTCACCTCTTTGCTAAGTTGCTCTGCTGACACCAAATTCATGTGAGCATGGTGTTGAATCCCCTTCAATTTCACTTCCTTACCTCTAATGTTAAATTGGACAGTATATTCTTTGAAGTCCATCACAATCTGACCAAACTGGCTTAGCAAATCCTCCCCAATTACCATATCACACCCTCCCAATCTGAGTAATCTCACTGGAGTACTGAATTTGCAGCCCCCCATCTCCCACTCAAACTGAGGGCACCTTGAGCTACATTCAATCTTATTCCCATCAGCCACTGTTACTAACTAATGAGTGGTGTATTCTATAACACATCCCAATTTCTCTGCTGCTATAGGATCCAAAAAACTATGTGTACTTCCTGAATCAATTAGGATGATCAACTCCTGCTTTGCTGCCCTCCCCAATAGTTTAATAGTGTCTGCATGAGATTGCCCTGCCACAACATTGAGGGATATTTGAGGTTCTTTTTGATCATCCTCCAGAACCTCTAACTCTAATGTATCATCAATCTGCTCTTCATCACCCTCTACAAGAATCAGGTACAGCTTCTTGCATTTGTGTCTAATGTGAAAAATCTTATCACAATTGAAACAAAGGTTCTTATCCCTCCTAGCCTTCATCTCCTCTGGTGTAAGTCTTTTTATATGTGGAATTCTAGGCTTCATCAATACATTCTCAGCCTTGTTAGTGGTACCAGGTGTTGGTGGAAAGGATTTAGGAGTCAACCTTTGAGTTTTAGTCAGCAAATAGACTAGATCTTCACTCTGAAGAGCTAAATGAGTGGCAGCTAAGAGAGTAGCAGGTTTTTGGAGTGATACAAACTTGCTAATCTCTTCCTTCAATCCTCCAATGAAGCTCTCCAAAAAATACTCTTCAGTTAGAGCTTTGTTATTTTCCCTTAGTAATGCTCTCATCTCTTCAAACTCATTAATATACAATTGCACATTCCCTGTCTGCCTCAATCTATTAAATTGAGCTATTAGACTCCCTCCAGTTGGATTCATAAAACGATCCATAACCAATTTAGCAAACTCTCCCCATGAGAGACTACCCCGCTCCTCTACATAGTCCACAAACCAATGGTCTGCAATACCTCTAAATTCGTAGCAACAAGACTAAGTTTATCATAATCAGTCATATCATAATATGAGAAGTATCTATAACATTTTCGAAGCCAAATCCTCGGGTTATCACCATTGAATTTAGGAAAATCGAGTTTAGGAAATTTTTCCCCACTGATTCCTTGTCCCCCCCATTCATCCTAGTCATCGGTATAAGAGATAGTATACCAGCCTCATTCCTACTCGATCCCGATCCCATCGCTATAGATGAATTAGGAGAATGAGTAGATTCCTTACCTTTACCCATCGATTGACTCTGCTGATCCTTCATCACATTCAATACCTGAACCTTCAGCATCTCACCCAAGCTATCCAGCTTCGATTCCAATCGTGCCTCCACCTGCGATTGAGCTTGTAAAACTGCAGCTTGTCCGGCTAACAATTCCGTCACCTGAGACTCAAGTGCATCAATGCGTTGCGTGTGGTTCTTCCCTGCCATCGATACAGAGATTGCGCAGCTGGCTCTGAGGCCAAATGTCAGAACGCGGAGTTGAGTGGTGCGAAGAGAGAGAAAGTGGTTTGAGATTTTGGAAAAATATCTGATTTATGTTAACATTCCACGCATGCATGGGCTCACATTTATAATGCCCATGCACAAACAAAACGAAGCCGTTTGACAGGTTTACAAAACAAAAGAAAAACGCTCACGCTTTTACAAGTAATAACACGCTTCTTCCTCACACTTCTAACTAACAGAAATAACGGAATTTTGAATAGCTCGACCTTCATTCATGATAGTGAAACGGCGAAGGGAAATGCTCCTATTCTCGCCTTTTTCTACTTATATCTTTCGCTAGCCATTTGAGATGAAAAAGAGTAAATTTTCTCTCCCTTCCCTTTTCTTCAAGATCGCAGAACACCACCACTGTCTTGGGCGGTGCCACCACCGTCGAACCTACTTCGAAAAGTAATCATTTTAAAGTGTAGAGCTTCTCGAGCCTGTCAAGAGTATGGGCCTGATTTAACCCATCATCTCGCCTCCGCCGTGAAACGGAGAAGGGAGGCGCAACCTCTCTCCCTCCACTGCTCTCTCTTTGCTTTCTCTCTCTCTCCGGTGACTTCTGTTTTGGCCTTCGCTTCCCGCAGCGCCGTGTGATGTGATGTGCTGTATCCGCGTGTGAGTAGTCATCGCCGACAGCGGTTTTGACCGTGGCTGATCAATGGGGGACCTGGGTTGCAGTTTGGGGAGGAGGAGAAATTATATATAAATTAATTTCTATTTTTTTTTACCATTTTTGCTTTTAATATTATTATGTGGTGTGTGAGGTAGAAAATTAATATTCACGTGGATGCCACTTGTATAATAATATGACACATGGATGAAATTGGTCAAAATTGGTCCACCCGAATTGGGATGCCAACGTGTGATTTCAGCCTAATTAAGTGATTCGGGTTGAAATTGGGCACAAATTGCACATTTTGGTAAATTACTGTCCAAATTGATCAGCGCGAAAGAATAATGTCTAAAACTACTGCTAGACCTCCTACTTTACGGGCACAAAAAGTAATATAGTCTGAAAGAAATAAAGATAAAATTATATATATTATTTGACGTATAATAGTATAACTTAAAATTTATTATAGAATTTAAAGTTTATTTAGTAATTTTTTAATTACTTGAATATCTTTTGACTTTATTATTTTATCTTATTGAAATGATTATAATATTTCAGCTATAATTTTCAAAATTATCAAAAATTACTTTATGACCTTTATATTTATTAAAATCAATATTATTGATGATCTATTATCAAATGTATTTAGTTATTTATCTAAATCTCTTGAGATATTTTTTCCATCATATCATTGTATAACTCATTAGTTCAATGTTTCTATCTATACTAATCACAGTGCCGTATATTATTAAGTCATTATGTAAATATACCAATATGAACTATATGTTAACAATTGGTCACATTTGTTAGTCTTCATAAATTATTAAATTGACTAAGTATTCATTTAATTTTAATTTCTTTGATCACAATTATTTCTTAATGCACACTATTTTGAGACCAAATATGATAATTTTTTTCCTAAAAGGTTTTAAGACATGTATGTATATCCTTATTAAATACATTAATTTGAGTAAAATCTCCGATTTTAATTTCTATCGACATTGTTATTATTATATAAATATTCATATGCTTTATATGTAATATCAAATATGTTATAAAGTTATTCAAACGCTTTTACCTCCATCTTATATTTAAGCTTATAGGAGCATCTAAAGGTCTAATAAGAACACCAAGAGTCTTGGAGCTCAAGTGGTTTAAACGACGCAGATTATGTGACGATCAGGGTTTGAACCTTGGTCACGCAAGTTTCTATTATTTGTCGTCCCTTCCTTTCCACACCCAAGATTATTTAATTTTTTTAAAAGGCCTTATAAGAATACGTTAAACGTAACATTCAAATTTTCCACGTTATTTTATAAGAACATTTTAAATATATCATTCAATTTTTCCACATTATTCAATTGTTTCACTATTCTGCATAATTCATATATTGTATGAATTCACCATCTCAAAATTCTTATTTCTATGATTCTTAGTTTTATGTCATGTTAATATTTACTGTCAATTATTTTATTATACTATAAACAATGTTTATGATTATTTAAATTTTCTTTTTAATTTATATATATTATGTTCATAAATTATAAGAGACACATTTCTCTTTCTATAAATATATTTAAATATAGGTGCCAAATCTTAAATAATTTCCACATAATTAATCATGGATTATAGATCATTGATATTTATAAATACTTGATACAATATTAACATTTCTCTTGTTAATTTTCTTTCTATCAATATATTAAATATAGATGCAAAATCTTAGATAATTTCCACATAATCAATTATAGATCATTAATATTTATAAATATTTGATACAATATTAACGTTTGATCTCTTGTTAATTTTATGATAACTAAAGTGACATATCATATATTATATTCATGTGTAACAATGTTTACTGAAATAATAATTTTATTTTAATAATGATTTTCTCTAAACTTCTAATTTGATATTTATATTTTATCATTGCTCAACCTTTTTGCATTGATGTATCCGAAGTTTGAAACTTTACTATACAACTACTAACATTAGCGAATGACTTATAACACGATATAGTGAAATATTGTCTCCAAGATATTAATTATTAATAAAAATTAAAAAATGGAATGTTGAAAGTTTGACTTTTGGAGGTAAATAAATGATCATTTTGTTATTATATATACTAGTTTTGTAACCGTGCGTGCAATGCACGAGATTAAGTTTATTTTTAAAATACAATTATAAATATTTAGAATTTAAAAAAAAAAGATATAAATTTAATACAATATAATTATTAATTTAGATATTTTAAATATATAACAAATGAAGATTAACTTTGTATTGTGTATATAAAAGATTATATTGTAATGTTTAAACTTAATTTAAAATTTTTAGAATTTAGGCATATATAATAAAAAGTAAGGGTGATTAACAAAATCAAATAACTTTCAAAAAATTTGATACACTTGGGGTGATAATCCTTTTCTAAACCTATCGCATATATCGCATATATTTGAATAAAACGAAATATTATTATACTGCTTTCAGTTATAAGTTTTTAAACAAAATAACATACAATAAAGATTACTAAAGATAATTTGCCAAAATCAATTAAACTCATAGTTTAATATTTCTGAAATACTATTCTATATACAACATTTGTGGTGATGGTTTATTAACCCAACTCTTTTATAACATATTAAGATCTTTAAATCAAGAATAAACCAACATGAGGGGAAAACCACAAAATATTCATGAAGCAAAGAAAAAAGAAAAAAAAAAGGTCAACATCCATAAGATTATTTTATAGGAGTTTCAATCTTTTTATATCTTAACAACAATCTTTGGTTTCTTCTTCTTGATAAAGGTCAAAAACTCATCGTTCATTCATTTGTTCACTTGATATTTTTTTTAGACAGTGTATGAGAAGTAAACACTTTATAAGAAATACGAAATAATCGATAGAAAATATGATTAAAAAACATTATTTTTATGTCTCTTGTGAAATGAAAAGTAATCAAATTTGCAGATTATATCTATGATGAGATTATTTAATAATGATTAACATTAGATCTATGATTATATAAAACAAAAGATTCCAAAATATGATTCATTTTCCAAATCCAGAAATAAATCAAAAAATACTCGTGAAAACTAAATGATAATTTGAACATAGTATTTGTGTTAATCAACTCAAATGTGTAAAAAACTTTAATCATTTAGAGTTCAACTATATAATATTTTTAAAATCACCAATATTTTTCATTAAGTAATTATTTAAATAGTCTATTCTTTAAACAAATTCTTGAATTTGATTAAGTTTCCTTTATAGATAATATGTTTCTTAGAACATTAATAATAATTTTTAATACATATTTGTTTTACTTTTAAAATAATTAATAGTTAAATATTTGGTCCATGTAGTTCTATTTATTTTAGTTGATAGTATCCAGTTATATTAAAAAAGTTAGTAATATTGAGGTGATCATAAACTAATAAACTAATATATTAAAGTCATCATATTACATTTTCAAATGAGATATATATGGCTTTTAATTGTGGAATTGTCTAATATATTAACCAACAAAATTTAATAAGAGAGCTATGACTTATAAATTAATTCCTTTTTTGATATGAATTTTAATACACATTAATCTAAACTAATCTAAAATGGATACATTAAAATACATTTTAATATAAAATGAGAATGCATGAGTCAATATAGAGTCAACTACAAAGATCTATTTGATCTAAAATCTTGAAATTGAATCTTGATTCAAAACCTTTTTATTACATTATGTTTCTACGTAAAGGAACTTTGTTTCATATTAATAAAATCAATATTTAATAAATATTCATTACATTTTTTAATACCAAATTCCATAAATTTTGAAATCTACACATTTGATTTCAAAATTACTTTTACATTGTTCCACTACTAAACCAATTGTATATTCGGAAAATCAATTTTATTATGGAACATGAATTTTCGTAATTTATAGAGTAACCATCACAATATAAAATTATGGAGGAAAAAAATATACAAAATGTAGTGAATCATCAAAGTCAATTTTATTAAGGAAAACAATTTTCATAAATTGTGGTCTCCACAATTCAAGTGATCAATTAGCAATCAAAATAAAATAATGTTGCATTTTAGGTATTAAACATTTTTAGTGGATTAAAACGATGGATTTCATACAATGTATGTAGGCCTTTCGCACCTTATTTTCACAAACATATTTTTAAGAATAATGAGATTTCTGGACATGAAGATATAAAATAAGTATTTTTTACAAATATTCTTCAAAAAAAAACAAAAATAAATATGAAAATTTCTTGTAGTGTACAAATGATCTTAAACCTTCAAAATCTCTAATCGAAAACCAGAAGCTCTTGATTCTAGATTCCTGCACAAAATAATTAGATTTAACGAAAGAGTATAACATTACATAGCAATAAGATTAATATATATACACAAATACTCATATGCAATCGTCTCACATGCGACGGCACTCGCGCACGGTCGACCGTGCCCCAGGACACGACCGTGCGCGACTGCAGTGTATAAGTATGTCTTTTTTAATAATAAGTATGTGATTTTTCACTATAAGTATGTGATTTTTTTTTCTCGCCCACGACCGTACCCTAGGACAGACCATGCCTCGTGTGAAAACTAAGAGCAATCTGTGGCGCACGGTCGTGTTCTGGGACACGGTCGAGATAAGTATGTGATTTTTGTCTGTAAGTATGTCTTTTTGTGCTATAAGTATGTGTTCCCGCGCACGGTCGACCGTGTCCCAGCGCACGACCGTGCGCGAGTGCCGTCGCACATGAGACGGTCTCACAGAAGTCCAGCTCATATATATATATATATATATATATATATATAAAAGCAGAATATTCTGCCAAAAATAGCTACAATAAATATTTCATTTATTAAATGTTTCCATTTTAAGAAATCATTAATAACTTTTATTTTAAATTTATTAATAAACAAATACATAAATATTAATATTTAATACATTTAATTTTATATTTATTGTATAGAAACTCAAAATAAAAGGTAAATAGATAAATTTATCTATATATTACTATATATTATAGAGGAAAAGTTTGAGATATTTACAGAAATACTATTTTCTGAACAAAAAAGTGTCACATCAACAATATTTGTATTTTGCATTTTTTATTATTCAATCTATTCAATTTATAATATATATATATATATATATATTGTATTAGTTTATTCTTATTTTATTAATACTAATTAAATTATTTTTTATTGAATAATTTCTTATACACCAACAATAGATAATGTTCAAACAATAATTTCAATAATAAATATTAATTTGTTTGGGGATAATTGTATCATATTTAATATAAATATAATTTATAAATAAGTGTAACACTATTAAAGATGCTATATATATACATATATGTATATATATAATGTATTTAGTGTGAAATTATATGTCATTTTAAGTATTTTTTTTAAATTAATATTTGTAAGTGTCCCATCAACAAATTTTTTATTTTGCATTTTTTACTATATATTTAATCCATTTGATCTAATAATATAAATATTGTATTAATTTATTCTCATTTTACCGATCTTAATTAAATTAATATTTTATCGATCTTAATTAAATTAATATTTATTGAAGAATTTATTAAAAATCAATAATAGATATCCAAACAATAATTTCAATAATAATTATTAATTTGTATGGGGATAATTTATACCATAATAATATAAATAAATAAATAATAAATTTAACACTATTAAAGATGTGTGTATATACATATATGTATATATAATATGTATTTAGTCTAAATTATATGTCATCTTAACTATTTTTTAAATTATAAATATCTCATAATCAAATAAAATTTTAGTCTCTTACTTTACACTTAGGACTTCGTATATTTTTATATGAGAGTGCACATTTTTGAATTTATATGGCTCACCTGATTATTTATATTATATGATTAGTTTCTAATTATATTGTCATCATCATGATCGTAGACTACTACTACATTTTGATTATGTGTTGAGCTTAAATTGTAATGATCAATGTCTTGATATATCAATTAATTTACGTGATATTTATAAAGGAATAATTATCTGTCATTTTCGATGTTAAACGATATTAATAAAAAAAATATAATTCAATTTATTTTGTAATAAAAGGTTGAAAAATACATAATTGAAAGTGTTTGCATCAAGTTTCTATGTAGAATTTCTAATTTTATTGTGTAATGTTTCTATATATACATACTCTCACACACATGTATTTAATTTTAATAAGTGAATTTATTTTTAATTCATAATTTTTTAATTTTTTTAGTATATTTAATTTAAGTGACTGAAGATATTAGTTTGTAACACAGATGATAAAAAAAATGTTTCGACTATAATTGTTGTGTATAAAAAAGTTTTTAAAAAACTTACAAATTTTACAGGTAAAATTTTCAATTTTGATTTGAAGATCATGATATTGATACTTTGTTTTTAGTATTAATCATATAGATTAGTGAATTGGATGTGTATAATATCAATATATTACTATGAATTGAATTATCTTAAGCAAATTTATATTTTCTTAGTTATTAAATATTATATTATCTTTTATATACTAAAATTACTCACACTATATTATGAAATAATTAATATTTACCAATATTATATCACAAAACGCGCATCGCGCGGGTGCGAATACTAGTATAAATTATTAATAAAATAATAAATATTCTAAATAATTCATCTTCAAATATATATAACAACTACTGAAACTTGAATCATTCAAAAGTGAACACTAAGTCATTAATTATCGATCCAAATTAAAAATATCTTCAAAAATCAATTCATAGCCAAATAAATATACAAAAAGAAGAAGAAGAAACAATACTTGGATCCATGAAAACATACTGTTTGGAATGTAAAATTGAGAAATTGTGAATGGAAAATGAGTGAGTATTAAATTTCAAGTTTATTCTCTCATATTTATAGTGGATGATGTGCTTATTAGAGAATGAATTAATCATTATATATGGTATGAGCATAATTGATTGTGATTGTGATTGCATATTTTTGGGTTCTTTTCTTCTTCTTCTTTTTCTTTTTGGAAATCACAAATTTAAAATCTAATTATATGTAAGTTTGAATTACACATTTGTATAGCTGAATACTATATCAACTTATAAATTAATACAGATTCCACATCAAAATGTGACAAAATAAATTATTCTCATAAATTAATAATCTTCTATATATAATGATTGTAAATTTGTAATCTTCAAAGAGTGATGATAAGTGTCAATTTTGCTATAGCTTTGCGTACAATGTTATGATCGATTGAGTACGTTTGTGTACGTTTTTATAGCAATTTTGTTACTTTTCATATATTAGTTGCATTTGACGTTTTGGTTGCTAAGTTTCATGGTTTTAGTGGAAAAAGTATGAATTTCAAATGTGATTAAGGATTGAGGAAGAAACGAGGAGGAAACGAGGTCGAAAACAAGGAAAAACGGGGCTGTGCATTGGGGCACGGACAGATACAGGCGCGCACGGTCAGGGCTGCACTGGCGCACGACCGTGCGCGAATGTCCAGAAAGCAAGGAAGCCGCGCATGGACGGCTGTGTCTGGGGGCACGGTCATGCGCGGCTGGCAAGCGAGAGCGCAGCGGGGCACGGTCTGGCCGTGCTGTGGGGCACGACCGTACCTGGGTGTCCTAATTCATCTGAAACTCGACTTTTGGATGATTTTTATCCGATTTCTTGACCTCCAAGACTCCCAAGAAGATAGATATACCCCAATAATTCCAAAAATCAAGACACAAGCATTCATAGAGAGAAAACACAAATTCTGAGAGCATCCAGAAGGAAATACGAAGGAGAATTCGAAGATCGAGAATCGTGAGATCGTCGTCTTAGAGTTTTTCTTTCTACTTTTCTACTTTTTGTTGAATTTTGGTTTTGATATAATGTTATCAATTTTGTCTATGATTTTGATTAATATTATGTCTGGCTAGATTTTCATAGGTTTCTAGGATATGCAAGTAGTTCGATTCAAACCTTGATGGATCTTTGATTTTAATTCAATTTCTTGATTTTTCGATCCTATTCATGTGTTTATGATTTGATTGCTTGTTTGATTAGAGGGCCCCTAATTGAGCATGTTTAAGTAATTAAGTCAAAATTCGAGAGAGGAGATTTAATTACGGAAGAGTAAACACATGACATATATGCAGCATGAGATCGAGAGATAAATGACATATGCGATGAGATTTTCAATCCTATGTGCTTTTGAGAGTTGTTGTGTTATATCAGATTGAGTAGAGATACCTCTGATAGCATAATAATCAACCGGTTAAATTGACTCGAGAGAGCTTTTAATTTGATATTCGTGATTGCTCATATAGGATTATTAATCAATGAAAATGGATTGATCAAGGTGACGTTGAGGGGAGAATCGGATGAAAGCATGTTCTAGAACCTGTCTTAGAATAATTGTTTAACCTCATGATTTTTAATTGCATTTTTAGTTAGTATAATTAAGTCAACATCTTTTGAATTCGATTCTTAGATAAAATTAGGAATAAAATTTAGGTAATTAATCAATTCTAACGATAGTCTCTGAGGGATAGACCTTGCTTGCCGTATCTACGATCTACACCGTACACTTGCGGGAGTAGCTTAAAGAATTAGGTGAACAAGCACGGCCGTCCGTGCGCGGCTTCCTTGCTCTCTGGACATTCGCGCACGGTCGTGCGCCAGTGCAGCCCTGACCATGCGCGGCTGCATCTGTCCGTGCCCCAATGCACAGCCCCGTTTTTCCTTGTTTTCGACCTCGTTTCCTCCTCGTTTCTTCCTCAAGCCTTAATCACATTTGAAATTCATACTTTTTCCACTAAAACCATGAAACTTAGCAACCAAAACGTCAAATGCAACTAATATATGAAAAGTAACAAAATTGCTATAAAAACGTACACAAACGCACTCAATCGATCATAACATTATACACAAAGATATAACAAAATTGACACTTATCAAGTGACACTTGTGTGCCCCAGGGGTATGGTGCTCCCAAAATTAATCATTATACGGTGTTAAATATATACTCTACAAGTATTATGTATATACTCTTCAGGTATCACATGATGTATACTCTTATATACATATAATACCTGTAATGTATATTTATAACACCAAGAAACATAACACCTATAGAGTATATATATAACACCTGAAGAGCATGTATATAATACTTAGATCTGTGCCCCTATGTGCCCAGGGGTATATAAGTTTTTGCCATCTTGAAATATGATAATCTTGAAAATATTGGAAATAATTTCATATGATGATTTTTTTTCTAAATAATTATGTTGATTAATATCCTTAGTATGTTACATGGTCTTATCATTTTTGCAATATTTTAGTATATTTAGAAACCCATTGAATTGTTAATATGATAAGATATCGGAGTTTATGGATTGAATATTGGGTTTTGCTGATTTTGAAAAAATGCATCATATTATTTGGAATTTCATATCCTTTAATTGTTTGTATTTATGACTTTTTTATATTATACGGAATTTTCTTATCTATAATACAAAATTATTGAAAATGTATAAATTCTGAAATCAATATAAATATCTATAGAAGAACTAATAGACAACTAAACATTAGAAAATTACGTAAATTAACAAAATAGCATTTTGAATATCAACCAAAAACATTATAAGACATGATCTTTATATAATTTGAATAGTAACGTGAAATTTTTAATTGATAGATTTGACAAAGGAAAACTTTTATATCAATTGTTTTTAATTGATAGATTTTCTTTGTTAAATCTATCAATTAAAACAATGTGTATCTTATATTTTATGGGTGATAATATTAATTTTAAAATATTTTGAGTAAGTGTTTGATTGATATTTTAATTAATTAGCATTAAATCTAAAATATGTCATGTATATAATAATGTGTTATTACATCATATACAAATTAAACCTAATTTAGTTGATATCTTTCCAACTATATCGAAGGAAAATGAAGTCTCACCAATTTCGAGAAATAGGAAGGAATTTAGGTGGGAAAACATCACCAATTTATTTTAGCAATGTTTGTGTTTTTATATATATAAAGATAAATATGTTTTCATTATTATTTTGAATTATTTGATTTGATTGTTGACTCTATGAAGTAGTACGATTAAATATCTTTTATGATATGATTTATATATATATATATATATATATTATATTTATGACATGATTTACTGTGTTGACTTATCATACTAATTGACAAAATGACTTACCAATTTCATCATAAATTTCCTTATATATATATATATATATATATATATATTACATGACATTTAGTTTTAAATGTCTCAAATTAGTGTAGTATTAGACCATTTTTCTAGTAGTGTATACTCAAATTATATATTCAAATCATATATTTAAACATCTTTATATATTCAAATTATACAAACGTCATTATATATATATATATATATATTCAATTCAATTGGTAAGATTCAATCACTATAGTGCTTTATTTATATTTAACTAGTATTTCACCCGCGCGATGCGCGATTTATTATTTATTCTGATAGTTATATTAAAAGTTATTTATATATCTTCATTATTCCAAATGTTGTATGATATAGAAATATATTTACCATATATTTATTAATTTTTAAAGTTATATTTTATTATTTAAAAATAATTATTGGGTAAAGTAGAGTTTTAGTTGAAGAAAGTAGAATTTGGTTGGCCTGATCTCTTGTGTGTTTCTCAAACTTCCCTGTGCATTCGTTTTCTTGGGACGTGTTATTTAAAATTCTAATAACACAAATTATATATGTTATTCTACATTATATTTGACATTATTAAAAGGTTGGAATACAAAATTATAAACAATCTAAACAACGAAATTGAAAGCTTATATTTTATTTATTTGTTTTTTGAAAAAAAATTATAGTCGTTGGCTCGATAGATAATTTGATAAGACAATGATGAAGTTAGTTAAAAATGACCATTTAACAGTATAAATTTTGAATCTTTATTTATGTACAAAATTTATCATAATTACAGAAACTATCTTAAAATTTATTTTAACTTTAAAATTGATAATATGAATAATTATAAACATTAAGTAACATTTGTTAACAAAAAAAAAAAGATTAACAACTTGAAAGCTTACATTCTATTTGTTTTTCTTTTTCATTGAATTTTTTTCATGGCTTGATATAGATAATTTAATAAGTCAATGATTTTCGAAATTAGTTAAAAGTGACAAATTAACAATATAAGTCTTGAAATATTTATTTATATACAACATTCTTATAATTACAATACTTTGTCAGAAATATGGAAATTGTCTTACATATGAAACCAAAATTGAAATTATCTCTAACTTCTAATAGTACAATACTTTAATAAAAATATTATATTTATAGTATAACTTTTTTTTTTCATAAGCTTTTAATATATCATTGAAAAGCTCTTTAAATATATATTAATATGATCAAACTAATTTTAGTCATAAATTTAGAATGTTATAGGAGAATAATTTTAGTGTGTTGATAGATTATTTGAAACAAAGTCTAATCTGAATGGTTATTTAATTTTATTTCTTTTTGACTTTGGTAATTCAACTTGCTGATTCTTATATGAAGATAATTATATTTTGCCTTCAATTTTGATAGCTACGTCAGCAGTTTTGAAAATTTAGACAAAACAATGATTGAAATTGAAAAAAATTAAAACATAGAAGATCAAAATTGAAAAACGAATACTTAATCGTCAAAAAAAAATGGAAATTGTCTTACATATAAAACCAACATTGAAATTATCCCTAACTTCTAATAGTACAATACTTTAATAAAAATACTAAATTTATAGTATAATTTTTTTTTCATAAGCTTTTAATGTATCATTGAAAAGCTCTTTTAATATATATCAATATGAAACTAATTTTAGCTCAAATTTAAAATGTTATAGAAGAAAAATAATCAATTCATGTAACTTTTTTTCTAGAAGAGTTGTAAATGTAAAAGACTCTAGAAAAATATATGAGAAAATGATTACATAAGAGGATTGAACAGAGTGAGTACTACCACATTTGTTAGACATATACAGAATAAGTTGTCATGTCTTTATAATAATGTGCTCAAAATGAAAATTTGCAGCCAATTGGAATTTAAGCTAACAGGAGGTGGCACATGCTGAGTGGTGTTGTGACTGAAACTCACTTTGTGAATCACTGCACTTTAATTATAATATGATATAATATTAAGAGGCAATTGGTCAACATGAGGTGCAACCACTACTAGAAGGATTGGGATCATGATAATAAAATATTGTAGTAAAAAAGTTGATAAAAATGAGTAGGTCTTGTGTGAGATCGTCTCACGGATCTTTTTTTGTGAGACGGGTCAACGTATAACCCACACTTTACAATTCATATGAAAATTTGAGGATATGTGTTCAATTCATGGGTAATAAAGATTCATCTTACGAAAACTATCCGTGAGACCGTCTCACATGAGTTTTTGTGGATAAAAATATTTTGAGACAACATTTTATCATTAAATTATTATCATAAGATTGAGGAAATGTAATATGGTTAGCTGATATGATTGAGAATGGACGAGAATTAAGAGGTAGCATTCTAAACACTAAACACTACAATCCACTCATCTTCACCTACTATTCTAACACTACAATCCAACGCCTTTATTAGTTATCATATCTATATCTATATATATATAAAAGCAGGATATTCTGCTAAAAATAACTGCAATAAATTATCTATCTATTAAATAATTACTATTTTAAGAAACCTATTAATTGCTTTCATATTGTATTTATTGTAAGAAACTCAATACAAATAAATAAATACAAATAAACATATTTATTGTATTTTAAGAAACTCAATACAAATAAAAATAAATAGACCTATTTATTGTATTTTAAGAAATTCAATACAAATACATAAATATTTAATTTAAGAAATCAATTATGATACTCAATTTAGTATTTATTGTATAGAAATTTCAAATAAAATAAATAAATAGATAAATAAGAGATTATAATCATATTAAATTCACTACTCTTCTACCAGCATTCACCTATAATATTAATGTCATCAATTAATTTTATAATGTTTTCATGTGACAAAAAATAATATTTTTTGGATGACTAAATAATGGTATCTCTTGACACAAAATTAACTGGTATGAAATAGTTTCATAGAGAGTTTTTACGAGATAGACTCTTTTATAACTCATATATCAAAGTCATTTATAAATTTATATATGAATCTCATTTAAGATTATTTATGAGACAGATTTACATATGACTCACTCATCTCTTAAAGATAAACTAATGATTATATGCTAGAAGATTAATAATGGTATCAAAAGGTAAAAGATAAATGATAAAAAATTTAAAATAAAAACGCGTCCAAAAACGCATTTCCACGAGTGTTTCACGTGCCCCACGCGTTTGAGTGGATACGTTCAAATCCACCCAAATTCGTTTCAAGTGTCATACATTTACATTATGTTAGACATATTTTTATGTTATGTTAGTCATACCTTTGTGTCCTGATTTCAAACCCTTAAAATTTCATATATACTTTCATACCTTTTAATAATGTAGGACATACCTTTCATATCCACATTGATGTTTTAGTTGATGTTTTTTTATTAAAACAGAACTTGATTAATTGTTGCAGATATGTTTTTATGCATGTATGTGTTTTTATGGGGTATTAGTAGGTGTTCTTCTTCTGTATGAATTCATTCTTGCAGCATTTTAGCAGTACAATGCCAGTGGCCTCCTTTAATGGATGCAAACTGCTCCATCTTTTCTTTATTAGTTTATTTGCTCTATTTTTTTATTCTTTTATTTTTTGTTATAAATTTCCCAATTTTTATTTCTTTTATTTTTTAATTCTTTTATCATTTTTCTGTTCCTTTTATTATTTTATTTTTTTGTATAATTGTATTAATTCATTTTGATAGTATTTAATATATTTTATTTGTGTATAATGTTAAAGGATTTAAAAAATTGACCAATTGTTTCATCGTCAAAATAGTTAATTAAACTGATCACGCTAAGCCAAAATAAATATGTAATTTATGTTAGTTGTATTTTAATGTCAATTGAAAATTATTAATCTTAGGATTAATAAATAAAGTTTGCTTGTTATTATTCTTTTCAATTAATCTAAATCCAATTTTCAATTTTCACTATTAAAAATTGAAAATAATAGAATAAAAATTAGTGGATAATGTGACCCACATGTAATGATGAAATTTATGTTGAATTGGTGTAAATTTATTTTAATTTGATGAAGAGGTGTGTTTTTAAAAAGTAGATGTTTTTAATTAGTGTGTTGACATGTGGGTCCCACACTAAAATGGTGTGCTAAGAATCAACTAATGTGGATGTTCTTAGTCATACATTTATATATTATATAAGGTATGTCTAATATAATATAAAAGCATGTCTAAAAAAACATAAATGTATGACTAATAATACGTAAAGGTACATGTACAAAATGTGATGAAGTTAGGTTTTTTTTTTTTTTTTGAAGTTAGAGGTATGAAATCACTTGTCATAGAGATATATCTAATATAACATAAAGGTATGTCTAACATAACTAACATAAAGGTCATGATCAAATTTAAAAAATCAAACACAAGAAAAAAAAAAAAAAAGGATAGAATGTTTTGATGAGACAAATCCTTAAGTAATTCTAAATATGCATAACCAATCTTAGGTTATGTTACTGCAATACAGTTACTGCAGAAGATTAAAAGACATAGAGAAAGTGTTAAAAGGAAGGATATTGTAGAGAATGGTTAAAAAGAATCTGGTGAACTGATGAGGATACTATTGACTTCAGGGAGCTACTGGAAGGGACCTCGCCAAAGCAGAACGCAGCGAGACAGGAAGCTACCTGGAAGATGCCAGACTCTCTCATTCTATTCCTAGAAGGGAGCCCCGATGTCAGAAGCTCGAGATTCCAGGAGTGGTACTTCCCTGAATTCGATCTGCCTACTACCTCCAACCCAACCTACCTGCAGATCGAAAACCACAAGAGAGCAGAGTACCTGAAGTTCTACATGAAGTTGTGTAAGGAGTCTACCTTGATTCGAGGAAAAACCCATAGGGAATGACTTTAAAGGTTTAAAGAACCTGCTAGCAAGGGAGGACTCCCCATTCAAGTGAGGCTTCTAAGCCGAATGGAAAAGGGGGAAATCATTCCATTTTGTGAAGACTTCTGGCTCAGGTACGATGAAAGCCCAGACATGAAAAGGATGCTGGAGCCTACCTATCAAGAATCCATCTTGGATTGGTGGAAAGGTTACAGGAATGAAAAGAAAAAGCGAGCATCCTGGTTAAAGATCTGAAGCAACCTGCCTATCTCTCTCCTATCTCTCTATCTGTTTCTCTTTTTACTCCTTATCCATGTATCTATTTTCTTTTATGTTACTTTATTATCTCAATAAAATTCAAATTCAGTTCTGAAAGCTCACTGCTCGTGAACTTGTTCTTTTGATTTTCTCTTATGGTTATTGCTTATCTTTCTTAATAAAAGTTCCAAGTCTTTGATCCTCTTAAAGGAGTTTTGTTATCATCAAAAAGGGGAAAATTGTAAGGAACATTATATAGATTTTGATGAGGACAAAACATGTAATAGATAGGGCCTAGGATCCTATGTAATTAGTTTCAATTGTAAAAGTTTAGACTAGGATCAGGAGGCTTAAGATGAAGATTAAAGCTTGAAGATAGATGAAGACCATGCTGCCTAAAAAGATCAAAAATTGACTAAGTATAGGTCACTGTAGTAGGATACTGGAAGGAACCTGGGAGGATGCTGTGATAGAATGCTACTCGAGGCAAAGTCATAAAATCGGCTAAGTGTAGAAGAATCAGCAACCTTTTGGAAGGATACTACCAAGCACGAAGCTAGCTGAATACGATAAGATGCAGCAGCAACCTTTCCATGAAGCAGTTACCTCGGAGTGAGCTCTCTGAGTTGCCGTTAGGCACAATCATGTACGATCCAATTAAAGAGCGCCACCTGGAAGAGTAAAAAGGACGAGAGGATGATTCTCAGACTGAATTGGCGATCGCAGCTGCAGAGGTGTACAACCGCAACAGAATAGAGTATGAGCCAATCAAATGAAGCCACGTCACCTCAAGCACGCTTCAGAGGAGGAAGCTCTCTTCAACGGGCAGAATCATCACGCCTATAAATAGAAGAAGACCTGGACTTGAGAAAAACCTGAAACTCGCGCAAACAAGCAATCTAAAGCTCTCAATCGCATCAATCATTTTATTCTAAGTTTCAAGTCCAGTCTACAGTAACAAGCATACCCTATTTCTAAAGCTTTTGTTCCAAAGCTTGCTGCAATCTCTTTGTTGAAGAAACCTTTCTTTTTATAGATTGTTAGGAGTCACTTGATCGGAGAGGTGTTCCTGATCAAGTATTTACGCTCTAATTAGTAAAGCAAGTGTTGTGTGGGCATATAGAGTTTGGTCACTGTGCAGTAACCCTGTGTGGGATAAACTGACAGTTCTTGTTAGGTTAAGTTTGTTGAAGAAGAGTCTTTGTAATTCAAACTCCTACTTAACAAAGTCCCTTCTTGAGAAGGAGTAGAGAGGACGTAGAGGGATTACTCCACCCTCGAACCTCTATATATCGTTATGTCTATTTTACTGCCTTTAGCTTACTATCAGTTTCTTGCTTAAGTTATCTTTGCATACAACATAAAAGATTTTCAGAAAACTCATTGTTTTAAGTGTTTTCCGCTGTGCATTCAAATTCTGTTTTTCTCCAAGTCTCCAAGGTCACTGCTCAGCAGTAACCTCTTTGAAGCTGTAAGCTCACTAGCTACCTGCTATCTGGAACTTACACTTTTACGCATATTTTGAAAAGTTTGAAAAATTTGAGTAGGCTTATTCACCCCCTCTAAGTTTACTGCCACTTTGGACCAACAAATATATAATTCAATTTTCTTTTAAGAAAAAAGATGAATGGATAATACACATTCCTCAAGCTAATGCTTATGTGTTCTTTGGTCGTCCTTAGCTTTGAATCAAATTCAACATTAGATCAAATTTTATAACTCTCAAGCTTATTATCATTTAGAGAGATTCAAATATTAATTGATTATATATGTTCTTATAGTTGTACTAGTATAGAGTACATGTCGCACGTGGAAGATGATTTTTTATTGTTCTTCTTTTTTTTAAAAATGAACAAACGTTGATGCATTAGAATAAAAATTCAGCGTTTTCAATTCTCCTAACAAAAAAAATTAGGAAAAAGAATAATTAAAAAAAATATTCGAAATTATGAAACAATTCATAATAAAATATAATTACTTCTAGTTATATCTTTTCTTCCTTGATTTTCTTTTGTGTAATTTGTACTCTTACTTTTCTTTAATTCTTTATAGATTGCATAATAAAAAATTTAAGTTTATTTTACTCTTCTTTTCTAGTAATGTGAATGTATTCTTCATTTTCCCTATTAATTAAAACGTGGAAAAACATATCATCACATTGGATTAATAATATTGAGTTCTTCTATTCCCAAGAAATCAAAATTTAGAAAAAGAAATAAAAGAATTATTTTAACAATAGTAAGTTTCAAAATTCTAAAACAAACAGATAAAATTTCTAGTTGATTGTATTTTTTGTGTATTGACTTATAATTATATATTTTCTTTTTTAGTTAGTCTCCTGTGTAACTGGTGCACATACAATTCGGGTCGGGTCCAGATCGACCCGGATTCACACACCTTTTTTTGAATTTTTTTTAATTTTATTTTTTCGCTTCAGACTGTTATCTTTATGTTGTATGGGTGTGACCTTTTATGTTATATAAGTGTGACCTTTATGTATAAATGTAATGACCTTTATATACTCTAACTTAGAAAAAAAAGGAAGAATTTTACACTCTGAAGGTCATAATATTTGTACATAAAAGTCACAAGAATTGTACATAAAGGTCACAACAATACATCATAAGGTCTCAATTTGAAACAAAAAAAAACTGAAAATTTTCATTTTGTTCCTCAGTTACTGAACATAAAGGTCATAACATTTATATATAAAGGTCACATCCTTACAACATAAAGGTAACAGACTGAAGCGAAAAAAAAAAAAACCCAGGTGACCCAGGTTCGCAAATCCAGGTCAGGTCGCCCCAATTGCACCAATCCAGATTCGTGCACCTTGTGCACAAGAGCATTTGTGTTTCTTTTTTGATGTGCCCCTTACTTTACTCTTTTTCTTCCAGTTTGGGATTAAATATATTTTATTTTCTCATTAATTTTTATAGAATAAGTAATTTACTCATCATATATGATCTATATTTTCCTCTCATACATTTACTCCTTTTTTATGTTTGAATAATGATAGTTTCATCTACCCTTATCATTATCCACATATGTTTCTCCGACTTATCTATGATGAAAACTTCTCAATTTTCTTCATTTATGCAATATATGATCATTGAAAAAGTTATATGATGTTCGATATTCAGGTTATGTACAACTAACTACTTGATTTTGTTTTGGTATCTCTATTCTCATTTCTAAACCTATCTTTTTAGGATAAATCATTATCTACGATCTAAGTGATATATAAGCAGGGATATTTGCAAGATCAAATGAGCTTATGTTTTTTCTCATTTAGTTTTAGGAAAAAATCATGATTTTCAAAGTTCTCGAAACTTGTAAGGTTCAAGTTCTCTTTTGAGATCTTCAAACCATATTTCAAAGAATGTATTCCATAAAACATTGACATATGTTTGTAGACAATACACTAAAATCATTGCAAAAGTCTTCGTAATTTGTATGACCAAATTTGTAAAGGACAACGTCTTACAAACATTTTGTAATACTTTTATCAACTTCCAACAAAGCATCATTTCTGAACAGTTTCTTTGTAAGTAGTACATTATCTACCATTCATCATTAAAAATATTCCAAAGATATTGGTCATATTTTATATGATTCATGAGTAACCTGATATAACATGTCCCATTCCACTGGATTTATACGTCCAAGTAGTACATTATCAGTCATTCATTATCAATAAATATTAAAAAGATGTTGGTCATATTTTACATGATTCATGAGTAAATTGAGATAATTAATGAGTTCGTAGCAATAATATTCTCTACGTAAGACTTTTTTTTTCACTTTTTTTTTCTTACAACTGACAAATTTAAACAACACAATTAGTTCTTAAAATTTTTAGGAGTTGTGTTTAAATAAATACATGCATTGTTGTTCTTGAGAAATCATGTCTTCTGTTAAAGAATATTTAACTTGGTATTCTCAAGTTATCAAGTAATACTTGGAATTTCAACTGAAATCAAATAGAATATTTTTATAAAAAAATTATTAAGTTTAAGTAAGCTTTATATGTTTGTACTTAAGAATGAGATGAAAACAATCAAATGTACGAAAACTCATGTAATATGGAGATATACCTTGTTCTTATTCTAGTTCAATTGGATTCATGTGGCTTTATTGATATTTTGATGTCAACCTATTTCGTCCCTAGGATATTGAAGTGGATATAGTAATGAGTCACAACATTTATAGTACTACATTCATGTATGTCTCTCATCAAAAAGAGTATGACCAATAATTGTCTAAATGATTTTTTTTTTTTTTTTTGAAAATTCAATCGTCTTTTATAACTCAAATAATGTAAGAGTAGGTCTTATGTGAGACCGTCTCACGGAGTTTTTGTGATAATGTAAACACATTTAATATTTCATTTGGATTGTCAAATAGTTGCAAAGTTTATTTTTTTGATTGTCACAACTAACCATAGGTGGCTCTAGGTCTAATGTTGCTAAACAATTAAATCGAACATTAAATCTATATGTCATCATTTCTGTGGGATGTTACCTTTTTATTTCTATTATCAATATATTCATATCTTTGAATAGTATTTAAGTTGAAATATTTTTTTTCATTGCCCATGTTTCTCCTTTGTCTATATACTTCTAACACATTAAGCCTATTTTATGATTTACGAATAAACTAAAATAATTTGGTGAAAAACAATCAAGAAAGAACAATCAAACATTTATGCATAAAACTAATATGATTTGATGAAGATGAATTTTGAAAAGTCCATACTGCTAAAATGACAATAAATAATTGATAAATAGATTAAGGCTAATTTCAAATCCATTCAAATTGTGGTGATCATTTGGAAATTATCTAGCCATTGGAATCAAAAAATAATTCAAAATGAAAGAAATAGATTTTAAATCTGCATCTATTGATAGGTAGAAAATATGTGCATTTTATTGTGGTTTGATTTGAGATTTTATAATCTTTTATGTGATTGAATGCACTGTTTTCATATCTATATATGTTTTTGGTATCAAAATACTTCATACATCATTTTCACCATTATTCAGGAATTTTGGAGTATATTTTGATCAAGAGATATGTTCATGGGCCGAGAAATGAACACAAATCGAAGTTGGGGCAGTTTGGGCCCAAAAGCCCATCACACTGGATCACCCAGTGTCAGCTCAGTCTGCCAATGTGATTCATCTGCAGCCCAGCCCAGCGAGATTGTGTACGAGATTTTGGGCCGGAATAAGGTTAAGCCCATCTCCAAAGGGCTTAAAAAGATATTCACACATATAATTAGAGGAAGATCTTTCTTTTCTTTCTCTCCAAGCCACTTTAGAGAGAGAATTATTTTATATAGATTAGTTTCTTTTCTTGTGGATTATTCTACAACTTTCATGGATTCGATTTCAAGAATGCTTGAATAATTCTTCAATTCCGGTTAGCAGGGATGTTTGAACCCATATATTTATTTATGTTTTGATTAATTTCATTTCTCCCTCTCGATGTTTGATTGGAATTGATTGTGTTATCTGTGATGAATGATTTCGATTATTGATGCTTGATTTAGATTGATCACCTAGGTTAAGTGTTTGATAATTGATTGCTAGAATCTTAAATCATGAATCCTAATTGTTGTGGTTTAATTTTCATTAGTAGTAAACTAGAGGTCGCGCATCTCTAGGGTAACACAATCCTAGATTATCAAATCGAGCTTGCGTATTTGGAGTCTAGTTCATCCTATCGTCTTGGTGATTAATACATTTGATGAATTAAATCTAGAGAGCTTATTCTAGGTTGTTCAATTGAATAGGGTTAATTAGTAATCTTATCCTAATTTAACTAATCTTAAGAGACGATTCGGTTTAACAGAGCTTGTTGTTAGACTAGGGGTGATAATTCTATGATAATCTGAGAGAGGGGGTAACATTGATTAAGGCGTAATTGATATTGGGGGATAACTGAACTGTTAACTGGAATGCTTTTTATCAATCGATTTCTTGTTTAATTTGTTTTCTAGATCTTTAGTAATTTTAGTTTAATTATCAATCAATCTGATAACCCACGACAAAGAATTCCACATTTCTACTCATATTTTTGCATTCAAATGGAGCCTAATATAATTTGGTGAGGAGGGTGGATTTGAAAAAAAAAAAAAAAACTCATATAATGCAAATAAACATATTATAAACATGTATAAGCTAGAATTATTATAATTCTATAGGAATTAGGATTATAATTATAATATGAAATTATTAAATTAATCTTTTAAAATTGAAAAGTAAATACTTTTTCTTTTATAACAAAATAAAGAAAGAAAAATGAAAGAACTCATGAAAAATAGGAGAAACGTAACTAAATTATTATATAATGATGCAATAAACATATTATATACATGTATAAGCTAGAATTATTATAATTCCATAGGAATTAGGATTATAATTATAATATGAAATTATTTAATTAATCCTTCCAAATTGAAAAGTAAATGCTTTTCCTTTTATAAGAAAACAAACAAAAAAATTAAATAAGTCATAAAAAAATAGGAGACGTAACTAAATTATTATATAATTTACATACAAAAACTTAGTTGCCTTATTTTATTGCAAATGTATAAACTAAATCATGACATAATCTAATTAAAAGTATGAATTGCAATTTTGTTCCCATTCTAATATAAATAAGAGTAAGTCTTGTGTGAGACCGTCTCACAGATCATTTTTCGTGAGATGGGTCAACCCATAACCCACACTTAGCAATTCATATGAAAGTTTGTGGATATGAATTCAATTCATGGGTGATAAGGATCCGTCTCACGAAAACTATCTGTGAGACCGTCTCACATGAGTTTTTGCGTATAAATAATAATTTTATTAAATTATAAAGTAAAAATAAAATTCTAATATAATATTATTTAAATAAAAAATATTAAATTACTATTAAGACCTCAAAATATTATCTTTGGTAAGTATTTATGATCTATATTAAATAAGAGTCCTACTTATAATAGAATTCTATATATTTGGATAAGAATTTCAATATAAATTTATTTAAATATGAAAATTCTAAATTACTATTATATCCTTAAATAATAATCTTTAACAAGGATATATTTGGCAATCCATATTTTGTAAGAAACATTCATACTTTTATATAGGTAATAGATAATAGATATATGGTGATAGCTCAATATTAAGGGGGGAAATGTGCTATTTATAGTACTTCAAAAAGAAAAAAACATTCGAAAATGTTGAAAGCCCAACACCAAAAATAATAATAAGAAACGAAGATCATCATTCATCACTTCTCTCAAATATCCATAGCATGCTAATAAAAATTTTAATTTTATTATTTCCATATGTATGTATATGTATGGACAAATAATCAATTTCAAACTCAACCATAGAACTCAACCTTTACTATCAAGAGCTTGCATCGTGGATCTAGAATATTTGTTCTCAACATTGGTCCCTTTTAGATGTCAATACCAATCCCCTATAAATTGCTGAACTCTTTTCAAAAGAAAAGCACAAAATATTGAATTATCGATCAAATATGAAAACAAAGTTGATACACTAGCAATAAGTATCATGAGTTTATGAATAACCAAATAAACACTTCATTGAAGAAAAAACAAAATAATAAAACTGAGTCAAGAAACATGTGAAATTCATGATATTCAGATCACCCTATGATTAGCCGCTCCGTCCTGCAAGAAAAGGTAGCAACCATTATATGTATGCATTTGTTTATTCTCTAGCAATCAAATTGCAAAACTGAATTACTAACCTTTGTCATCCTACTTGCCGCTCACGAGTCCCATGAAGACTTTATCGAAAACTGATTTGGAGGTTTACCCGAATTTGATGAAGCCGCATATAACACCTCTTGTATTTGCTGTATAGCTAGAGGATTGCTGTCAACTATATCAATATTTGAAACTGTTTCATCTTCACCTCTCAAATAGAAATGTTTCAGTTTGTAGCAATGTTCTATGCTTAGCTTTTGAAGAGATTTAAAGCTTTCCTTTGCCCCCTTCAATTCCTCTAGATCAATATCTTCAAGTAGAAGACTATTAAGCCTTGGAAATTCGTTTGCTTCTATTTCCCATTTCGGGCCTTGAAATGCATTACATCGTAATTTGAGCACTTGCAGGTTTGGTAGTGAAGAAATCTTTTTCATTTCAGTCCAAGAATAGCCCAACCCATTCAGATACAATTTTTTCAGACTTAATGGGAACATTGGAAGTGGAACAAGTGATGCAACGACCTCAAACCTGCTTACAGGATTCACAATGACACATTTAAAACGTAAAAGAAGGAACGTTCCGGACACTGTATTAAGTGCCTGGAGAGCTTCTAAACATGCCCGGTGGGTATGCATTATCGTTTGAGATTTTGTTGCCTGTAATTAGTATTCCACCACCTTGAACCATTTTCAACACAGGTTACTGATCTTGGTAACCTCAAATGCAAAAGCAGTCGCGCACCAGCAATTAAGGCAGTGGATTTATCCAACGGAATTCTCCTGTTAGATATGGGGCTGGAGATCAAATTCCAGATGCTCATTTGGACCCATTGAGATTTGCTGATTCAGACATCTTGGAATCCATCACTTCAAATGAATCCATAGACAATCACCCATGTTCGAGTGAGACACTGGGATTGGATAATCAATGATTTTATTTTGCAATTTGATTTTTAAATCTTTTTTTGGTTGAAAATAACTTGACATCCAATGTGGCATGTGATGCACATGTTGCCGGACAAGTGGACTCTGGTTGTCGAAAAATTCAAAATTGGTCTAAATTGCAACAGTAAACAAAGGTTGTCATTTTTTTAAAAATTATTAAAAAATGAAGATAAATTTGTAATTCTTTAAAAGTGGTGATTCTTTTTGCAATTACGCCATTAGATAATCCATATTTTGTAAGAAATAATCATACTTTCATATAGGTAATAATAATAAGAGTTGCTTAATTGCTTCTAAATCAAACAAGACATCTAAACTCAACCATAGAACTAAACCTACACTATCAAGAGCTGGCATCGCCGATCAAGAATAATATTGGTCCTGAAGATCAGTCGATTTTATGAATATCCAATACGAAGAATCAGCAACATTTCAAGTGTACTTTTGTCCGTTGTTGAAAAGATTCAGCTCATACAAAAGTTGATCATACATGCACGCCTCATTTCAATAATCCATCTCTTTAATTTCCTTCTATAAATCATAAAATACAGCATTTTAAGACATGATAGATTGTAGTATTCTACTTTGGCCATGACTGGAGATTAGGTAAAAGACAACATCCATCTCATTAGACGATACAGAAAAGAAAATATTAAAGTTTCAACATCAGTGTTAAAAATCTTCAATTACCTCAGATAGTTATCAAAGGGTAAACCATCAACAACAACTGAATTGTATCCAATACTCTTCAATGCTAACCTACAAAACAAGAGTGAAATTTATCTTTATGTGTTGAAAGTATGTGTTTATGCTTTAGCAATAAAATTGTAATACTGAACTACTAACCTTGTAATCCAAGTTTCCGGTCACGAGTCCCATGAAGACTTGATCAAAAAATGATTTGGACGTTTATTCGATTTTTGTATAGCCGCAAATAAAACCTCTTGTATTTGCTGTATAGCTAGAGGATGGCTGTCAACTATATCAATATTTGAAACTGATTCATCTTCACCTCTCAAATAGAAATGTTTCAGTTTGTAGCAATGTTCTATGCTTAGCTTTTGAAGAGATTTAAAGCTTTCCTTTGCCCCCTTCAATTCCTCTAGATCAATATCTTCAAGTAGAAGACTATTAAGCCTTGGAAATTCGTCTGCTTCTATTTCCCATTTCGGGCCTTGAAAGGCATTACATCGTAATTTGAGCACTTGCAGGTTTGGTAGCGAAGAAATCTTTTTCATTTCAGTCCAAGGATAGCCCAACCCATTCAAATACAATTTTTTCAGACTTAATGGGAACATTGGAAGTGGAACAAGTGATGCAACGACCTTAAACTTGCTTACAGGATTCACAATGACACATTTAAGTGATTCCAGTTTGCTAAGATTGGAGATATTATCAAAGAAACTCAAAGTCTCAATCACGTCTGGCATCAACTCAATTCGAATTCCTAGCTTTTTTACATTGGGGATCTTGTTAATAACATCCTTAGTGCAACTACCTAGGGTCACATCTAAAAGTGTACGAAGGTTTCGGAAAACAGTACTTTTACCCAGATGAGGTATATCTCTTCCCATGACATGAAGATGCTTCAATTTCTTCAAATTCCATATCCTCATAGGCAAATAAGATATAGCTTCAAAGGAATATCTGATGCTTAAATGTTGATGCACAATCAAGTATCGAAGACTTTCAAGTTTGGAAATGGAAGAAGGGAGATTTTTGTTGCATGTAAGAGCAAGGTATCTTAACTTAACTAGTTTCAGTACTTCTAAAGGGAACTCATAAAAACGGATTTGAAGAGCATCCAGTTTCGTGAGTAACTTTAAACTAAAGCATATTGGTACCTCATATTGGTGATATGAACCAAAACATAGGAGGGTGTGGGCAGTAGACGCACAATTTTCCTCGATTGATTTGCACACATCTTTGATGCCAAACAATACATTATTGTGGACAGTTAGTCTGCTCTGGTTTCTTATATTTTTCCTTGAAGCATCTCCGTAACTATCTATGACGTGAAAGAAGTTTATCTTCCTAGCTTCTTTATAGCAGAAGTGCCACCAAGAAGCATGAAGGCCACAAGTTTTTACTCTTTCAGTGGGATTGAATAGGGTGCTTCTCTGGTAGACCATGATAAGACTACGCAAAGAAAGGTATTGCAAGCATTCTACACCAGAAAGTTCTAATGTTTGGAAAGAACCTTTCTTAATGATTTTCTCAACAATCCACAGATTAATGAGTTTGGACTTTGGCATTTGATGGTTTTGTGGGAAGACTCCAATATAGAGAAAACACAATTTTAAATCATCACTTAAATCCTCAAAGCTTGGATATAGTACCTTTGATATTTCGTCATAGGCATCCATGAAAAGTTGGTGTCTCTTTTGTGCTACAACCTCATTCCAGAAAGATTCCGTCTTCTCGGCCTTCGACAGAAGATCAAAACTACTTTAAAGCACATAATCCTAATACCATAATAGCACCTAACCTCATACCGTGCAAGAACAAGATTCCACAGTTTTTTCTTAAACAGATTAACTGATCAACAACCTTGGTCTCAGGATGATCAGGCGCAACGCCGGAGCGCACTAATCCAAACGGTGTAGGGAGACGATCAATGATATCAACTTCCACTCCTTCATGAGCCTTCAAAAGCTATCAAAATACAACAAAACAAACAGCATTTAGGTGGTCTTCAAATAAAAAAAAATCAGTTATATCATTGATTCGTGGTGAATCAAGAGTTTAATTGAAAAGAAACAGAAGGCGAAGTAGAGAAATTCAACAACTTCCGATTACCTTCTCAGCTGTATAAAACCCCGCAGGCCCACTGCCAACAACACAAAAGCGCAAAGGAGATGATGGGGCTGCTGTAAAGCTTCTCGATATCAATCTGATTTTTCCCAAAAACACCATTTCTTTGGATTAACGACTCACAGCGACAAATCTGTTTTCGTCTTTCTGAGGGTTCATCAAAGTTCAATAGCATAGCTTATTCAGAGAGAGAGAGAGAGAGAATGCAAAGTTGAAACCCCAATTCTTTGGCGAGTAGGTATTATGTGATCTTCTTGTATCAGACCGGTCAATCCATAACTCACACTTAACAATTCATATTAAAATTTGTGAAAATAGATTCAACACATAGGTAATAAGGATCCGTCTCACAGAAACTATCCTTGAGTCACAACGTGAGACCGTCTCACATCAGTTTTTGTGTTCTTTGGCATGGTCAAGAACGATAGAAGTTTATTATATATATCTCAAAAGTATATATTTCAAAATGTATACGAAAGTATAAAATAAATTTGATTATATTATAAATATGGATTTAAAAGTATAATTCACAAGTGAATTTTGTTTCACTTTTTGAAAAGAAACAATAAAATTGTTTAGTATGTTCATAAATATAGTATTAAAATATAAAATAAATTTTTTATTATATGAGTAATTTAAATTTGATGCATAAATTTATTGTATAGGACAAATGCAGCTATTGATTTTAAACATGTGTAAGGTTAAGATTTATTTGATACAACAATATAATGCATCAAAACTGAAGGTTTAGTGGAACAATTTAAATTTTATTAAAAATATGTTTGTATAGTGTGGATGAAAAAATATATTCTTTCTCATAGTATTAAAATTTTATTTGTAAAGTTTTATTTTTTATTTTTCTTTTTTAATATTATAGTTGAAAACTATAATTTAAATGAGAATTTAATCAAACCAAAATAATATTAAGGTGGTGTCATTTTAAATATACTAGTTATTCACTTACGCAATGTGCAGTTTATTATTTACAGTTGATAATATTATTTTATATACAATTTATCATAACATAATAAGTTGTATTGTATAAATTAAAATGTTATTCAAAGCACCTTTTATTATCTTAAAAGATGTACAATACATAAATATATTTTACATGTTCCTTTTTTTTATTGAAATTGTATTTTATAGTACGTTTTCAAAAATCATTGTATAGTATGGATTAAAAAATCAATGATATTTTACATCACTGGGCTCGAGTTCGGTTCGTTTGATAATATTCAGGTTCGAGTTTGGCTCGAGCCTTAGGAATGGAGCTCAGCTCGGCTGAAAAATATTGAGCTCGGTATTCGTTCGAGTTCGACTCGGATAAGGTTCGATAACATGATAAACGAACCCAGTTCGAGTTCGGCTCGACAAAAGCTCGAAATGAGTTCGAATAGAAGTTCGATAGTTCAAGCTTGAGTTCGACTTGACAAATATTCGATAAAAGTTCGAAATGAGCTCAAATTCAAGCTTGATTGTTCGAGCTCAAGCTCGAAAGCTAGTTAACACTAATATACAAGATCCAAGAACCCTATCTCTTAAATTTAACATTTAAAATAGGAAAATATTTTTTCAATCAATTTCATACTAAAATCTAAATATATATAAAAGCAGGATATTCTGCCAAAAATAACTGCAATAAATTATCTATCTATTAAATAATTACTATTTTAAGAAACCTATTAATTGCTTTCATATTGTATTTATTGTAAGAAACTCAATACAAATAAAAATAAATAAACTTATTTATTGTATTTTAAGAAATTCAATACAAATAAATAAATATTTAATTTAAGAATCAATTATGATACTCAATTTAGTATTTATTGTATAGAAATTTCAAATAAAAAAATAAATAGATAAATAAGATGAAATAAATGATTATATATGTATTATTATCTCTCATCTTATTTTTAAGTACTTATTTTAAAGGGTAAATTACAAAAAACAACTCCACGTATTGACTATTTTCAAATTGCAACCTAATCTTTTTTTTTTTCAGATTGTCACCCAGTCTTTCAGTGGTTTTGCCGATTGCAAATTTTCCTGCGAAATGAAGATTAATTTGTTCACTTTGCAACCTAAACTTTGTTTTTTTTTTTTTTAAACTCTAGTTGCAACATAAACTTTGTGTTTTTATCAGATTGCAACCAAGAATGAAAATTTCGATTCTGGTGGAAATATATGTAACTTAAATTCACAGAAATATCGTGAAAATATCGATATCGATTGAAATATGGGTACATATATTTATTGTTATTTTTCCTATATTTACCAATATATTCCGATATTTTCTAGATATTTATTGATATTTTATCGATTTTTTACCGATGTTACATATATTTCACCAATTTTGACCAATATTTCCTTGATATTTATTTTATGAATATCGATCACACTTATATAATATAAATGTCACACTCATATATATATATATATATATATATATAACAAAAAGATATCAGTGTGAAGCGAAAAAAAAAGTCATGATTTACGATTGGATAAAAAAATTAAAGTTTGGGTTGCAAAGTGAAAAAAATTAATTCATTTGCCGAAAAAATGAACGGAAATTTTGCAATCGGCAAACCACAGAAAGATTGGTTGGCAATCTTTAAAAAAAAAAAAACAGATTAGGTTGCAATTTTAAAAAAGTCGATAGATGTGGTTGTTTTTTTGTAATTTACCGTATTTTAAATCAATTTTAAATATATAATATATAAAATCAATCATTATTTAATGATCTTAAATTTAATATTCATATAAAAATATGAGCTGGACTCCTGTAAGACCGTCTCATGTGTGACGGCACTAGCGCACGGTCATGTGCTGGGACACGGTCGTGTCCCAGGACACGGTCGACCGTGCGCCGAAACATATACTTATAGCACTAAAATACATACTTATAGACAAAAATCACATACTTATCTCGACCGTGCCTTGAGACCTGACCGTGCGCCACAGATTGCTCACGCGAGGCACGGTCTGTCCCAGGGCACGATCGTGGGTGAGAAATAAAAATCATATACTTATAGTGAAAAATCACATACTTATTATTGAAAAAGACATACTTATACACTACACTCGCGCACGGTCGTGTCCTGGGACACGGTCGACCGTGCATGAGTGCCGTCACATGTGAGACGGTTGCATATGAGTATTTGTGTAAAAATATTTATCAAACTGAAATATGGAAATGCATGTGTGTGGGCTTCAATTATTTTTCATTTTTAAACGTTTTATGATATATAGTATTAATTTATTGTAAATTGATATTAAAATGTAGAAATAAAAAAATATTATAGGTGTATTGTACCCAAGGATGAAAATATCGCGAAATATCGCGGATACGGATATTGGGTGTTAATGTTTTTTTTCCTGGGTATCGCGGATATGTCGTAAAATATCGCAAAATATCGATATCGAAATCGATATCGGTTCAGTGTAGTACAAAATTGGATGAAAATTGGGAAATATCGTAGATATATCGCAAAATATCTCATGTATATCAAAATGAGCGATTTTGATTCAAAAAATTAAACTATGTGATTTTTTTAACTTTTGTATTGTGTATTTTGTGGCTTTTTGAAATTTACATTCCTTTAACCAATTATTACTTCATTTACTTTTTTTTTTCTAATTTTTTTACATGATATATTTCCCTATATAAGAGGATAAATGCAAGTGAACATTCTATCATATATTTTAAGGTTCAAAGTATGATATCACTAACTCTCTCCCAACATTTTTGATTAAATTCATTTCAATTATTTACTTTATAAATTATGACCATTTTAATGTATCTAATTTTTTTTTTTTTTTTTGGATAAAGGACATTGACATTGGAGAGGAAATACTTGCACCACTATATATATCACTTAATTGTCATTTTGAAGAACTACGAATTTGTATGTAAATTTAATCTCTTTATTTTGTTTTTCATTTTAGTTGATAAAAATAGCATTTTGTTGGTATATTGTAAATGACTATGTTTAATTGTGCTAATTAAGTATATATTAGGTGAAGCATTTAGTTAACTTATAGAAGTTTATTATAAAATCATAATTTTACAATTAATTATGTTATAGTGAAGCACTGGTATGTAAAATGTAATGTTGTAATTGTGTATTTACAATTAATTGTTATAATTAGTTTTAGTAAAATTTTATGTATTTACATATTCTGGTTGTAGACTTTGAATATTTGTAACTTTTATTACTTTGAAATTATTAACTTCAGTTGAACTTATTGATTTTTTGTTTTGATAATATATTTAGTAATTTTGTCTTGTATTATGTAATATATTATCAGTTTTCATTCGAAAAACAGTATTTATAATGCTTATTATCTATATATTAGTTTTAATATATTATATTTTAATGTGATTTTGAGTGGAATATATGTGTAATGAAGTGTAAAAATAATCCCTAAAATTTCATATTAAATTTCCAGAATTTTAATAAGATTTTCATTGTTTTTTCAATTTTTTTGCGATATCGATATATCCATCGATATATCCGTAAAATCAAAGTTGCGATACGACATGCGATATCGATATTTTCATCCTTGATTGTACCTAATAGATTACACATATAAAACATATCAAATAGAAAAAATTAGATTACAATTATTATTGCAAGTTAACCAACTTATTCATTTGAAATATACAAATATTTTATTTTATCTTTCTTATTTTATATTTATTTGTTGTTAAATTTTATTTATATTTATATTCTCATAAGTAAGGTGGCATAAGGTATTGGACATAGGTAATTTTTCTGGTTTTTCACAAATTAAAATTTCATCATTTTTAGTCCCTGATATACTGACTTATCAATCTTATAATTATTATTCATAATTTTTTTTATTCAAAATGTGTAGATTAAGTCTAATTTTGAATTATTTCATTTAAATAGATAGCAAGAGAGATTTTCATGTATTTGATAAGCTGATATAATTTTTATTTGATTTAAAATAAATGAGTTATATGTGTCGTTGAACCAAAAAATATTATTAAAATACGTGTGTATTTATAGTTATAAATGCCAATAAAATATAAATTTATTTATCTCAATACTTAAATTATACCGTTTCTAATACATATAACTTATTTTTAGATATTAAATTTATTTTTTAAAATTTCACTACCCATGTAATGTTCTGACACAATTTTTTTTATTTGTTTGTTTAATCCATATATATATATTACTTTATATATTTCAAATTTCTAATATTTTTGAATATAAATAATGACATAAATTTAAAGTTAAATTACCTATCTTTATACTAATACAAATTAAAAAAGTATCAATATATTTTTGTTAAAATAATAATCATTACATTTTATATGTTATTATATTTTTTAAATAATTATATATATAACACACTGTGCAACGCACAGGTACACTACTAGTACTCCTTTAAAGTGGGTAAAAAAGCTGTTTCATTATAAATAAATTGAAAGAGCATGATATTATTAGCAAAAATTCACCAACTATTTTCTCTTCCACACAAAATAAATATCAAAATCCCAGAATAAAGGCACACCAAATAATATAAAAATCCAAAGTCAAAAGTTTATTTTTTTGCCTCAGATACATGGATTCTGATCATTAGTAATATGAATTCAATTCACAAAGAGGTTCACCCTGCAAATGCAGGGACTTGGCTTCAACATAACTCATTTACTCATTGAAAATAAATCAATAATAAACATTGTGAATTGAAATTAAGAAAAAGGTATTTCAAATTTATCAAGAAATTCAAGAGGCTCAGAGAAATTAAACAGCGGCGGTGAGCGGAGCGGCGCAGGGGCGGGGCCGGGCGGCGGCTGAGAGAGGGAGACGGCGGTGCCGAAAGAGAGATGAGAGAGAGAGGGAGGGTTTCAAATTTGGATTGATATTGGGGATTCCCAGTTTTAGATACTTAGCATTATTATTATTTTTTACATTGTTAAGGCAATTCTTAGACATTATTTCACACTATGTGTATTATGCAGTTATGTAATACTAATATGTAATTAAGCAATACTTATGAATCTGGAGATTTCAATTTATGTAATTATATTTTTATATATTTGGGCATTACTTACTGTTGTGAAAATATCGTGAATTCATTACAAGACTCGTGATATATAAATATAAGAATGTAAAATGTATGATTGTTTGTAATACTAAAATTTTTACCGATGATAAATACATAAATGTAAAATATCTAATTATAGATATGTTTTATGTTTAAATTAAAAAATTTAGATAATATGTTATATTTTTTAATAAATATATAATTTATTTTCGTTAATAAGTTGGTATAATATAAGAATGTAAAATGTATAATTATAACACAAAAATTCTTATGATGATAAATATAAAAATGTAAAATATCTAATTATAAATATGTTTTATGATTAAACTATAAATTTTAGATAATATGTTATAATATTTTAAGAAATATATAATTTATTTTGGTTAATAAGTTGGATAATATAAGAAATATATAATTTATCTCATGCGTGAAATCATTACAATACTCCTGATATGTTAATATAAGAATGTAAAATGTATAATTGTAACACTAAAATTCTTACTAATGATAATATATAATTTATCTCATGCGTGAAATCATTACAATACTCCTGATATGTTAATATAAGAATGTAAAATGTATAATTGTAACACTAAAATTCTTACTAATGATAAATACAAAAACGTAAAATATCTAATTATTGATATGTTTTATGTTTAAGTTATAAATTTTAGATACTATGTTATATTTCTAACTTATAAATATATAATTTATTTTTGTTAATAAGTTGAATAATATAATTAATAAGTTCGTTGATGTTTGTTTGTTAAAGTTAACAACATATAACCAATTATATACTTAATTTGTTAGAAAATTAAATAAATTAAACACAAACATTCGAGAGTTACGTTCAGATATATGTGTGTGTGCGTGCACGTGTGTACATGTATATATGTGTGTATATTTCAAATCATATAATATTAAAGAATCTAAACTCTAATTAATATTTCTATTTTTAATTATCTTAAAATCTTGACTTTAATTTTTTTAAATGCTAATTGTGCAGATATTGATAATTAATACATATTTTATTTTTAGTTATATACATATTTATAAGTTGTAGTTATGTGTGCTTCAAATATCAAATATAAATATTTAAAATATCATAAATGGAAAATTCAAAATTAAGATACTCAAACTTTAATTTATATAAATATTCAAAAAGCATCATATCTTTTATATAAAGATAATATATCATCACTACATTGTATCATTAATATCAAAATTTTAAAGATATTCAAATGATAGTAAATTAATATATTAAAATTAATAAATAAATTGTATGAATTTTAATTGATAATATGTTTATAAAATGAATCTGTTTGATTTAATCATGTAATATTTGTGTTAAGGATTTTTTAATTTATATATTTATTTAAATTTTAAAATCTAATAATATTATAATATATATATATATATATATATATATAAACTAGCCCACGAACACAAAACGAATATGTTAACGAACTCCTCACAAATCTAACGAACATGTTCGCGAACCTGCTTAACGAAAATGTTCGTGAACCATGTTCCCGAACCTGCTTAACGAACTTGTTCGCGAGATTTCGAACCAAATATGTCCAGGCTCGAGTTCGGCTCGTTAAGTATTCGAGCTTGAAATTCGAGCTTGAGTTCGGCTCGTTAAACTTAACAAACGATCTTGAACGAATATTTATCGAGCCGAGCCGCGCATAGTTCGTGAACGGCTTGGTTCGTTTACATCCCTGATGTATATTATATATATACTATAAAATTTTTGTTTAAATAATAATAAAATGTAAAAGATTTGAGTTAAAAATTTCTAAAGTATATGAATTTAGATAATGTAATTTATTATAGAATAATTACTTTTTTATATTGACATACTCATGTATCTTCTTTTAAAACGTCTTTTTTATTCTTTTTTTTATTCTAATATAAATTTTGTGATAAAATATTTAATAGAAGAAGATTACTATTTTTTGAAATTCATGTTATTTATGATAATATGAATATTTAAAGTTTTATAAAGTTAGAAGTTAATTCAAAAGTATTTTATATTGGGGTTAATTTCAATTCTGATCCTTTATGTTTCTACTTTTTCCAATTTTGGTCATGTATGTTTCAAGAGTAGGTCTCTTGTGAATCAGGTGCATGGATCTTAGATCCATGCACCCGGGTCGGATCCGGGTCGGGGGGACAGCACCTTTTTTTTTCGCACATGATTTTTGAAAAAAATCACATACCAATAGGTTATGTTAGACATACCTTTACGTTATGTTAGACATACCTTTAAGCTATGTTAAACATACCAGTTATGCCCAGGTTTCATGCCTTGTCTTTTTTTGGCTTGATTTTTGAATTTTGGCATAAACCACTACGTTATGTTAGCCATACCTTTACGTTGTCTTAGACATACCTTTATGTATATTTAGACATACCTTTGTATATTTTAGACATATTTTTACATATAGTTAACACATACATTTATATATGATAGACATACTTTTGTATATAGTTAGACCTACCTACACATGGTTGGTCTAACTATACACAAAGGTTGGTTTAACTATATACAAAGGTTGGTCTATTGGAGTGAATTTTGGATGAGCTTCAGCACAAGTGTTCAGCGCGTGGGAGCACGTACAGGCGAGTGGAAAGTCCGTGCAACCGGTGCATAAAAGTTTTTGCCATGTTTCAATTTTTTCTAATTTTAGTCCAATTTTTGTCGGAATTATCGAAATCGTCGATGTCATGTAAGATCTCCCGACGACCATCCTGGATTGAAATTGGAAAAATTTGAAACATACAGGACTAAAATCGTAAAATTAGACTAAAATTGGAAAAAAAGTATAAACATACAGGACCCTAATTGGAAAACGTATACTTGGTTGTCCAATAATAGAAAGGATTATACATGCAAGACGAAAATTGAAATTAACCCTTATATTATTAGAAATATGTACTTCGTAATTTGTATTGCACGAAGTAATTCGCTATAAAAGTAAATAATTATAAGTGTTCGATGTTTTTTAATATTACAATATACATAAAAAATATGTAAAATATAATTATTTAAATTCACATCTTTTAATAATCAAATATTGTATATATTCATTTCTTACCTTTAAAAAGGTGTTTAGCTGCGCATCGTGCGAGTTTACTACTAGTATATATAAAAAGTATAACATAAATTTCTAGTTTCATGCATTGCTTAAACTATAAATATGGATTTATAAGTAAAATTCTTGTGAATTTGTTTAATTTTTCTGGAATGAAACAATAAAATTGTTTACTATGTCCATAATTATAGTGTGAAAATATAAAATAAAATTTTAATTGTATGTGTATTTAAATTTGATGCATAAATTATTATATAGGACAAATCGCAGTCGTTTATTTTAAACACACGTAAGGTTAAAATTTATTTGATACAACAATAAAATGTGTAAAAATTGAAGACTTATATTGGAACAATTTAAATTTTATTAAATAAATATGTCCAGTAATATGGAAAAAATTATTTCATTATTCATAAAACTAAAATGTTATTTGTAAAAATGCAGTATTTATTTTTCACATTCTAATAGTATAATTGAAAACTATAATTTAAATGAGAATTTAAACAAACCAAAATAATATTAAGGTGTCAGCTTAGATATATATATGCTTATAGAAAAATCATTTTATACTAAGGAGGTGTCAAAATTTGTGAAGTATAGCAAATTAGTGTAAGACCTGTATATTATACGGATATTTTAATACTAATTAAAAAAATGAAAAATGATTGTTTATTTATTATTAATTATTAACTTATTTAGTTAATTTAAAATTAATTATGCATAACATGATCTCAATTATTATTCATGATGACAGAGTCTTGCTGATCTTACGGACTTCATTTTGTGAGAGGAGTTGGATAATTATTAAAAAACATGTAATATATTTGACTGTATTAAGTAATATTTTTCTATATTTTAGGTAATATTTTGTATTGGCATTTAGTCGGGTTTGACAATGAATGAGAATATTCCGAAAAATTATTGATATTTTCATTTTCTTCACATGTCAGATAAAAAACGGCCTGTTACAATATTTCCCTAGTATTTTCCTTTTTTTGACTTTTTTTTAATGAATTAGAGGTATTGGAAGGGAGAGAATAAAAAATAGAAAACTTGTCTAATCCAAGTTCGAACCTTCTTTTTTCACATAGCAATAGCAATAAGAAATTGTCAAAACATCCATAAAAATATCAATAAATATCGATATCGATTATGATATTGGTGGCTTCATGGTACAAATTGTTGGAAAATTTCTGACAAAAATTGAAATATAAAATAATTAGCATTAAAAATACATTCCTTATTATATGATTATCCTATTTGTTTTGGGATAATTGTTTTTGCATTATTTAATCATAATATATCATTTTTCCTATTATTAAGAAATAGATGGATGAATAATTAATTCAATATTTTTCTAAGAAAATAGATGAATGAATAATACACTTTCCTCAAACTAATGCCTATGTATTCTTTGATCGTCCTCATCTTTTTCAAATTTCTAATTGTCTACGTTTAGATCGACAATCATTTGAATGAAATTCAACATTAAGTAAAAATTTAATAATTATAAAATTTATTACTATTTAGAGAGATTCTATTAGTAATTTATTAAATATGTTCAAACACCTGTATAGTGTTGTCCCAATATGATAAAAAGAAAATGTGCTAATTATAGTACTTCAAAAAGAAGAAAACATTCAAAATGTTCAACAACAATAATAATTGTAATAATAAACGAAGATGATCACTTCTCTCAAATATCGAATATTGACTTCTTGCCATAATCAATTAATTCCAAGCGAATTATATGAGTTGCTAGTTTTTAAATCAAACAAGACATCTAAACTCAAGCATAGAACTAAAAACTTTACTATCACCTCATTGTGGGCCAAAATAGATTTAGAGCTTGCATCGCCAATCAAGAATATTTGTTTCGAACATTAATTGCTTGATTTGAAATAAAGATTATATTTTGAATTACAAAAATTAAATTTGAAATTGAAAGCATAGGGATCTAATGTCAACATGCCCATAAATAAATCAGCAAAATAATTGTCCTCACAGTTTCTTCAGCACAATGAAGAATTAATATTTGTGTCAATAATTCATTATATTTGATATTTGATCTAGAGATGAATCATTATATTCATATTTGATCTAGCTAATTAAAAGAAAAGGACATTATTAATATGGCTCGATCCATTTCAAGAAAAGATTGTAAATGAGAGTTGTCATTTAATAATCTTCAAATTAAAGAAAAATGATTTAAATTAATATACTAGAGACGACATTATTTTGATATAGATAAACAATTTCATGGTTGTGTAGTTTATGTGACGTCTCCATGATGAATTTAAACATCAAAGAATAAATTCGAATTGCAAAATGAAGTATGTGACTTTTTTTGCTAATTTTCGAAAGGTTGAGATTAAATTGCAACTTTAGGAAAGGTGATGATTTTATTTTGCAATTTGATTTTTAAATCTTTTTTGGTTGGAAATGACGTGATATCCAATGTGGCATGTGATGTGACATGTTTGCCAAACAAGTGGACTCCGGTTGCCGAAAATTTTAAAATTGGTCTACATTGCAACAGTGAACAAAGATTGTGATTTTTTTTTGAAATTATTAAAAAATGAAGATAAATTTGCAATTCTTTAAAAAGTGGTGATTCTTTTTGCAATTACGCCATTAGATAATCCATATTTTGTAAGAAATAATCATACTTTCATATAGGTAATAATAATAAATGTATTGACACATAATCATTTTCCAGGCGAATTATAAGAGTTGCTTAATTGCTTCTAAATCAAACAAGACATCTAAACTCAACCATAGAACTAAACCTACACTATCAAGAGCTTGCATCGCCGATCAAGAATATTGGTCCTGAAGATCAGTCGATTTTATGAATATTCACTACGAAGAATTCAGCAACATTTCGAGTGTACTTTTGTTCGTTGTTGAATAGATTCAGCTCATACAAAAGTTGATCGTACATGCATGCCTCATTTCAATAATCCATCACTTTAATTTCCTTCTATAAATCATAAAATACAGCATTTTAAGACATGATAGATTGTAGTATTCTACTTTGGCCATGACTGGAGATTAGGTAAAAGACAACATCCATCTCATTAGACGATACAGAAAAGAAAATATTAAAGTTTCAACATCGGTGTTAAAAATCTTCAATTACCTCAGATAGTTATCAAAGGGTAAACCATCAACAGCAACTGAATTGTATCCAATACTCTTCAACGCTAACCTACAAAACAAGAGTGAAATTTATCTTTATGTGTTGAAAGTATATGTGTTTATGCTTTAGCAATAAAATCGTAATACTGAACTACTAACCTTGTAATCCAAGTTTCCGGTCACGAGTCCCATGAAGACTTGATCAAAAAATGATTTGGATATTTAAGCGATTTTTTTAAAGCCGCATGTAAAACCTCTTGTATTTGCTTTACAGCTAGAATATTGCTGTCAACTATATCAATATTTGAAACTGTTTCATCTTCACCTCTCAAACAGAAATGTTTCAGTTTGTAGCAATGTTCTATGCTTAGCTTTTGAAGAGATTTAAAGCTTTCCTTTGCCCCCTTCAATTCCTCTAGATCAATATCTTCAAGTAGAAGACTATTAAGCCTTGGAAATTCGTCTGCTTCTATTTCCCATTTCGGGCCTTGAAAGGCATTACATCGTAATTTGAGCACTTGCAGGTTTGGTAGTGAAGAAATCTTTTTCATTTCAGTCCAAGGATAGCCCAACCCATTCAAATACAATTTTTTAAGACTTAATGGGAACATTGGAAGTGGAACAAGTGATGCAACGACCTCAACCTTGCTTACAGGATTCACAATGACACATTTAAGTGATTCCAGTTTGCTAAGATTGGAGATATTATCAAAGAAACTCAAAGTCTCAATCACGTCTGGCATCAACTCAATTCGAATTCCTAGCTTTTTTACATTGGGGATCTTGTTAATAACATCCTTAGTGCAACTACCCAGGGTCACATCTAATAGTGTACGAAGGTTTCGGAAAACAGTACTTTTACCCAGATGAGGTATATCTCTTCCCATGACATGAAGATGCTTCAATTTCTTCAAATTCCATATCCTCATAGGCAAATAAGATATAGCTTCAAAGGAATATCTGATGCTTAAATGTTGATGCACAATCAAGTATCGAAGACTTTCAAGTTTGGAAATGGAAGAAGGGAGATTTTTGTTGCACGTAAGAGCAAGATATCTTAACATAACTAGTTTCAGTACTTCTAAAGGGAACTCATAAAAACGGATTTGAAGAGCATCCAATTTCGTGAGTAACTTTAAATTAAAGCATATTGGTACCTCATATTGGTGATATGAACCTAAACATAGGAGAGTGTGGGCGGTAGACGCACAATTTTCCTCGATTGATTTGCACACATCTTTGATGCCAAACAATACATTATTGTGGACGGTTAGTCTGCTCTGGTTTCTTATATTTTTTCTTGAAGCATCTCCGTAACTATCTATGACGTGAAAGAAGTTTATCTTCTTAGCTTCTTTATAGCAGAAGTGCCACCAAGAAGCATGAAGGCCACAAGTTTTTACTCTTTCAGTCGGATTGAATAGGGTGCTTCTCTGGTAGACCATGATAAGACTACGCAAAGAAAGGTATTGCAAGCATTCTACACCAGAAAGTTCTAATGTTTGGAAAGAACCTTTCTTAATGATTTTCTCAACAATCCACAGATTAATGAGTTTGGACTTTGCCATTTGATAGTTTTGTGGGAAGACTCCAATATAGAGAAAACACAATTTTAAATCATCACTTAAATCCTCAAAGCTTGGATATAGTACCTTTGATATTTCGTCATAGGCATCCATGAAAACTTGGTGTCTCTTTTGTGCTACAACCTCATTCCAGAATGATTCCGTCTTCTCGGCCTTCGACAGAAGATCTGCAACTGTGATGATTGTTAGCGGAAGACCATCACACTTTTCTGCAATCTTTTTTCCAGCTTCTTCAAGCTCAGGAGGACATGTGCCTTCATCAAAGACTTTCTCACGCAAAAGATGCCAACTTTCTTCTTTATTTAGCAAGCGCAAGTGATGATAAGTAAACGGGTCATCATCAGATTCATATTTGATCCTAGTTGTAAGCAAGACTCGACTTCCATTTCCATTGTTTGGAAATAAGAATTTCAAGTAATCTTGGGCCAACTGTATATCCCACACATCATCGAATATGATGAGGTAACGTTTATCCTCCAAACTCTTTTTCAAACATTCAACTATTTCCTGGAATCCTTCGGTGGGCGTTTCATGGGCATGAAGATCCACTTGAGCCAAAATGGTTCGAATGATTTCTTCTGGTTGATAGTTTCTGCCTACAGTCACCCAAGCACAACAGTCGAACCATTCCAAGATATCAAGATCTTTAAAAATTTTCTTAGCAAGAGCCGTCTTGCCAATGCCCGCCATCCCAACAAGGGACAAAAAGTAAAAGGGCAATTCATCCCAATCGTCTACAAGGTTTAGTTTGAGTTTACTGAACTCATCGGATAATCCAACCATCTCAGGCCTTGATAATCCAACCTCCTCGTCATCTACCAGCTTCTTCAATCTCTCCAAGAATGAATGAGTATGTTGTTTGAGTTCCTTCTCCATCCCAAATCCATGCTCAGTAAATACAGCATCATATTCTTCAATCAGCTCTGGGATCTGTTGAAGTGAAGCTTTCATCTTCATCCTCCTCCTCACATCCATTCTTTCTATTGACTCTTCTATCCAACTCAACTCTTTGATTAATTTTTCTACAATTTCCAGAGCGATGGGAGTAATCGCCATACCAAAATAAGTTTTCCCAAGCTCCATCGATTTCTTTAAAACAGCCACAGCAGCATAAGCAGCCATCTCAACTCTCTAAATTCAATTTTTCTCCTCACAAATTATAATATCGATCTGTTTGCTAATGAAACTATGAAAAAATAATGAGTTTCAAGAAATGCAATATTAGTTAATTAAGTGGTAGTAGGTAGCTGTCCCCCAACAATGGATTAAATTAAAATAATCCTCGATGAGCATCTTCACCTACCCACTCAACACTATAAGACAACACCTTTATTAATTATGATATGATATTAAATTCACTACTCTTCTACCCATGCATTTACATATAATATTAAGAGGCAATTGTCGCCAACTATGGAATATTAAATTCAAGTTTTTGTTTTAAGAAAATAGAATAATGAATAATACACATCTTTGTTAACATGCCTATAAACATTTCAGCAAAATAAGTGTACTCACTGTTTCTTCAGCACAATAAAGATTTGTGCCAATAATTCCAGTTGGTCCTCTCTTCAACCACCCACATACGTATAATCCCATCTCGTATTGCATACAATCTTGTGATGCATCAGCTAAGACACGCCCCTCAAAATTCGGAACAATTCCTAGAAAAAGAACATAGCATAAAAACAACTATTCACACATGAATCTTGAAGACAGCAAAAAAAACATGAAAAGAATGACCAGCTGAAAATGCAAAAGTTGAGGAAATCATAATATTATTCTGGTTTGGCAATGAATGGAGATTAGGTAAAAGGCAACATCTATCTCATAAGAAGCGACAGAAAAAAAAAATTAAAGTTTCAACATCAGTATTGAAAATCTTCAATTACCTCGGTAGTTATCGAAGGGTAAACCATCAACAGCTACTGATTTGTATCTGTTGAAGTATCAACAAAAATGAGTAAAATCAAGTAAACATAACATGTATTGAAGAAATCACTTGATGGAAAAGAAAATCAAATGCATACAACTCAGAATATAATATGCACAAAAATGAACTCCTCTATTTGGTGAAGAAGAAGAATACAATGAATGTTGCTCAAAATGTTTCCTTAGTCAAAAAAAACCTCCCCTGTGCTCTTTTTTCTTCCTATTTATACTCTTTTCCCTGTTTCTCTTTCTTAGGTGGCTTCTTCTAGAATCCTCTTTCTTGTTCTCTGATTATTCCTTTTCTTCGGTTTGTTAGGAGGTTATTCTCTTTTGTCCTATATGTAACGGATTCGTCAGCTTTTTATCTCTTGGATTTTGCCACGTGACCTTCTTTGATGATCATGTTTTCTGTTCGTCTGCCAAATGTTCTCTGGACTATTCTGCTAAGTTCCGCTCTGAGCGTGTTCTGCTGAGTCCGCTTTGGGCGTGCTCTGCTGAGTTCCGCTTTGACGTACTCTGCTGAACTCCGCTTTGAGCGTGTTCTGTTGAGTCCGCTTTGGACGTGTTCTGCTGAGTTCTGCTCTGAGAGTACTCTGCTGGATTTCTCCTTATAAAATACTTATTTAATTATTTCCACTATTTTCTGAATTATTAGATGAAGGACCTTCCTCTACCCACATCAGTATCCAATACTCTTCAATGCTAACCTACAAAACAAGAGTGAAATTTATCAACTCTGAATTGCTAGGAATCATGCCTTGTTATTATGGAAAGGAGAGAAGCTTAAGCATTCAAGTTTTTGGGAAGTATTAAATGATCCAAGTAACTAATCATCAGTAGACTCTCCATCAGTAATCTTTTACATATTTATCCATTTAATTTCTATTTCATTCTGTTTTAAATATTTTATAGGATGTGCATTCCTTATTTAGTTTTGTAGAAGTGTAGATATATATACATATGTATATGTATACATATCATGTACCATTTATGATTTATACAAGAACATAAATTCCTTCAAACTCTTCACTAACTAAATGACATAATTGAAGCATTGCATACAGAAACGAAAACCTCAAAACCCTATTGTGTTTGAGAGAACTTGCCCGCATGAAATGTCTTCATACACTCCTGTACCCACAGCGACCTGCTTCTCCAATAAACCATCTCCTGCAAAAGCAGGTAATATTTAGACATTATACAAAGTTAATATGTGAACACTTAATCGACTTCAATTTAGATCATTAGACAAGATAGGAAGCATTAATGAAACCAAATTAAGAATATCAATTTCATAAAAAACTCGTTCTGTTGCATATCTTTGTGGAGCATTATCACCTTGAAGTATGGTCTTCTCAAGCCGAATAACACCAAGATAACCACTTCTATTATTTGACTGCAGAAACCTGTCTGGCTTGCGGAAGAAGACAAAATGGAGTTCACGTTGACCAGGAATTGGAGTGTGCCTTGGTGTGACCGCCTTAGAGAGCAATTCATGCACCCGTCTCCTTATCCTGTTATTCTTCATTTCTATCTTTGCCCAACAAATGTGATTTAAATTAAGAAAAAGAAATTAGTTCCATGGATGCTCTGATTATGGTCTGCAAGGACACCCACAATGACTGGAAATAACTGATCATAACATGATAAATTATACCTGCGGCCTAGTGGACACAATGCCTTGAACTATTCCCCCTTGGTGTATACTTAGACAATAGTATTGACACAACAAAGTCTCGTCTCCCTCTGTTCTCACAATCACAATGTATCACTACTGTAGGCACCGATTTATTCAAACATGGAACGTCCTCGAGGAAATTACGATGCCACTTGGCCTCTTCACCAGCCTTATCCAAAGCTATGAATTCAGATTCCATGGTGGATCGGGCTATACACATTTGCTTTGTGGACTTCCACGACACCACTCCGCCTCCGATAGTGAATACATATCTACTTGTGGAAAACGAGTCTTTCATGTCGGATATCCAATTAGCATCATTGTACCCTTCATGTACTGCCGGATATTTCGTGTAGTGTAGCCCCACATTTAGGGTGTACTTCAAGTATCTTAATACCCCTTTTAGTGCTCTCCAATGCTCGTCACTTGGACTGCTTGTGAATCTACTTAACTTGTTCACAATGCACGCAAGATCAGGATGTGTACAATTCGTAATGTACATCACACTTCCTATGATCCTTGCATATTCCAATTGAGCTATAGAGTCATCTTTATTCTTTCTCAAGTGAACATTTAGTTCCAAGAGAGTCTTAGCCGGTGGATCGTCAAATGCTTTAAATTTCTTCAAAACTTTCTCAATGTAATGAGATTGTGATAAGACAATTCCATTAGACATCCTTTCGATTTTGATTCCTAGAATCACATCGGCTAATCCCAAATCTTTCATGTCGAAGTTTCGATTCAACATGCGTTTCGTATCAACGATCAATTCATGGTTATTGCCAATGATCAACATGCCATCAACATAGACACATACCAAAACAAAGGTGTTTGATGTACCTTTTACGTACACACACTTATCCCATTCGTTGATTTTGAAACCATTCGACAACATCGTGTTGTCAAACTTGATATGTCATTGTTTAGGAGCTTGTTAAGTCCATACAACGACCGAACGAGCTTGCACACCTTTTTCTCATTTCTGAGTGATACAAACCCTTCAGGTTGATCCATGTATATCTCATCCTCTAATTCACCATTTAAAAACGCAGTTTTCACATCCATTTGGTGTATTTCAAGATCGTGCAAGACAACGATTGTAAGAAGCACACAAATAGAGGTGATCCTCGTTACAAGTTAATAGGTATTGAAGAAGTCATACCCTTCTTTTTGTTTAAACCCCTTTGCAACCAAGAGGGCTTTATACTTTCCAATCAACCCATTAGCTTTATATTTTCTTTTAAGGATCCATTTGCATCCTAAGGGCTTGCAATCTTTCGAGAGGTCAACCAACTCTCACGTATGATTTTGCATAATCGAGTCGATTTCGCTATTAATAGCTTTCTTCCAGAGTGTAGCTTCTGGACTCGATAGAGCTTCTTTGATAGACTTAGGTTCATCTTCCAACACATAAGTGATGAAATCAGGACCAAAAGACTTTGCGATCTTAGCTCTCTTGCTGCGTCTCGGCTCTCTTTTGAGTCGAAGAACTCGCAGTCTCATCGAATGTTCTTTTGGATGTGCCAACATCCGGGCCAACACTCATTTCCGGTGTTGTCTTGGATGTGCCAACACTGGAGACAACACCCATTTCTGGTGTTCTCTCGAATGTGCCAACACCGGAGGCAACACTCGTCTTTTCCTTGTAAGGAAAAATGTTTTCAAAGAATATCGCATTCCTTCATTCAATAATGGTGTTTTTCATCATCTCCGGTATCTCTGATTTATAAATCAGAAACTGATAAGTACAACTGTTGAGTGCATATTCTACAAAGATACAATCGACGATTTTAGGGCCGATTTTCACTTATTTAGGAAGAGATACTTCAACTTTTGCCAAACACCCCCACACTTTGAGGTATTTATACGATGGTTTTTGTCCTTTCTACATTTCATAAGGAGTTTCATCCTTAGTCTTATGAGGAATCTTATTCAAAATGTGGTTCGCCGTTAAGATGGCTTCCCCCTACAAGTTTTGTGGTAAACCCGAGCTAATTAACATAGCATTCATCATCTCTTTTAGAGTACGATTTTTTCTTTCAGCTACACCATTAGACTGTGGTGAATACGGAGCCATTGTTTGATGTATTATGCCCAAATTGATGCCCAAATTGGAACATAATTGCTCAAACGACGCAACATACTCGCCACCTCTATCATTTCGAATAATTTTAATTCGAGTGTTAAGCTGATTTTCCACTTCATTTTTATAACGAATGAAAGCTTCCAAAGCTTCATCTTACTCCTTAAGAAATAGATGTAACAAAATCTTATGCAATCATCAATAAAAGTAATGAAATACTTTTTACCACCTCTAGTTTGTGTTGGGTCCCAAAATGAAGGTAGTAGACTTAGAGAGGGGGTGAATAAGCCTACTGTAATTTCAAACTTTTCTTTTCTTTTCAAGCATAGGTCGAGAGGCAGTAACCTTTTGGGAGGTTACTGATCACAGTTGTATTGCAGAAGCTTCATCTCATTCAAAAACCAAATATAGGAGACATGCATCTTAACATAATATATGTAGGTAGAACAGTAGGCATAAATGAACGCATAGATATACAGAGGTTCGAAGGTGGAGTAATCCTTCTACATCCTTTCTGCCTCTTCTCAAGAGGGAACATTTGTTAATCTTGTTGGTTTACATAGCCCTATTTATTATAACACAGATTTAACAAGTAAGTAGCAAGCCCACACAGCTGCTTGTCTACTCTCCTAACTGATCCACATAGGATCCTTGCTTTCTCTCCTAGAAAGTGGACAGCTTATCAGGATCCCAGTCCTGACTAAGCACTCTCAGACAGTCCTTAAAAGGTTTGTCTTCTTCTTCTTCAACTGGATGCTCTGTTGTAGCTTGCTGCTCGACTATTTAACTGAGTATGCGTTTCTGGGGTATTGAGTGTTTGATCTTTCTTCTCTTCTTTTATCTTTTAAACACTCTTTTCTCTTTTCTTCTTTTCTATATGCCCCTACCCCCTTTTCTGCGCTTTCTCTTCTGAGTTTTCTCTCTCCGAGCTTTTCTTGTTGCTCGCTTCTTCTCTCTTTTGCACATGCACAATCTCTTTCTTCTTTTCAGTCTTCAGTCTTCTTCTATTTATAGAATAGAAAATCTGCCCGTTGAAGGTAAGTAGATTTCCATCATTAAATGCGCCGCACTCCTTCTGATACACGCCAGCTTTTTGCTTTCCACGTGTCTTCTTCTGATTGGCTCTATCCTTCTTCTCTCTACTGGTAACTTTTGACTTCTTCCCATGCCAGCTTTGTAGTTTCCTCCTCGTGCTTACTTTGGAGCTTCCTTCTCTGGCTTACTCCGTCAGGTGGCTTGAGGCTTTTGCAGCATGCTGCTCTGTAGTATGCTCCGGCATGCTTTCTCAGGTAGCTTCCTATCTGGTAGCTTGCTGCTTTGCACTCTGCTTCGGCAAGGTCTCTTTCAGTAGCTTCCTGCAGTCATCAGTATCCTTTTAGTTAACCCGATTCCTTTTATCATTCTCTGCAATGTCCTTCCTTTGACACTTTCTCTGACTTATCTTTTTACAGTAATCTTGTTGCAGTAACCTTACGAGCTAGGTTATGCATTATAGAGTTAAGGTTACTTCCTTAAGGTTTTGTCACATCAAAACATACTTAAATGTTTCCAACAATTTTTCTCTTTTTTTATAATGACAAAACCTTTGTAGAAGATCAAAAGGACATAATCATTTTAGCACAGAAAGCAAATTTATAATATAACAAGATAGAGCATACTGCTTTCATTAAATCACATATAAGTCTAAAAGAAAGGTCATAAGGAGTGAGCTTTTAGAGAATATAAGACATTTTATATAGATGAAACATTTACAATACAACGTAGTAAGCAAAGTACAATGTAAATATTCTATCTAAACTCATTCTTCTTTCTCTTACTCTTTCCTTTCTTTATTGTCCCCTTTTGCTTGCTGCTAGCTTCTTTCTTCTCTAGTTTTTCCCTCTTTTAGGTGCAAGGTCTTACTCCCAATTGGTTTTTGTTGGTCCCAAAACTGCTGTAGGTAGGTTTAGAAGAGGGGGGGGGGGGTGAATAAGCCTACCTTCTTTTTACTTTTTCTTCTAACTTTTTCGACTCACTTCTAAGATCAGTAACCTTTTGGGAGGTTACTGATTAGAGTGGTTTGCAGAAGCTTAATACAGAGCCGAGTAGAAGATGTGCAGCTTATCAGAGAGAATGCATGTATGCATGAAGTGCAGTAAGAAGATAAAGATGCAAGGATGTATAGAGGTTCGAAGGTGGAGTAATCCTTCTACGTTCTCTCTTCCTCCACACAGGTGTGAACCTTTGTTAAGCTGATTGATTTACATAGACCTATCTATTACAACCACCCTTAACAAGTAAGTAGCAAGCCTTCACACAAATACTTGCCTACTTTCCCTGATCCACACAGGATCCTACTCTACCCACCCAGGGTCCTTACTTTCTCTCCTAGAAAGTGGTAAACTCAGCAGGACATTACTCCTCGCACTGAGTACTCCGAGACAACCTTTTAGAGAGGTTTATCTCCTTCTTCTTCAATGGGTGTTTTTTTCTAATTGACTCCTCTTCTCTTTTCTCTCTACCGGTAACTTCTTGTGTCTATCGGTAACTTTGACTTTTCTCCCCATGCCTGCTTTGCAGCTTCCTCCTCTGGCTTCACTTTGGAGCTTTTTCTTCCGGCTTGTTGCCTATGCAGTATGCTTTCGGCATGGTCTTCCAGGTAGCTTCCTGTCCTGCTGTGTTCTGCTTTGGCGAGATTCCTTCCAGTAGCTCTCTGAAGTCTATAGTATCCATTATTAGTTTATCCGATTCTTTATAATCATTCTCTTCAGTATCCTTCTACTGCAGTAACTCTATTGCAATAACCTATCCTAAGATTGGTTATGCATATTAGAGTTACTTTAAGTATTTGTCTCATCAAAATATTCTACAAATGTATCCAACAGTTTTCCTCTTTGATTGCGAAAATGAGCGGAAAAAGGTGAAGAGGCTTCTTCGGAAGAGAGAAGGAAAACAGATGGGAGGGTCCTGAGAAGAGGCAGAGAGCGTTGGTGTAGTAGATTGCTGCAGCCTCTCTCTCGATATAATCTCACCAACTCCTCCTACTGTTACTCCAGCTCAGTCCCTTGGAAGCAGAATTCATCCAGTACCTGGAAGGGCTGATATCTTCTCTTCTCCACCTCTGGAAGACTTTTCATTTTCCATGATCCTTCGCAGTTTTTCCCCCCCTTTTGACATCATCATTGAGTTGAAGCTCTGGGGTTACTATAGAGGGATCCTTCCACTCTATCTCCGGCCTCTAAGAGGAGAACCTGGGTGCAAGCCCTTTGGAATTCAGGTGAGGGCAGTAAGCTAGAAGATCGAGTCTTCGAAGAAAGACTTGTTTAACAAGTGTCAAGCGTGAGAGATGACTTTTTGTGATTTTAGAGGTGCTTGGTTGATTATTTGTAGAGAATGTGCTTCTAAGAAGGAATGAAGAGAATGGTTTCCAACAATCTGGTGTCATCTTGTAACAAGGATAAGAGAAGGTTTATGAATGAACATGAAGAAGATGAGTGCATGTATTTATAGAGTTTGAGATACTCTCTGTTTTGAGTGTTCTGTGAGATCCTACGGTTAGGTTTATCTTTTTAAAGATCTCATTAACTGCTCCGCCGGTTTTCAATAAAGTTGTTGGCAGTTTCCACAACTTTATTTTTTTTCTCCTCTGCATGAGGTGATTACTTGAGTGTTTGGTCAACACTTGATTCTCAACCCTTAGATTTTCTTGATCGCACGACTGATATTCAAGGGTTCTGAAAAAGGTGGTCTGTTTTTCATGTACGTACGTTACCGGTTGCTTTGGTAGCTGCTGAGTTTGGTGAGATGTAACCCACCAGTGACCTCCTTTCCAGTGACTTGATGACAACTACTCTAAAGTCTAGTAACCTAGTATCTAGTGGCTCGGTGTCTAGCGTCCTGGTTTGCAGCGACTTGATGTTCAGTGACCTAGTATCCATCCATCTGATGTCTAGCGTCCTGATTTTCAGCGTCCTATTATCCAACGTCCTATTATCCAGCGACCTAGTATCCAGCAACTTGGTGTCTAGCATCCTGTAGTTAAAGCTTTGTCATATCGTCAAATGTTCCCCCTGAATTCAGTAGCCTATTGTCTGAGGGTGAGTTGATCTTCTTTTGAGTTTTCAGATTAATGTGGCAATCACATCTTACTTCGGTTGTCTATGGGTTGCTCTTTGGTGTTTGCTTTCTGTTGAAGGTACCTGCAGAACGAATATTCTGACATAGGTACCTATATGAGTATAGGTCCTTATGAGTTAGTTTTCTTTTTAGGAATTCAAACTTTCCTTACAACAGACAGTTGCTGTAGAGACAGTCTGCTTCCTTCAAGATTCTTGTTAGTAAGCAAAAAAAGGTGTGTGTAGGTGTTTACTTATTGTATCTCTTTAGAGTATGAACTTTTTTAGGTATAGAAAAGACAAAGTAAGATACCAGTAAGGTGGACAGTTTTCTTTTCCCTTTTTTTTTTTTTTTTGAGTTACTGTTCTGCTGAGTTTCCTCAAGGAGTATCAGGTTGTTGTAGACATTTTACAGCATACCCATATCCTTTGGGTTTCTTCAAGGATTTAACTCTTTTGCCTACTGAGTTACCTTGATTTGTACTAGAGGTTCCCCCTTACTTCATGATTATCTCTTTTAAGATATAGGGTCACTTTCAGTATAACCTTAGGTACTTCTGAGGTTTCCGTATGAGTAGGTGAAGCATCTTCTTTGGAATTTAACGTACAGGCTTCCCTTTCTCATTTTCAAATCAAGTGACCAAAATTTTCAAGACTGTTATCTTCAGACCTCTAAAGATTCTTTCCTTTGGCTTTCTTGGTCGTTGGTTCTCATGTGATCACTTGAGTTTCTTAACAGGATAAAGATAAACGAGACCAAAAACATAAACGCAAATTAGAACGAGGTACCTGATCATCGTTATTTCTTTCTTGAGAGTTTGATTTGAGAGTAGATCTTGTTTCATCCTTTGCTTCCTTTTGGAGTATGGTCTGGTTGATGGAGTGAGCTTCTCTTCTTACACTCTCGCTTGACTTCTTCAGCATCTCCTTCAAGGTTACTTGCTTGCTCATCATTGTTATCTGGTGATTCCATAATTGTCTATGCTCCCAGTTTTGCTTTGTGCTAGCTTTTTTTTCTTACTCAGCAGCCTGCTTCACTTGTTGATCTGCTCTTCATTTCGTAAAAGCTTGCTCATTATGCACAGTTTTCTGCCTAGTAGCCTATTCCTTGAGTATAGCTTGTTGTTCATCAGCTTCCTGCTCTTGAGCAGTTTTTCTTCATAACTCAGCCAGTTCTTCAAGTTTCTTCATGGCTGCTTGTTGTCTTCACATCAGTTACACTTTCACAAGAAGGACTTGTGATGTTTCAGATCACGTGTTTATGATGTGAGGGGGGGGGGGGGAGAGAGAGAGAGAGAGAGAGAGAGAGAGAGAGAGAGATGTTTATCAAGGATTGGATCTGCACAGATCGATTAGATCTAACATTTCATCCAAATTGCTCTGATACCACTTGTTGGTATCAGATATCCTTTGTTGGATGTTTTATCCATCCTGCACTGATACCACTTGTTGGGTCCCAAAATGATGGTAGTAGGCTTAGAGGAGGGGTGAATAAGCCTACTGTAATTTCAAACTTTTCTTTTCTTTTCAAGGCTAAGGTCGAGAAGCAGTAACCTTTTGGGAGGTTACTGATCACAGTTGTATTGTGGAAGCTTCTTCTCATTCAAAGACCAAATATAGGAGACATGCATCTTAACATAATATATGCAGGTAGAGCAGTAAGCATAAATGAACGCATAAATATACAGAGGTTCGAAGGTGGAGTAATCCTTCTACATCCTCTCTGCCTCTTCTCAAGAGGGAACATTTGTTAATCTTGTTGGTTTACATAGCCCTATATATTACTCCCTCCGTCCCGCTCTATTTTGCCTACTTTCCATTTTTGTTTGTCCCATCTTATTTTGCCAGCCCAAAAATGGCAAAGAAGAATTTACTCTCTTACCCCTCCATTTCTTTCATTTTACAACTTTTGCATTCAAAATGCACACATTAATTACAAAACTGCCACTCAAAAACATTAAAATAACACATCACATCAAAGTCAACAGTTTTTTCTTAGGCTCCATGCCGGTCAAAGTAGGCAAAATAACCTGGGACGGAGGGAGTATAACACAGATTTAACAAGTAAGAAGCAAGCCTACACAGCTGCTTGCCTACTCTCCTAACTGATCCATACAGGATCCTACCCGATCCACTAAGGATCCTTGTTTTTTCTCCTAGAAAGGGGACAGCTTATCAGTATCCCAGTCCTAACTAAACACTCTCAGACAGTCCTTAAAAGGTTTGTCTTCTTCTTCTTCAACTGGATACAACAAGCTTAGGCTTCTTTTGCAGGTTGCTCTGTTGTAGCTTGCTGCTCGACTGTTTGACTGAGTATGCGTTTCTGGGATATTGAGTGTTTGAGCTTTCTTCTCTTCTTGTATCTTTTAAACACTATTTTCTCTCGTATTCTTTTCTATATGCCCCTACCCCCTTCTCTGCGCTTTCTCTTCTGAGCTTTCTCTCTCCGAGCTTTTTTTGTTGCTCTACTATGCTCGCTTCTTCTCTCTTTTGAACATGCGTACTCTCTCTCTTCTTTTCAGTCTTCAGTCTTCTTCTATTTATAGAATAGAAAATCTGCCCGTTGAAGGTAGGTAGATTTCCATCATTAAATGCGCAACACTTCTTCTGATACACGCCAGCTTTTTGCTTTCCACGTGTCTTCTTCTGATTGGCTCCATCCTTCTTCTCTCTACTGGTAACTTTTGATTTCTTCCCATGCCAGCTTTGTAGCTTCCTCATCATGCTTACTTTGGAGCTTCCTTCCCTGGCATGCTCCGTTAGGTGGCTTGAGGCTTCTGTAGCATGCTGCTCTGTAGTATGCTCCGACATGGTTTCTCAGGTAGCTTCCTGTCTGGTAGCTTGTTGCTTTACACTCTACTTCGGCAAGGTCTCTTTCAGTAGCTTCCTGCAGTCATCAGTATCCTTTTAGCTAACCCGATTCCTTTTACCATTCTCTGTAGTGTCCTTCATTTGACACTTTCTCTGACTTATCTTTCTGCAGTAACCTTGTTGCAGTAACCTTACAAGCTAGGTTATGCATTATAGAGTTAAGGTTAGTTCCTTAAGGTTTTGTCTTATCAAAACATACTTAAATGTTTCCAACAGTTTGCACAAACTTTAAATCACACATATCCGTGTGAACCAATTCTAGAGGTTTAGTGCTCATTTTCACCGAATGAATGGTATCTTAGCCGTTTTGGCTTCCACACAAATTTCACACTTTTCAGGTGTTTCAATTTTTGGAATGTTAAGTAAATCGAGATTTACTAACCTGTTTATAGCATTTAGATTTACATGTCCTAATCTAAGATGCCATAAAGAAGAGCACTCAGTCAAATAAGCAAAAGTAGATGACTTTCCATTTATAACATTACTGTCAACATTGCTGACGGTGTTACGGCTGGTGTTGCCAACACCGCCGACAATATCAGAGACAACACTCTTGCCAACATGGCTTAGAACGACAATAGCAGAAATTTTGAACAGTCATTTGTCTAAATACCCCTTTCCAAGGAACTGTCCGATTTTGCTAAGTATAAATTTTTTAGACTCAAACACTAGTCTAAAACCGTGGCTAACTAGAAGTGATCCGGAGACCAAATTCTTTCGGATGTCTGGGACATGCAACACATCTTTCAATAGCAGCTCCTTTCCAGAAGTGAGCTTGAACTTCACGTTGCCAATACCAGCTACATCAGACGTAGCATAGTTGCCCATATTGAGCTTCCTTCCGATGCATGGGGTATAAGTCGAGAATGATCCCTTCTCTGAGCAAACATGGCAAGTGGCACCGGTATCCACAAACCATTCATTTGGGTTGTCAACCAAGTTGGTCTCAAACACCACCACCGACATGTCTTTGGTCAACTCACATTTTTCAATCATGTTAGCATTGGATTGATGCTTACCACTTTTATTTTTCTTAGGTAGACGACAATCATTTGCCTTATGATTCGGTTTACCACAATTGTAACAATCACCATTGAACTTGGGCTTTCCTCCCGAATGATCTTTCTTGCCCTTTCCATTTGTCCTCTTCCTGTTATTAGAGGAACCTTCCAACAAGTTGGTCTTAGCCTCCTCAGGAACATGGCCAAATTTACCGTCCATTCTACGGTTATCTTCTTCAATTCGAAGTTTCACAATCAAGTCATCAAGACTCATTTCCTTGCGTTTGCGCTTGAGATAGCTCTTAAATTCCCTCCAACCGGGGGGGGTAGCTTCTCGATCACAACAGCAACTTGAAACGGCTCGGGCAAGGCCATACCCTCAGAAAGGATATCATGCAAGATCAATTGAAATTCTTGGATTTGTTCCACAACCGACTTAGAATCATTCATCTTAAAGTCTAGGAACTTAGCCACAATGAATTTCTTAGATCCGACATCCTCCGTTTTATACTTCTTTTCCAAAGAGTCCCATAAGTCCTTTGAAGTTTTTCCACAACAGAATACATGTTATACAACGTATCAACCAATCCATTAAGGATATAGTTACGGCACAAGTAACCTCCCTCGCACCATTGGTCAAGCGCAATGCGCTTTTCCACATCCGTGTCATCCTCGGCAACCACGAGACATTCCTCAATTAGGAATCTCACTACATGTAGCGTATAGTCAGGTAAAACAATATCTTTTGTTGCCATTTTTTAAAGTTAGCACCCGTAAATTTCTCGGGCTTCTCTCATTGGATAGGAGTTACAAAGGGTTTCCTAGTCGAAGAAGTCGACATTGTTTAGTGATATTCCTCTTTGAGATTGTTGGGTTTATAGATTTACCGAATATTTTACTTTCCTTTCGAATATTTTCAATCTTAATTTAAATATGAATTTATATCTTGGTAACTATAACATAAAAATTAAGAATTTGAATTATGAAATAAATTAAAATTTTAAATCTTGATTTTCATATTTCTTTCAACGTTTATATTTATTAAAATAGAATTTAATTAGAAAAAATTGAAAATGTATCTATTCTTTTTAATGGTCATTTGATAATTTTAAACGTTAATAATAATTTTATAATATTTATAGTTGTAAAGATAGAAAGTTTTTAGAAATTACAATTCAAAATGAAAGAATTAAAGATAAAAATATATAGATTATTTAACGTATAATGGTATAACTGAAAATTTAGTATACAATTTAAAGTTTATTTAGTAATTTTTTAATTACTTGAATATCTTTTGTATTCTACTTTATTATTTTATCTTATGAAATGATTATAATATTTCAGTTAATATAATTTTCAAAATTATCAAAAATAACTTTAAGACCTCTATATTTGTATATTAAAATCAATATTATTGATAATCTATTATCAAATGTATTTAGTTATTTATCTAAATCTTTTGAGATATGTTTTTTCATCATATCATTGTATAAATCATTAGTTCAATGTTTCTACCTATACTTATCGCAGGGTTGTATATTTTTAAGTCATTATGTAAACATTCCAATATGAACTATATGCTAACAATTGGTTACATTTGTTAGTCTTCATAAATTATTAAATTGATTAAGTATTCATTTAATTTCAATTTCTTTGATCGCAATTATTTCTTAATGCATACTATTTTAGAGACCAAATATGAATTTTTTTCCAAAAAGCTTTCAAGACATTTATTTATATCCTTATTAAATACATTAATTTGAATTAAATATCCGATTTTAATTTCTATCAACATTGTTATTATTATATAAATAATTCATATGCTCTTATATGTAATATCAAATATGTTATAAAGTTGTTCAAACTCTTTTACCTCTATCTTATATTTAAGTTTATAGGAGAATCTAAAGGTCTAATAAGAACACCAAGAGTCTTGGAGCTCAATTGATTTCAACGGTGCAGAGATCGTGTGACGATCGATCAGGGTTTGAACCTTTGCCACACAAGTTTTATTTGTTCTCCCCTCCTTTCCACACCCCAAGCTCATTTAAATTTAAAAAAAAAAAAGAGGTCTTATAAAAATATTTTAAACATAACATTTAATTTTTCCACGTTTTATAAGAATATTTTAAATATATCATTCAATTTTCCCACGCAATTCAATTGTTTTACTATTCTGCATAATTCATGTACTGTATGAATTCACAATCTCAAAATTCTTATTTCTATGATTCTTAGTTTTATGTCATGTTAATATTTACTTTCAATTATTCTATTATACTATAAACAATTAATGTTTTATGATTGTTTAAATTTTCCTTTTAATTTATATATATTATGTTCATATATTATAAGAGACATATTTCTCTTTCTATCAATACATTTAAATATAGGTGTGAAATTTTAAATAATTTCCACATAGTCATGGATTATAGATCATTAATATCTATAAATACTTGATACAATATTAACATTTCTCTTGTTAATTTTCTTTCTATCAATATATTAAATAGAGTAAAGTACTTTTTTCCCCCATAAAGTGGGGCCCCTGACAATTTAGAACTTTATTTATTAGGGTTGGCAATTTTGGACAGTAAATTACAAAAAAGTGCAACTTATGCTAAATTTCAGCCCGAATTGCTTATTTGGGCTGAAATTGCACGTACGGTGCACGTGTGGCCTGAATTTCTGGCCGTAATCGGACATGCTGGATTTTTTTACTTACGTGGCAATTAAAGAAAAAAACAATTCCATCAAAAAAACTACAATAAACAGGTCTTAGGAAAAATCACCCCCAAAATCTCAAAAAATCAATATAGTGATTTGGTATTTTACTTCTTTAATTAATCAATCATCAAACATAAAGTTATATTATATCGGTTCATTTTAAAAGTAGAATATTATTCAATTAAGTAAAATGTTTGATAATAGAAATAATACATTAAACATTTATTATAATTAGCATGTATATAAAATATATATTACTCTCTTTGTCTTTATAATTACCGTCGTTCTGAATTTAAATTATGTTTCATATCAAGTGTCGTTTTAAACTTTTATACAATTTTATGAACATATTATCCCTACTAATATCCATTAGCTAAAATTTAGGAATTTAATATGATAGAAATATGTTGATACTCTTTCCAATCTGAAATCATAAATTTCTTAATTAGTTAAGAGTATATTAGTCCAATTTGTATGTTGGTTTGTTCATGATAACCTATAAAATAATATTAAAAAATAAATAATAAATAATCAATTTCTACTTTTTAGTTGAAAATTGTTAGAAAATATCTCATTTATACTATTAGAAATACAAATATATTAAATTCATTTCAATGACGAAGAAAAAAAATTAACATGTAGGACCCTTCTTAAAAAAAATCTTTTCGATAGATACGTATCTTGATATCTACATTATTTCTCTTCATTTTTTAGTTATTGTCATTGGTTAATTTTTGAGATATAATAAAAAAAGAAAATTTAAAAATCAATTTAAAACATGTTTCCAAACTTGAAATTTTCAACATACTTAAATTAGTTTTTTAATTAATTTTATTAATTATTAATAAAAATTAAAAAATGGAATGTTGAAAGTTTGACTTTTGGCGGGAAATAAATGATCATTTTGTTATTATATATACTAGTTTTGTACCCGTGCGATGCACGAGATAAAATTTTATAAAATACAATTATAATATTTTTATTTGAGATTTGGAAAAAAAAGTATATACAAATGTAATATAATGAAATTAAGTAATTTATATATTATATATTTTAAATATTTAATTGTTGGATATAATCTCTAGGTACGGTAATAAAATAAGATATTGTAATTTTAAACTTAGTTTATATATAAATAAGATGGATATTAATTCTATAGAAATTATCACATTTCAAGTACACTATTCAAGATAAAGGAATAATGTTTACGCAAACAAATCACAACATTAAAGCTATGTTCTATATAAGATAGGAGGAATAATTCAACCAACTACTTTTAAGCATGTTATCTTTAAAACAAATAAATTCTATGATAAAAATCTCAAAAAAAATAAAAGAAATATAAAAACAAAATATATGATTAATTTCCAATTATTTCTAACCCAAAAGAAAAAAAAAAACAATCTACTTATAATGTAAATTTATAGTCTTCTTTATCACTTTTCCATGTAAGTTTTCATTCAAGTTTCTTCACGAAATTCCTGCATAAAGTAAAAAAAAAAAATTACATTAATAATAATCCATATGCAATACCAATAAATAAAACATTCATCTCCAAATATGAATAACGATATGAACTTTAATCGTTAAGAAATGATTTATAAAGTCAAAAAATTATTAACTGTCCATCCAAACTATATGATGTAGATCAAATAAAAATCATAACCAAATAAAATAAAAACCAAAAAAAGAAAAAAAAGAACACAATCCCATGAGCACCATGAAAGCAAAAGATTTGTATTGCAGAATTTGAGAAATTAAAGAGGAAGTGTGAGTCAATTCTAAGTTTTTTCTCTCATATTTATAGTGCATAATTTGTTCATTAGATATGGAATTAGTGCATTTTATATGTCATAAATTTAGCTGCTTCCTAATTTATAGATTTTTTTCCCAATTATAATGATTGCAAATAAATGTTAGTTTCTACTTAATTCCTATACATGAAATCAAATCACATCATTCACAATTAATGTGTTTATTGATAAAATCAAAACGTTTTATTATATTACATTATGTTATACATTAAATATTATTTTTATTGAATTTTATTATTTACAAAATAGAAAATCCTGTTCAATATATATAGTATATAAAATCAAGATCAAGATAATATCACAATCTTATTTGTTTGCTCATATTATTGTATATTCAATTTTAATAGTGAAATTTAGTAGGGATTTATTTGTATCTTATTTAATGGATGAAAATGATAGCATCAACATCTATTATATTTTTAAAATGACATTTCAAATTATATTAATTTTAAAACAAACCAATATTTCTATGTAATTGATGTCAAATAACTTGATGTATAAGTCATTAAGAAATTTTTATATAAAATCATATGGAATGCTTAGATGAAAAATCATTTAGTTTGCATCTATAAAATAATTTAACATTTTTTTAAATTGAAACATATTAAATTAACATTTTTATTAAATTGAAACGTATTAAATAGAAGAAGGATAGCTAATGGCAATAATTTTTTTTCCCTAATTTGTAATAATATTCATCAGGTTAATGAGGCAATTGATTTTTTTTTATTTAATGGATAAACATTATATCTTTTCCATAAATATGAAAACAACTTTTGGGTGGAAAAATTATTTAAGGAAATGTTCTTCTTCATATATATATATATATATATATATATATATATATATATATATATATATATATATACACAAAAACTTTTATGCATCAGGTGCACGGATCCTAGATCCATGCACCCGACCCGACCCGCGCGTGTACGCGCTTCCACGCGCGTCTGACGCGCCCTCACGCGCTCCCACGCGCCTGGGCGGATGCGCACCTTTAGGTTACGTTAAGGATACCTTTCAGTTATGTTAAGGATACCTTTAAGTTATGGTAAGGATACCTTTCAGGGATACATTTCAGTTATGTTAAGGATACCTTTAAGTTATGGTAAGGATACCTTTCAGTTATGTTAAGAATACCTTTGAAATCCTGATTCCAGGTTACATGTCATGTTATGTTAAGAATACTTTTTAGTTATGTTAAGCATACCTTGAGGTTATGTTAAGGATACCTTTAGTTATGTTAAGAATACCTTTTGGTTATATTAAGCATACCTTTAGGTTATGTTAAGAATACCTTTAAGTGATGTTAAGGATACCTTTGAAATCGTGATTCCAGGTTACATACCATGTTATGTTAAGAATACCTTTTAGTTATGTTGAGCATACCTTTAGGTTATGTTAAGGATACCTTTAATTATTTTAAGAATACCTTTTGATTATATTAAACATACTTTTAGGTATATTAAGGATACCTTTAGGTTATGTTAAGAATACTTTTATGTTATGTTAGAGATACCTTTGTGTACAAAATGTGTAACACAACTACCTTATGGATAAGGTATCTCTAACATAACATAAAAGTATCTTTAACATAACATAAATGTATGCCTGACCTAAATTAAATGTATGAAATTTGGGCACAAAGGTATCCTTAACATAACCTAAAGGTATCTCTATACATTACCTAAAGGTATTCTTAACATAACCTAAAGGTATGTCTAACTTAACGTAAAGGTATGAAATCTGGGCATAATGGTATCATTAAGGTAATCTAAAGGTATTCTTACGCATTACATAAAGGTATTCTTACGCATAACTAAAAGTCATGACTAAAATTGAAAAAAAAAACAAGCGCGAAAAAAAAAAAAAAAGAAGCGGGTCGGATTACCCGGATCCGACCCGGGTGCATGGATCGGGTAATCCGACCCGGGTGCATGGATCTAAGATCCATGCACCTGATGCACAAGAGACTTACTCATATATATATATATAAAGACAATGTCACATTATAGAATATTAATATCATAATTAATTAAGTATGATATTCATTTTATTATTACATATGATTTATTATCAAATCAAGTGGAGTTCTTTAATTTCTTTCTATATGATATATTATTACAATATATCTTTTAATTTTTATATTTAGAATTATTTAATTGTTGAATTTATGTATTATCTAGATTATTTGGTTATCAAGTGGCGAATTAATTTTTATATATCTACTCCTTTATATAACAATTATGTTTTATACGTCAACAAAATTACATAAAATAGTATCTATATTTTGGTTATCTTTTTATATATTTTATTATTTTGTAATGATAAGAATTATATAATAAATATATTTTATGTATATATTTATATGCATATTAAATTATATATAAATGTATATTAACATCGAATGAATAATTGTTTTATTATTTATATGATATTATGATTATGATATTATATGATGTAAATCATATATATATATATGTATACACACATTGCTAAATGATATCATAAATATATGAATTGAAATTGACAAATATGGTAATTTTATTATATCATATCACTTCCTTAAATATATATATATATATATATATCATCAATCATGATTTATTATTTATCATTTAACATTTATTTTAATAAAAAAATCATTTCCAATTTTGGTAGGGTGTTTTTGGCGGGAAAATTTTAACATTACTATTTGAGGAAATGTTTGTGTTTTTATATATATAAAGATATATATAGATATAGATTATATTTTGCCTCCAATTTTGATACCTACGTCAGCAGTTTAATTATGGACCGATAGAGTTATTGTCCTGAAAATGCTTATTTTTTAGGGTATTTTTGTTTTTTATTAATTAATTTCTGAATTATAATTGGTGCTCGTTGATGACTGTCACATCACAGCTAACGAAAAACTCTCAAAACTCTCATTTTCGTCTTAACTCCTATGTTTTTTGGTCAAATTCAACTGCACATCATTTCATAAACTTTACATAAAAATATGACAAAAAGCTCACCAATATCATCAAATAATCCCCATCATAGTCGTCGAAAAACTTCATGACTGTCACTCAAGGTGAAAACCAAATTTCCTCTAAATCATAACCAAATGGCTCAGTTTCTCTCGCTTATTCTCGAATTGAAGACATGATTTTGAGAATTTAAAATATAATAAGAACTATTGTGATTTCTATAAAAAAAAAATTAAACTTACAGTCTCCACCCCAATACTTTTAAAAGATAAAAGTACCCTTCTAAATAAATATCTTCATGTGAATTTTCTATCGTCAACAACATTTGGTTGTCTATTAGTATCATTCGCAAAGGTTGGTGATGGTATTATAAAATTCCAAAGTTCAAGTATCTATAATAATTAATTTTAGTTTGATAGATTATTTGAACCAAAGTCTCTATGTCTTCCAAATAAATCTCCATGGGTTATTTAATTTTATTTCCTTTTGATTTTGGTAATTCAAACTTACTGATTCTTATATAAAGATAATTATATTTTGCCTCCAATTTTGGTAGTTACGTCAACAGTTTTGAAAACTTGGACAAAAAAAATGAATGAAAGTGAAAAAAATTAAAATATAGAGGACCAAAATTGAAAAACGAATACTTTGTCGAAAAAAATGAAAAATGTCTTACATATGAAACCAAAATTGAAATTATCCCTAACTTCTAATATAGTACAATACTTTAATAAAAATATTATATTTACAGTATAACTTTTTTCATAAGTTTTTAATATATCATTGAAAAGCTCTTTAAATTTATATTAATATGATCAAACTAATTTTAGTCTCAAATTTAGAATGTTACAGAAGAATAATTTTAGTTTGTTGATAGATTATTTGAAACAAAGTCTACTCTCCATGGCGTTATTTAATTTTAAGTTCCTCTTGATTTTGGTAATTCAAACTTGCTGATTCTTATATAAAGATAATTATATTTTGCCTCTAAATTTGGTAGCTACATCAGCAATTTTGAAAATTTAGACAAAAACAAAAAAAAAAGATTGAAATTGAAAAAAATTAAAACATAAAAAGACCACAATTGAAAAACGAATACTTAATTGTCAAAAAATGGAAATTGTCTTACATATAAAACCGAAATTGAAATTATCCCTAACTTCTAATAGTACCATATTTTAATAAAAACATTAAATTTAGAGTATAACTTTTTTTTTTTCATAAGCTTTTAATATATCAAGAAAAACTCTTTTAATATATCAATATGAAACTAATTTCAGTCACAAATTTAAAATATTATAGAAGAAAAAGCAAAAGTCTCATATAACACATTTGCGCATTCTCAATCATAACTTCCTAGAATTATTTATTTAACCAATTATACTTGTCCTCAGGTTTGAAGTGTCATGTTCATGATGTCTGGATCAATTTGATGATACAAAATAACAGCAGTATATACAATTAAAACAAAACCACCCTTTTAGCAACATGCTTTTAGATGGCAATACCAATACATGCTATAAAATGCTTTTAATAAAATGCTTTTAGATGGCAATACCAATAACATGCTTTTAGATGGCAATACCAATACATGCTATAAAATGCTTTTAGATGGCAATACCAATAACATGCTTTTAGATGGCAATACCAATACATGCTATAAAATGCTGAACTCTTTTTAAAAGAAAAGCACAAAATATTGAATTATCGATCAAATATGAAAACAAAGTTGATACACTAGCAATAAGTATCATGAGTTTATGAATAACCAAATAAACACTTCATTGAAGAAAAAACAATATAATAAAACTAAGTCAAGAAACATGTGATTTTCATGATATTCAGATGAGCAGATCACCATATGATTAGCCGCTCCGTCCTGCAAGAAAAGGTAGCAACCATTATATGTATGCATTTGTTTATTCTCTAGCAGTCAAATTGCAAAACTGAATTACTAACCTTGTCATCCTACTTGCCGCTCACGAGTCCCATGAAGACTTGATCGAAAACTGATTTGGAGTTTTACCCGAATTTAATATAGCCGCATGTAACACCGTTTGTATTTGCACTATAGCTAGAGGATTGCTGTCAACTATATCAATATTTGAAACTGTTTCATCTTCACCTCTCAAATAGAAATGTTTCAGTTTGTAGCAATGTTCTATGCTTAGCTTTTGAAGAGATTTAAAGCTTTCCTTTGCCCCCTCCAATTCCTCTAGATCAATATCTTCAAGTAGAAGACTATTAAGCCTTGGAAATTCGTCTGCTTCTATTTCCCATTTCGGGCCTTGAAAGGCATTACCTCGTAATTTGAGCACTTGCAGGTTTGGTAGCGAAGAAATCTTTTTCATTTCAATCCAAGGATAGCCCAACCCATTCAGATACAATTTTTTCAGACTTAATGGGAACATTGGAAGTGGAACAAGTGATGCAACGACCTCAAACATGCTTACAGGATTCACAATGACACATTTAAGTGATTCTAGTTTGCTAAGATTGGAGATATTATCAAATAAACTCAAAGTCTCAATCACGTCGGGCATCAACTCAATTCGAATTCCTAGCTTTTTTACATTGGGGATCTTCTTAATAACATCCTTAGTGCAACTACCTAGGGTCACATCTAATAGTGTACGAAGGTTTTGGAAAACAGTACTTTTACCCAGATGAGGTATATCTCTTCCCATGACATGAAGATGCTTCAATTTCTTCAAATTCCATATCCTCATAGGCAAATAAGATAAAGCTTCACAGGATCTGATGCTTAAATGTTGATGCACAATCAAGTATCAAAGACTTTTAAGTTTGGAAATGGAAGAAGGGAGATTTTTGTTGCATGTCAGAGCAAGGTATCTTAACATAACTAGTTTCAGTACTTCTAAAGGGAACTCATAAAAACGGATTTGAAGAGCATCCAGTTTTGTGAGTAACTTTAAACTAAAGCATATCGGTACCTCATATCGGTGATATGAACCTAAACATAGGAGAGTGTGGGCGGTAGACGCACAATTTTCCTCGATTGATTTGCACACATCTTTGACGCCAAACAATACATTATTGTGGACGGTTAGTCTGCTCTGGTTTCTTATATTTTTCCTTGAAGCATCTCCGTAACTATCTATGACGTGAAAGAAGTTTATCTTCCTAGCTTCTTTATAGCAGAAGTGCCACCAAGAAGCATGAAGGCCACAAGTGTTTACTCTTTCAGTCGGATTGAATAGGGTGCTTCTCTGGTAGACCATGATAAGACTACACAAAGCAAGGGATTGCAAGCATCCTACACCAGAAAGTTCTAAAGTTTGGAAAGAACCTTTCTTAATGATTTTCTCAACAATCTACAGGTTAATGAGTTTGGACTTTGGCATTTGATGGTTTTGTGGGAAGACTCCAATATAGAGAAAACACAATTTTAAATCATCACTTAAATCCTCAAAGCTTGGATATAGTACCTTTGATATTTCGTCATAGGCATCCATGAAAAGTTGGTGTCTCTTTTGTGCTACAACCTCATTCCAGAAAGATTCCGTCTTCTCGGCCTTTGACAGAAGATCTGCAACTGTGATGATTGTTAGCGGAAGACCATCACACTTTTCTGCAATCTTTTTTCCAACTTTTTCAAGCTCAGGAGGACATGTGCCTTCATCAAAGACTTTCTCACGCAAAAGATGCCAACTTTCTTCTTTATTTAGCAAGCGCAAGTGATGATAAGAAAACGGGTCATCATCAGATTCATGTTTAATCCTGGTCGTAAGCAAGACCCGACTTTTATTTCCATTGTTTGGAAACAAGAATTTCAAGTAATCTTGGGCCAACTGTATATCCCACACATCATCGAATATGATGAGGTAACGTTTATCCTCCAAACTCTCTTTCAAGTACTCCACTAGTTCCTGAAATCCCCCAGTAGGCTTTTCATGGGCATCAGTAGAATGCTTCGAATGATTTCTTCTGGTCGATAGTTTCTGCCTACAGTCACCCAAGCACAACAGTCGATGAACATCTTCACCTACCCACTATAATAACTTGTGCAACTTTCTTGTGCAATTGCTTTGGGCTTATCCAAAAATAAGTTGCAAGAAAATATACCAAATTCATTCGTAAAGTTATCATCTTAATTTGATTTACTTATCTCTTGAATCTAACAATCTCACTGGAAGTCTTCCGAGAGTTTGGGTCAAATGTTCAACTTAAAAAAAAAAAAAAAAAAACCTCAATCGTGTTTAAAAAACACAAAAATTTGTTTGAGACGGTCCCACGGATAATATCCGTGAGACAAACCTTTTTTACCATAATCCAAACTCATCCATTGATTTATATTCTAATTTTAAAATGTGGATCTCACATAACATGATTTATGAGACGGTCTCACACAACACTCACTAAAAAAAAGATACTAGTGTACCATAAAATGAAAGTTTGTAATTTTATACATTTATGAGTATTCTCTCTCGCAATTATATTTATAAACAATTTTATATAAATATTGGTAATACTATTAATCATACATCCAGACAAGATGATCATCATTGGCACGTGGAACAAATTGATGATAGACTCTCGTTCAATTTTATGTGATCAAATCACGTAATTTTAATTATACCACGTCATGTCTGATGATGAAAGGCTAATTTGTTGTATTCACTTAAACTTCACAATAATTTAAAATGAAAATTCATCTCACTATTTTTCTGACATGCCATTGATTTGGATTTTACAACTGGTAATTTGGGTAGTGGATTAGATAATTAATCAGTTTCCTTGGTCGAATATAAATATTATTTTCTAATTACTTTTTCTCTTTTATTTGTGTCAATAATTTTTCATAACTAATTATATAATATTTAATTGTTGTTCCATGAGAAAATGATTACATAAGAGGATTGAACAGAGTGAGTACTACCACATTTGTTAAGACATATACAGAATAAGTTGTCATGTCTTTATAATAATGTGCTCAAAATGAAAATTTGCAGCCAATTGGAATTTAAGCTAACAGGAGGTGGCACATGCTGAGTGGTGTTGTGACTGAAACTCACTTTGTGAATCACTGCACTTTAATTATAATATGATATAATATTAAGAGGCAATTGGTCAACATGAGGTGCAACCACTACAAGAAGGATTGGGATTCATGATAATAAAATATTGTAGTAAAAAAATAAAAATGAGTAGGTCTTGTGTGAGATCGTCTCACGGATCTTTTTTTGTGAGACGGGTCAACGTATAACCCACACTTTACACTTCATATGAAAATTTGAGGATATGTGTTCAATTCATGAGTAATAAGGATTCATCTTACGAAAACTATCCGTGAGACCGTCTCACATGAGTTTTTGTGGATAAAAATATTTTGAGACAACATTTTATCATTAAATTATTATCATAAGATTGAGGAAATGTAATATGGTTAGCTGATATGATTGAGAATGGACGAGAATTAAGAGGTAGCATTCTAAACACTAAACACTACAATCCACTTATCTTCACCTACTATTCTAACACTACAATCCAACGCCTTTATTAGTTATCATATAATCATATTAAATTCACTACTCTTCTACCAGCATTCACCTATAATATTAATGTCATCAATTAATTTTATAATGTTTTCATGTGACAAAAAATAATATTTTTTGGATGACTAAATAATGGTATCTCTTGACACAAAATTAACTGGTATGAAATAGTTTCATAGATAGTTTTTACGAGGTAGACTCTTTTATAACTCATAAATCAAAGTCATTTATAAATTTATATATGAATCTCATTTAAGATTATTTATGAGACAGATTTACATATGACTCACTCATCTCTTAAAGATAAACTAATGATTATATGCTAGAAGATTAATAATGGTATCAAAAGGTAAAAGATAAATGATAAAAAAATTTAAAATAAAAACGCGTTTCCACGAGTGTTTCACGTGCCCCACGCGTTTGAGTGGATACGTTCAAATCCACCCAAATTCGTTTTAAGTGTCATACATTTACATTATTTTAGACATATTTTTATGTTATGTTAGTCATACCTTTGTGTCCTGATTTCAAACCCTTAAAATTTCATATATACTTTCATACCTTTTAATAATGTAGGACATACCTTTCATATCCACATTGATGTTTTAGTTGATGTTTTTTATTAAAACAGAACTTGATTAATTGTTGCAGATATGTTTTTATGCATGTATGTGTTTTTATGGGGTATTAGTAGGTGTTCTTCTTCTTCTGTATGAATTCATTCTTGCAGCATTTTAGCAGTACAATGTGTAAGAGAGTTTTGACTTAGGCGGCTATGCCACTGGCCTCCTTTAATGGATGCAAACTGCTCCATCTTTTCTTTATTAGTTTATTTGCTCTATTTTTTATTTTTTGTTATAAAATTTCCCAATTTTTATTTCTTTTATCATTTTTCTGTTTCTTTTATTATTATTATTTTTTAATTGTATTAATTCATTTTGATAGTATTTAATATATTTTATTTGTGTATAATGTTAAGTATTTTAAAAATTGACCAATGTTTTATCGTCAAAATAGTTAATTAAACTGATCATGATAAGTCAAAATAAATATTTAGTTTATATTAGTTGTATTTTAATTGAAAATTATTAATCTTAGGATTAATAAATAAAGTTTGCTTGTTATTATTCTTTTCAATTAATCTAAATCCAATTTTCAATTTTCACTATTAAAAATTGAAAATAATAGAATAAAAATTAGTGGATAATGAGACTCACATGTAATGATGAAATTTATGTTGAATTGGTGTAAATTTATTTTAAATTGATGAAGAGGTGTGTTCTTAAAAAGTTGATGTTTTTAATTAGTATGTTGATATGTGGGTCTCACACTAAAATGGTGTGCTAAGAATCAACTAATGTGGATGTTCTTAGTCATACATTTATATATTACGAGTATCAGCACTTGCGTCGCATGTGAATGATTAATTATTTAAATTAAAAGTATTATAATATTATTAACCTTAAATAATAATTTTTATACGGATATACAATCTATATTGAATTAAATTAAATTCAAAAAATGTATTGTAAATTAGAGTCCTACTCATAATAGAACTCTATATGATTTTGGTTTGGAATTCTTTTGTAAAATTATTTAAATATGAAAATCATAAATTACTATTATAACCTTAAATAAAATCTTTAATAAGGATATAATAGGCAATCCATATTTGTAAGAAATATCCATACTTTTATATAGGTAATAGATATAAGGTATGTCTAATATAATATAAAAGCATGTCTAAAATAACATAAATGTATGACTAATAATACGTAAATGTACATGTACAAAATGTGCTGAAGTTAGGTTTTTTTTTTTTTTTTTTGAAGTTAAAGGTATGAAATCACTTGTCATAGAGATATATCTAATATAAAATAAAGGTATGTCTAATATAACTAATATAAAGGTCATGATCAAATTTAAAAAATCAAACACAAAAAAAAAAAAAAAGAGGATCGAACGGCTTGGGCCCAACCCGGATGCATGAAAGAAATTCATGTAGCTGATGCACAGAAGAGCTTCTCCAATATTAAATATAGTAATATTTAACACCAATATTCATATGCGACCGTCGCACATGCGACAACACTCGTGCACAGTCGACCGTGTTCCAGGACACGACCGTGCACGACTGTGGTGTATAAGTATGTCTTTTTCAACAATAAGTATGTGATTTTTCACTATAAGTATGTGATTTTTTTTCCTCGCCCACGACCGTGCCATAGGACATGACCGTGTCTCGTGCGAAAACTAAGAGCAATCTGTGGTGCACGGTCGGGTTTCAGGATACGGTCGAGATAAGTGTGTGATTTTTATCTATAAGTATGTCTTTTAGATCTATAAATATGTATTTTCATGTATGGTCGCATGAGTGTCGTCGCACATGAAACGGTCTCACAGGAGTCTAGCTCAATATTTAATTCCTGTGAGCTTCTTCAGCACCACTTCAATCCACCACATTATTGGTCAACATGAGATGCTACGAGAAGGATTGGTATTTATGATAATAAAGCATTGCAGTAAATGTAATCAATTTATTTCCATATGTATGTATGTAGAAGATGAGGTGGAAGAGGAGGCTGAGTGATGTGGAAAGAGGAAGGGTTCTTCATATAGTAAGTCAGAAAATAATGAAGATAATTAAATAAATATTCCATAGGGAGAATTCAGCAGAACATGCGCAGAACAAAACTCAGTAGAGCACACCCAAAGCGAATCCAGCAGAACACATCCAAAACAGACTCAGCAGAACACGCGCAGAACAGAACTCAGCAGAGCACACACAAAGTGGATCCAGCAGAACATATCCAAAACAGACTCAGCAGAACACACGCAGAACAGAACTCAGCAGAACAGCCCCAAAGAACAATTGGCAGACGAACAGAAAATGCAATCATCAAGGAAGGCCACGTGGCAAAATCCAAGAGACAAAGAGCTGATGAATCCGTTACATATAGGACAAAAAAGAATAACCTCCTAACAAACCAAAGAAAAGGAATAATCAGGGAACAAGAAGGAGGATTCTAGAAGAAGCCACCTAAGAAAGAGAAACAAGGAGAAGAGTATAAATAGGAGGAGAAAAAGAGCACATAGCAGGGTTTTTGGAGTTTAAGAAAAGATCTTAAGTAACATTCATTGTATTCCTTCTTCTCTAGAGGAAAAAGCTTATTTTCTTGTATGAAACATTCAGAGTTGTAGACATTCGATTCATTTTTCCATCAAAGTGATCTCTTTGATATTCATGTTAGTTACTTGCATTTTGTCTATTTTTGTTGATATCTCAACAATGGCGCCGTCTGTGGGAACATAGGTAAAGGAAATGAGTCTCCTTCTTTTCCTACTTGTTTTTCATTGTTTCTGTTCATTGCATTGGGAATATCTTCCTAGTTTGCACATCTGTTCTGGGGGAACTAGTTAGAAAGGTTGGATTGAGTCAGTGAAGTTGATGGCGGACTGGTTAATCCGAGATCTGGGGGAGGAGTTTCAGGAGGCGGCGAGGCCAGAGACATTAGGAGTAGGGGGAAGAGGAGAATTGGATGGGAGAAACCCAGGGGAAGTAAGAGATTGGGGGGAAGGAAGAGTACGGGGGAGATCAGAGGAAAGAAGGGAGCCGGTTGTTCCGGGGGTATGGACCTTCACTCCGGAGCAGCTCGACAGCTTCATTCACTCGGCTGTACAGAAAGCCCTTGGTAAAGCTGCTGCAGAGAAGGATAGAGAAAGAGGTGGGGAAGAGAGGCAGGAGACAGCGGGGGTAAGAGATACAAAGATCTCCGCTCCAGGATTTCGTTCGTGTCGGCCCGAGACGATGCTCGAGCACAGCGCAGATAGTCATCCGCCACAATGGAGATACCAGGCACCTGGGGCCTCGTCTGTAGACACCCCTACGCAACGTACACAGGATCAAGAAGTGCAAAAACAAATGGAGGAAATGCAGCGGGAAATGCAGCTGTTACGACAAAGGATAGGGGCAACGAGCCAGATCCAGGTACCTGGTGGAAGCCCATTCACAATGGCTGTGCGTATGGATGAGTTGCCTGCAAGTTTTAAACCCCTAACTTTCGAATACGATGGGACCACTGACCCGTATGACCACCTTTTGCATTTCGAGAACATCGCCCTTCTTCACCAATATACGGACGGAGTCAAGTGCCGGGTGTTCTTAACTACTCTCACACAGGCAGCCCAGAGGTGGTTTGGGCAGTTGGCAGAAGATAGCATTCATTCATTTCATGACTTCAGCTCGGCGTTTTTGCATCAATTTGCCAGTGCAAGACGCCAAAGGAGGACCTCCCAATCCTTGTTCACCTTGAAGCAAGGAGCCGAAGAATCTCTGAGGGCATTCATTAAGCGCTTCAGTACTATAGCTCTGGAAGTTCCTTCAGCTACGGCAGAAGTGAAGATTAGTGCACTAGTACAAGGATTGTGTGAAGGGGATTTATTCAGATCACTTGCTAAGAAGCCGGCTACAACGTTTGAGGAAGTTCTAGCCCGGGCAGACAAATTCATTAATTTGGAAAACGTGAGCAAAGCCAAGCGCGCTGAAAACAGATCCACAATCTCAACACGAGAAAGAGAGAGTGGTCAAAGGATGGTGGCAGCGCCCCTGCAAGTTAGAGGAGAACAGAGAGTAGATCCGGGATGGGATAATTACAACCATTACATCCCATTGAGGGTTTCCAGATCCCAAATATTTCAATTAACGGAAAAATCTGTCTCGTTTAGGTTTCCACCTAACCGATCACTGGCGCCTACACGACCAAAAGGAAAGTACTATTGCGTGTTCCATAACGATTATGGACACGACACTAATGCCTGCAGACACCTGAAGAACGAAATTGAAAGGTTGGTGAGGTTAGGAGCCTTGAAGAGATTCGTTGACGGTTCTCATGATAGAGACGAGAAATCAAGAGCAGAACCGGAGAAGGAAGAAGATGAAGAGACTTCAAAAGACAAGCAGAGAAGAGAAGGAGACAGGGAGTTATCTCCCCCACCTAAAAAGGGGTCAATCAATATGATAGTAGGGGGTCCTTGGGGAGGAGATTCAAACCGAGCCCGGAAGTCAGCAGCTAGATACACCCAAAGGTGGCATGAGGCAGAAGTTGGTCCATATCAGGCAAAAAGACCCACCCGCAGAGGAGGAAAAGAAAGGATAGAAGAGTATTACGAAGAAGTAATGGAGGTCCAGCGCAGACCTGATATCACATTTGGTAAAGATGATGAATCATCCCTTCTCAGACCTCATACCGATTCTCTAGTAGTGACATCTTAAGTAGCCGGATATGACGTATCTAGAATCTTCGTAGATACGGGAAGCTCTGCGGATATCATTTTTAAAGAATGCTTTGACAGAATGAACATTAGCACAAAGATTCGACCTGTACAGACAGCTCTGTATGGATTCACAGGGGGAGCAGTACATTCTTTAGGAATGGTGACGCTTCATGTATTGGTAGGAGTTTGGCCCCGACAAAGAAGACTCATGACCGAGTTCTTGTTGGTTGATCTACCATCGGCATATAACATCATTTTTGGTCGACCCATTTTGAATGAATTGAAAGCAGCTGTGTCCACGTATTATATGAAAGTGAAGTTTCCGACTTCTGCGGGCATAGGGGAGCTGAAGGGCCAGCAGATTAGTTCACAAAAATGTTATGTGGAGGCAGTGAGAACTGCTGACAAAATGGCACTTCCTCGCAGAAGTGGAAATGATGTGACAGAGGTCGAACAAAAAAGGCAAAAATTGGGAGATGCAAAGAAAGAAGAAGAATTGAGAAAGATGGTGGTGGATGAGGAACTTGCATTAGTGGAACTCTTCACCGACAAAAAAGGCTTTTGTACCAAAATCGGAACACAAATGATGGAAAGTGAAAAAGCAGAACTGATAAGCTGTTTGAGAAGAAATGCAGACCTCTTTGCCTTTCAAGCTGCAGATATGACAGGAATTAAGCCAGAGATAGCAATGCACCGTTTGAATATATCATCTGCTACTAGACCAGTGAAGCAAAAACTCCGGAATTTTGGGATAGAGAAAGACAAGATAATTCAAGCAGAAGTGAAGAAGTTGTTAGAATCCGGACATATTGTGCCAGTACAATTCCCAGAGTGGCTGTCCAATGCGGTTCTAGTTCCAAAACCGGATAAAAAATGGCGCATGTGTATAGATTTCCGAGATCTAAATAAAGCCTGCCCAAAGGACCATTACCCACTACCCAGAATTGATCAGTTAGTAGATTCCACAGCTGGGTGTGAAAGGCTAAGTCTAATGGACGCATATCAAGGCTATCACCAAATCAGCCTTGACCCCGCAGATGTAAAGAAAGTATGCTTTGTAACAGCAGGGGGAACCTTTGGGTACGTGCGTATGCCCTTTGGATTGAAAAATGCGGGGGCTACATACCAGCGGATGGTGGATAGATTGTTCAAGCCCATGCTGGGAAGGAACATGGAAGTATACGTTGATAATATATTGGTAAAGAGCCAGAAGGCAGCAAAGCACGTAGCAGATCTGGAAGAGGCGTTCCATGTAATCAGAGGAAGTGGAATGAAGCTCAACCCAGAGAAGTGCAGCTTTGGGGTCACCTCTGGAAAAATTTTGGGATATATGGTCATGAGGCAGGGAATAGAAGTGAACCTAGCCAAGGTCAAAGCAATCATGGAAATGAAGGCGCCGAAGAGCATAAAAGATGTGCAGAGGTTGTTGGGTAGAATCACAGCTCTAAATCGATTCGTATCAAAGTCAGCATACAAGAGCCTCCCTTTTTTCAAAATACTCAGAAAAGGATGTAAATTTCAGTGGGACGAAGGATGCGACAGAGCATTTGATGAACTCAAACAGTACTTAGCCAATCTGCCTTTATTTGCGAAGCCAGAGAAAGAAGAAACCCTTTACATGTATCTTTCGGTGGGCGAGGCCGCAGTGAGCGCTGTTCTGCTACGAGAACAAGAGAGTAAACAATGGCCCATATACTACGTTAGTCACATGCTGCAAGGCCCCGAGATTCGATATTCAGAAATAGAGAAGGCAGGATTGGCGATAATCACAACGGTGAGAAGGTTACGACCTTATTTCTTGTCCCATCCTGTGATAATTCGAACCAACTACCCATTAGGACAGGTGATGGGAAAAATCAGCATCTCTGGACTAATGGTGAGGTGGGCTGTGGAACTAGGAGCTTATGAAGTGGAATTCGAACCAAGGAAGGCAATTAAAGCTCAGGCCCTGGCTGATTTCATTCAAGAGTCTGCTGTTAGTCAGAATAGTCCAATGACAGAGGAATGGAAGATATTTGTTGACAGCTCGGCTACGAAAGAAGGGTGTGGCGTAGGCATTCTAATGGAAGGCCCTGGAGGGGAAGTGTTGCAATACGCTGTTAAGCTAAACTATGTCGTCTCCAATAATGAAGTAGAGTATGAGGCAGTAGTCAGAGGAATGCAGATGATAATAGAGGTTGGAGGAGAAAGTTTGATAGCATTCACCGATTCGCAGTTAGTGTACCAACAATTCCACGGGGGGTACGAAATCAAAAAAGAATCTTTCAAGAGATATTTGGGGGAGATGTCCAAGCTGAGAAACCAATTGAAAAAATTTGAGTTAAAACAAATCTCTAGGGTTGACAACGTGCAAGCAAACTATCTCGCTAAACTAGCCAGCGCATACCCGCTTCTACAACCAAGAAAGATTACTTTACTGGTGGCAGAACAGCAAAAGGCAGAAGCTAATATAGCAGAAGTCGAAGACAGAGAAGATTAGAGAACTCCCATAATAAACTCCTTAAAAGAGGTAGTGGTTGCAGAAATGGGAAAAGGAGGCTTGAAAAAAGAAATTCTAAAATATTGCTTGATAGGAGAACATCTATACAGGAGATCTTTTACTCAAGCATATCTCAGATGCATTGGGAAAATAGAAGGAGAAACTGTCCTCCAGGAGGATATAAGTCCATAGTCAGAAAAGCCTTGCGAGCAGGGTACTTCTAGCCCACCATGAACGCAGATGCAAAAGAATTAGTGCAAAAATGCAAAAGTTGTCAGATGCATGGGCCGCTCATTCACTTACCCGCAGAAGAGCTTGGTTAAATGCATTCACCATGTCCTTTTGCAAAATGGGGAATCGACTTGGTCGGGCCCTTATCGTTAGCCAGAGGACAAAAGAAATTCTTGGTGGTCGCCATTGATTACTTCACAAAGTGGGTGGAGGCTGAGGCGCTAAGCAAAATAGACGAAAATAACATCATAAGGTTTCTATGGAAGCAAATATGTTGTCGATACGGAGTCCCCCGAATCTTGGTATCAGACAATGGTACTCAATTTAATGGAAAAAAGATTCAAGGATGGTGCAAGGAAATGAGGATCGAACAAAGATTCACAGCAGTAGCTCACCCACAGGCCAATGGCCAAGTAGAGGTCACTAACAGAACAATACTAAATGGTTTGAAGGCCAGAGTTGAAAAAGTGAAAGCAAATTGGGTTGAGGAAATAGACTCAGTATTGTGGGCTTACAGAACTACCCTCAGAACTACTACTGGAGTCTCACCTTTCAACCTAGTGTATGGTGCTAACGCTGTGATACCAGCAGAGGTAGGCATGGAAACCCATCGGATAATGACATTTAATGAAGAACAAAATAATCGACTTCTGGCAGAAAATTTGGATATGATCGAGGAAGAGAGAGAGCTGGCTCGGTTGAGGGCAGACAAACTCAAAAGTCGTGTCAAGGCGCTATATGATAGCAAAGTGAAAGTCAGACGTTTCCAGCAGGGGGATTTAGTAATGCGAAGGGTAGATGCGTTGAAGCCGAGGGGAAAATTGGAACCAAATTGGGAAGGTCCATTCATTGTAACTGAGGTGTTAGGTGGAAGAGCGTATCGCCTAAAGGATGAAGAAGGAAGAGAAATCCCTAGAGCTTGGAACATCTGCAACCTTAAAAAATACTTTGTTTAAAAGAGGAGGTGCTCTGCAGGTATCTATCTTGATTTTAAAGGAATCCCATTTTATGAAATTATGGAGTAAAAATGCTTGGACCTCAATCGCCCTAGAAAGGAGCCCTGCTGGTAGCCAGACCTCCGGGTTGACCAATCAGCAGAGGTGGGGCTTGAACTTTTAATCGCCCTAGAAAGCAGCCCTGCTGGTAGCCAATCCTTCGGGTTGGCCAATCAGCAGAGGTGGGGCTCAAACTCTTAATCGCCCTAGAAAGCAGCCCTGCTGGTAGCCAGATCTCAGGGTGGGCCAATCAGCAGAGGTGGGGCTCGAACTCTTAATCGCCCTAGAAAGCAGCCCTGCTGGTAGCCAATCCTTCGGGTTGGCCAATCAGCAGAGGTGGGGCTCGAACTCTTAATCACCCTAGAAAGCAGCCCTGCTGGTAGCCAATCCTTCGGGTTGGCCAATCAGCAGAGGTGGGGCTCGAACTCTTAATCACCCTAGAAAGCAGCCCTGCTGATAGCTAATCCTTTGGGTTGGCCAATCAGCAGAGGTGGGGCTCGAACTCTTAATCACCTTTTAAACACAGCTCGGCTGATGGTCACACTTCTGGGTTGGCCAACCGGCAAAGTGGGAGTTTTAAACTCACATGATACTTAAAGTATGAATAATGATTGCAATTTGTTTCATGAACTCAGGAGAGGAGGAGGTAACGGAAGGAAAAAATTTCGAGTTTCATGAAAACTTTAGAGGAGCCAACAAGGGCGGCGAGGAAAGGAAGCAGTGAAATCTTTAGAATTACAGATTGATGTAAAAGAGAGAACAAAGCCCCTTTTTTTTTTGGAAATCTATCTTATGAGTACTATTCTCGTTTATTATTATCGTGACTATGGTTTCTAATATCTTTAATTTTCATCTATATATGTTGATAATTATACATGGCTACAAAATATTGGAATGCAGCCAAAATATTGTTAAGAGTAAGACGTAATATTGGTCATACACCCTCATTTCACAAGATATGTAACATCACCACAAAATCATATTGGAATATAGCCAAGATAACATAAAGATTGTCATAAGTAAATAAGTAAAACTAAATGTTCATGAAAGCAGGGTGAATAAAAAGATAAATTGTTTGGAAAGCGAAGTAAATAAAGAGATAAATTGTTTGAAAATGGAACAGTCTTCAGAAGAAATTTGCTTAAGAGACAGCAGTGGTATAATCAGCAACGCCATCCAAGGAAGCGGGAGGATCAGCGGAAGAGCCAGCAGGAGGAGCTGCGAAGGTCTCAACTCCTTCAGAAGACTGAGGAGGCACACCCTCAAGCAGCGGCGTTAGAGTGGGATTGGCATCTTCTGCAAGCAGAATAGAAACGAGGTCAGGAGAGTCCTCCCTAACCACGATCAAATCTACTTGATCCCCGGAGATATTCCCAGAAAGCGGGATCGGCGTAGCCAAGGCTTTATCAGTAAGTAAGGGGTAAGCAAGCGAGTCTGGCTTTGGTAAAGACTCCAAATCCACCCGGGATGAGCAGAGATCGGCATAGGCCTTCTAGAGGACAGGAAGCCACCAAGGAGCTTCGATATCTTCATAAGGATCTCCTTTAAAGTATGGTGACGCCGGCACTTCTACCAATGGACCATTGATATCAAAATCGCCAGAGAAGCCTTGATCTTCTGCTTGTTTACGGGCAGAACGGAACCCATAGGCATAATAATGACCTATATGAGGGCCAAAGTCTGCCAGAGAACAACTGCTCTTCAGATAAGTTTCTTTCAAACCCACCACCAACTTTTTTAGAAAATCTTGCCCGGCTCCGGTAAGGAGGAGATTCCGGTGACATGCCTCTACCCCTTCCGTGTACTTCCTAGCTCCATAGAGGCGCGACTTCGCCTTTTCATCAGCCACCTGTTTCTTCTGCAGACTCACCTCATGCAACAGCTCGGTCACCCGCTTGGATAGACCAGCGTTACTCTTCTCCAAATTGACCAACCTCTGCTTAGCCCCCGCCAGCTCTGACTCCTTCTCTGCCAAGGCTCGCGAAGTCTCCACTTGACTTGCAGCAGAAACCCTGGCTTGAAGCTTGCTAAAATAAACAGCCACCTAAAAACAAAGAGCTTCAGGATGTGTTGAGAAATAGATAAAATCTGCGAATATAGGAATATAACTAAATTCATACCTTAGTCATATGGTGAGCACCCATCGCCAGTTCATTGTCCAGCGGCTGCTGGCTCAGGAGCAGGTTGTCAGCAGAA